>OW388083.2:36746493-37217302 GCA_936449025.2 Sarcophaga subvicina
AAAATTGGTTATTTTTGTTTAATGTGTAGATGTGTAGATTTTTCCGGTTTTGGTACTTTTCTGTTTTGTTTGCTGTCATAAAATGTATCTAATCCTGAATATGAAAACTTTTAATTTTTTTATAATTAAAAACGTTTAATTATGATCAATGTTAATTTTTAATACATTTTATGATACATTGACAACACATATTAAGCTATTTTAGTACCAAAATGGCAACTATGGTATTAAAAATTATTGCGAATTTAATTTTGGTTATATGTTTTCTTATTTGGTGACTTTTTCATTTTGGTTACAATAATTTTTTTTCGTGGCAACACTGTTCACAAACAGAAGTACGAACGATGAGAGCCACGCATTGTTACGCGCTTGGTTTCTGTGTCCTTCCCTTCTATCTTTCCCCCCGCGTCGTGGAATATTTTTGGAAAATATTCCAAAATATGTTAAAATGCACATTCTTCATACTGGTCAGCAACATTAAGTCAAGTGGAAACACAAAGCAACCATCTTATGTATTATAATTCCCGGAATTGTTAACATAAACTGAAATATGCTCGGCGTCTAGTTGTGAAGTTGGGTAGTGCTGTCATCTCTTGGGAAGATAACAATGGCCTTGGTCATTTGGCATCCAATGTTGAACAGGTTATTAACAGTTATCGCTTTTGCGCTCTAAGCTTACCGCTTCATCTAATTATTTATTTAAAATTATATAAGTAAATAACTATGTATATAAATATGTGTGTACAGTAAATCATAAATCTTGGTACATTAATTTATGTAAACAATTTTATGCATTATAAGAAAAAATTCGTAAAAAATTTAATGTTTTTAATATTTATTATTGTATGTTTATATATTTAATATTGTATGTTAATTTGCAACGGTTTCATTCAAGACTCTCATGCAAATTGATATACACCTAATACGGTGTTCAGATATGCACCTTTATTGCGTAAATCGCACAAATTGTTATAATATTGAGTAAAATCTAATATGCAGCACTGTAATAAGTATGTTCAGTTATACTATGTTCAGACATGCACTTACATTGAGTAAATCGCAATAAACGGCATTATTGATCTCAATATTTCATATAAAATATCAATTAATTATTGTTCAATAAATTCATAAATTGTTATAATATTGATTAGAACTGTCATAAGTACGTTCAGTGAGCATATTATAATTTTCCGAATACTTTCTACTGATATTTGACAACTCAAATGTCAACAACGACAAAAAATAAAGAACAATGTTGCTGAAACAACCAACTGTTTTGTTTACCAGCTGTCAAATGAATATTGAATGAGTACCTGAACTGCGTATATTATTATGCCTGAACATTTAAAATATTGTACTCAATATTGAATATTGTCGCAATTAAAGTGCGTATCTGAACATAGTATAAGGCTTGTTAGGCGCTCACCATTATGAATACCACCTTACTCTCCATAGGAAGTCTGTATCTTGTAAAAACTTCCTTAACTACTTAAAGGCCATTCCATTATCCTTGGCATGGTATCATTTGTGTAGAACTATTAATAATAAAAACAACTAATAACAATTTTTAATTTTTCCTTTCAAGAAATTAAATTTTTTTGGCAACTTTCAGCGAGAAAACTTTTTTATGAGCAGTACGTCTTATTTTGATCTTATAATATTTAGCTTCTTAATTACCTCTTGCACAAGAATCTATATTAATAGTGACCGAAATTTACCCACATTTCGATTTATATTTAAATATTTAAGAATCTTTAAACTTTTCATTGAAGAAATTAAAAAATATTCCAAATTTTCCCCTTTTTAACACAAAATAAATGTTTGTTTACATTTAATTTTTCTACTTTATCCGTCAGTTTTCACTCTGTTGCTTCTAACACATTTGCTTCGCAAAACTTATAACATTTTTTCTCCCTCTAAATTGGCCTGTCCTTTTATGTTATGAGCGTTTTTCAAATGTCAAAATATCATATATGTAAACTCATAAATTTGTAATTAATGCCATAAATTCTATTAAAATTACAATTTGATTTTCTATTTTTCTCAAAAATGTTCTTGTTCACTTGTATGTTGTTTACCATAACAGCTGATCAAAACTAAAAACCTGTTGCATAAAACGCATTGTGTGTAACTTGCAATAAAAGCGGCATAGAATTCAAGAATCGCATGTAACGCAAGGCGCATGAAACCGATGGAATGGACTTTCGGCTTTAGTTGTCGATCAGACTGCGACAAAAACACACGTGTGGCGGATGCTCTATAATTTTATTTCAGAATAACTCAAAAAATATTTTGTGTTAAAAATGTTCTATGTCATTAGCAGGGCGTATTTAATTTTTTTATTTTGTATCATACTATAATTTTTTTAATTCTTTGGAATGCTCGCTTTTTTCTTTTAATAAAAAATGGTTCTTTTATTCTTTTTATTTTCATTTATTTAAAAACATGGCCTAATTTTTAAGCCAAAGATGGGTAGCTTTATGTTCTTTTAATAATAAAATCGATGTTTTATTTTATTTTTATTTATCCAAAATTATTAAGATTTTTTTTCTTTTATTTTATTTTCTTTTTATTTTTTTAAAAAACATGGCCTAACTTTTAAGCCAAAGCTTTTAAGCTTTATGTTCTTTTAATAATAAAATGGACTTTTTATTTTATCTTTATTTATCTAAAATTATTAAGCCAAAAATAGACAGCTTTACATATGTATGTTGATGAAATGAAAATAAAAATAGCGTATATTACTAACACTTTTCTATGGCTGTAAATAAATAAATTCTCAACTTATTTTCTCTCTCTTACTCACTAATCCATAACCAAAAATTTTTTGGTAAACCCTGATCTTAAAGTATTCACAAATGTACAGAAGTACGGACGATGAGAGCCACGCATTGTTACGCTCATTGTTTTTGCTTTTTTCCTTCTGTGTTCCCACCCGCATCCAGAAATGCCTTTAACCAGACGTCGGCACAAAGAGAACATGATAAAAATGTGAGTTTATTTGTGAGATGCATGTGTTTACCTATAGGAAAATTGTTAGTAATAATTTCAAATCTACTTATTAACCCAATGATATGTATATGTGATCGGAAAATATAGAAAAATTGTACTGCACTAAATCCCTAAAGACACCGTATTTAACTTGGCAAGTATTCTTCCAAAAATCGAAATCATTTCTCATTGATATTAGTGAATACTACTGTGATATTTCTTTGGGTGTAAATTAAGGTCTGAAAGAGCGACATGAACGTTCTTCTTTAAAAGCTGAGAAGCAACTGAATGCATTTTTACACTCTTTTTAACGAACATTCTTGATGTTCGTGTCCTATGTGTGTAAAAAGCCGAAGATGTTCTTACCCTGAGGGACATTGGTGCCGATGTCTATTTTTAACACCAGAATAAGTGATTTCAGAAAAATAAATAAACAAGTGGTCAAACAACAAAAACGCACGATGAGAACAACGCATTGTTACGCTCTTGGTTTCTGTATCCTTCCCTTCTATCTTTCCCCCCGCGTCATGAAATATTTTTGAAAAATATTCCAAAATATGTTAAAACGCACATTCTTTATACTTTGTTTTCTTTGCTAATACTCTATTATAAAATTTCTTCTGATTTCAGTGGGTAAAACTGTCAGCTGTCAACTTTTTTGTAGAACCGATTTTTTTTACAAAATAAAAATATTTAAAAAATTTGGCTACAAAAATGATATTCCTCAAAAAATAGCAACATGAAATCGACAAAAATTAACTCAAAACTCTGCATTTAATAAGTTTATAATTGTTTTGGCGCGACCAAATTCGGCCAAAACACAATTTTCAAAAAAAAAAATTAATTAAAGATTATGTCAGAATTATGAGCTTATTCGCCAAAAAAAATATTTTTTAATAAAATCCTTCTTAAACGGTTAAGTACTTCCTTACACTTTTGTTTTCTATATTTAATTCAAATTTATATTTGTTTTTCACCTTTTTAGGGAGCTTCAAAAATCGATCAAATCACACAGTTTATACTGTCTTTAAACTTTGCTTACAAACAATGATTTTGAACACTCGCTAAACAACCGTCGTTAATTTTTTAGAAAAACAAAATATTGCATTATTAGCTTTGATATGTTTTCTATCAAATACCAAAACAAAAACGTATTCTTGAAAGTGAGAAAAATGATTTTTTACACAAAAATGTTTTTTTTGTAATTTCAATAACGAAAATGGAAAAATTTTTAAAAATTGTGTATATTTTAACTAGATTATTCAAAATAAAAAAAAATAAAAAAATAAATAATAAATGAAAATACCCTTTGGATTCTCTTTGTTTCAAAAGTGGTCTCACACCCGTCCTCGTGTTTATCTTTGATTTTCGTTTTTCATAAATATATTTTGCAAGTAATTTTACTTTGGTCACTTCAATGGCGAACAAGAGTAGCAAATGATCCTTAACAAATAATTCACCACAAATATTGTTTATTTTTTGTTATAAATATTAATATTTTCTTTATTTTGACACAAATACAATTAACTTTCTTAAGTTTATGCACATATGTATTTACTTCATTTTCAATTAAATATGGCAGCACTGTTTTTAGGAACAAAGTTTCTGAAATGGGTGAATCATGTCGCAGAAAACTCACAGAAGAAATTTCTCCGAACCAAAAATGTTTCAGAAACTTGTGGTTGAACCCGGCCTTAAGCCGAAAGTCCATACCATCCATTTCATGCGTCTTGCATTACATGTTATTCTTGCTTTCTATACCGATTTTATTGCAAGTTACACACAATGCGTTTATGTGACTGGTTTTTGTTTTGATCAGCTGTTGTGGTAAACAACAAACAAGCGAACAAGAACATTTTTGGGAAAAATAGAAAATGAAATTGTAATTTTAAATGGATTAATGCCATAAATTTTACAAATTCATTAGTTTACATATGTGATATTTTGTGCTGTTAAGGCCTTCGAAAATCCTCACAAGAACACAAGACGAGTGTTTTCAGTTAATTTATCCTCCATTTTTCTTGCTTACAAATTAATAAATTCAAAATAGATGACACTCAGTACATAAAAACAATCATATATACATACATATAAACAATCATCATATACATATTTTGTTCATGAAAGAAATGTGTTAAAAAATTTATTCTAATGTATTTTCCTCTTAATTTAGTAATAAACTTTATAATGAAATATGTTTTTATTAATATATTTGTAATGCAAAAAAGAAAAATGCGAAAATAGTGATGCACTATTTAAACATATTTATAGAAACCATTCACAATAGTATATAATTTGGCATGCCAAGTTTAAAAAACTTCAGACTCTTTCCAACACTGCATGAGTCGCATAGAAAAGAAAGAAAGTAAACCTACTTCATGCATTCTATGCGTCTATGCATTCTATGCTTTTTCTTATGTAACTTGTCACAATCAACTACACTGATTCTACTTTTTCGCTATATGCATGTAACGCAAGGCCGCATGAAACGCATGTTATGGACTTTCGGCTTTACTGTCGTATTTATATCGTTAGTCTAATTCGCAAATGTGTTAAGTCCCTTTTTTCAAATTTTACGGGAGATACAAAAACAATGGTAGCTTTCTCAGTTTTTAAAACTTTTTAATCTTTTTAAACGCAATTATTTTTACAAAATAGCTTTCTTTAAGGGGCGTCGAGACCATATATCTCAATTTTCTTACCAGATATTTGGATAGTCTTTTAAATTTTAAATGTCTTAATCTCCTCCATAAGATAATTACTTTAAAGCGGCCAGTATACTTATTTGGTAGAATTACATTATTTTACAACAACAAAAAATGTCATTATATAGTTTAAAGTTGTTGTAATTTTGTGGTTTGCAAAAAAGCTAAGTCCACAAAACTACGAAAAAAAATTAAAAGCACGTGCTAACTCTACGAATATTATTTATTAATTATTATTAATTTTTGATCTAGGTCCTTTAATAAATACATATCTGGCTATATTATTATAAGCCAAGTTGAGTTTCCGCTTATCATCAGTTTCACAGTTTGTGAAAATTTCAGATCCGTATAAGAGAACAGGAATCAAATAGGTTTTAGCCAATTGCATACGTATGGCAAAGGGAGTCGATTCTATAACAGTCCAAAAGTTTCTAAGCATACCGTAAACTTTACCAACGATGACATTTATGTTACTAGACCACGTTAGTCGACCATTAAAGATAATACCGAAATTGGATGCAATACCGACATTGCAATTTTATTCCCCCTGATGATAATATCCGGCACAACAAATGTTCTCCTAGTTCTGGAGAGTACTAAACTTTTTGACTTAGAGGAATTCAAACAAAGTCCATTGGCCTTAGCCCAGTCGTCAATTCTCTGTAAATCACAGTTGATGTTGTCTATGCATAGATGGATATCCTCAATACGTGCGCTCCTATAAAGCTGAACGTCATCAGCGTACATATGTACACTACAATTATCCAAAACATCAGGTAGATCTTTAATGTATATACAGAACAAAAGAGGCCCCAAAATTGATCCCTGAGGAATACCTCTTCCAACGTTCAGTGAATTCGAGATGTTGCCGTTTAGGTAAACTCGTTGTGATCTGCTCGTAAGGTAAGAGCGTATAACACTGCAAGCTGAATTAGAAAAATGAAAGAGTCTGTTTGAGAGTTTCTTCAATAATATTTTGTGATCAACCGTGTCGAAAGCCTTGGTGTGATCCAAAAGAACTAAAAAGGCTATGCGATTTTCCTCCAGTTTCAACCTATTATTGTAGAATTACTGAAAGAAGCTAATCTAATTAATCCTATTGAAAATAAATTACTGATGTGAAATCAAATATTGAAACCTATATGGGCTTATGGGGTAAATTGTGGGGATGCACAAGCGAGGAAAATATAAATATTATACAATTTTTCCAGAAGTCGCCGTGGTCTAGTAGGTAGTGTGTTGGCTTATTAGACGCAAAAGCCTGGGTTCGAGCCCCAGGCCAGGCATCAAAGACAAAATACAAAAAGTATTTTTTCGGCGACTTCCTCTCAGTAGATTTCTGGCAAAAACTCTGAGAGTAAATAAAAATTGCCATGAAAAGTTTCTCAATAAATAAAAATCTGTCGTTCGGAGTCGACTTTAAACTGTAGGTCCCACCACTCATGTATAAAATTAACACACACAACATAAGTGGTGTGAGAAACTAGGACGTTGTACAATGGGTCAATTCGACCTTCGGGTACTGTACTTGTCTTAATTGACAAGTACACGTCCTCTAACCTAACCTACAATTTTTCCAAAACAAAGTACTCACATGCATAATAAATGCACCATGGTAAGATTTACATTGCGATCTTACAGTTAAATACATACAGATCAGAGCTCGGCATTTCCTATGCACGCTTGCATTTCAGCCATTACTAAATTTACAACAACGTACTCACACGTATTAAAAACACTCTCAGTCTCGTTTGAGCATTCATTGAAAGAGGTTGTGTTGTCGCATGTTTCTTGCTTTTGTACATGAAGACATTCTAATGCAGGGATGGAAAACTTAATGTTTTTAACATCAGCGTATGGTGTACGTTTTTAGAATTATAATCTTTTTCAAAATAAATTATTCTAATTTATTAAAACAAACTTAATAAAACAAAAACAACTTATATTTCACTATTCATAAAAACTATGTACATATAAAAGAGGAAGTATTTTTCTAAATTTATTAAAACAAAAAACAAATTTAGTAAAACAAAAAACAAATTTAGTAAAACAAAAATAACTTACATTTTACTATTCATAAAAACTATTTACATATACAAAAGGAAAAATTGCTAAAATTTTGATTGTAAAGAGGAATTATTAAAAAAAATTATATAAAAATATATAAAGTTATGTAACACATTCATACTGTATTGTTTATAACTTCATCAATATTACTAGAATATGGACAACATTTTATCCTTAGTAGATTTTCAATATTATTGTCAGATAAACTGTTTCTAGTTTTGGTTTTTATTAATTTTAAAAAAGAAAATGAGGATTTGCAAATATAAGTTGAACCAAACATCGAATATAATTTCAAAATTTCATTTTTTGTTTTTGGGTAAATTTTTTCATCAACTTTTTTCCAAAATTCGATGCCATTTGCTAATGGTAATGATATATCGTTTATCATTTGAACAAGTTCAACTTTAATTTCATTTGATTGATTGTTTATATTACATAACAATGGATTATTATGTAATTCATTTATGTGTTCTATTTTTGCAAAATCGCTAAAACGCTTTTTGCAATTTGTTAATAAATTTTCAAGTACTTCTACATACTCATCTAATTTAAAGTTTAAATTTTCATTGAAAACTTCTGCAGTTCTTTTAAAAGTATTTAAATTTTTGTTTTTTAAATTAGTTATTAACATTTCAAGTTTATTTGTAAATAGTTTAACTGCGCAAACAAGTTCAAAAATGTTTTTATTTTTGCCTTGTAACTGAAGATTTAAGTGATTCACAAATTCTGTAATATCAGTTATTTTGTGAGTACAGTATAAATTTCCCAGAAAGTTTTCTATTATATATGTATATTTCCAAAAATAAAAACAAATTTTAATCTAAAATGCTTTCTGAAATAGATATAATCAAAGAAGTCTAAACGAATTTTACAAATTTAAAAATTAACATTTTCCATGCCTGTATGTAGTGAATGTGAGAGCATAAATTTTTCTCTTCTCTTAATTTTCGCTCTCGCAACAACTGACCAATAGCAAGTGTTGCCTGGCTCTGATACAGATATAGATTGAAAACAATGCAACAAAATACAACACCCGACTGAGATGTCAAGTTAATTTGCAAGCATCATATATTGTTTACCCTGTATGTTTGGAACGCAGAATTGAAAGAAGGAAACCATCCGAATTAATTAGCAACTCTCTACTGCATTCACGACTACATAACATCATACATAATTAAATATAATACACCAATACCTCACTTTGTGTCGTGGTGAAGTTCCAAAAAACAGGACGCAAATAGAAACGACATAAAGTGAATTATGATTTTCTATAGAACATGAAGTAAAGATCGAAGATAGGTTTCAGGATTACGAAAATACTACATTTTAAAAAGAAAACTGAACAAAGTAAACATTTAAAAAACAAAAATAATATACAATGTTATTACATATATGCAAAACACAAATTCTATTAAAATAAAAATTAATAATAGTCCATCGTGGCTATTATCGTAAGTCGGCTTTCCTTCACAAAAATTGGCGCAATGTTTTCTATCAACTTTTTTAATGTCAAATAAATTTCCTTGTATCAATTGATATTCGTAGCTACCGCCTGGAACACTACAAAATTCCTTCCGTTGTCAGGATAGTCTTTAAAAAATCTACATAGCTTCGTCAATTATACATTTCGCTTTGGAAATTTGTTTGGAGGTTAAATTTTGTTCTTCGGAGATTTCTATTGAACGGTCACTGTCATCTTCGTCATTAGCAAATTGCAATTTCAGTTAGAATAGTTCTTCATCAGACAATCTTTGGTTTTTTTTAGGAAAAGAGAATTTTACAACAACTCAACTTCGAAAATCTAACGACGCACAGTGAAAATTAGTACTAATTCAGCAGCGACACAAAACGTAACGACGCACTATGTGGCATTTACCCTGAAAAGCTGGCCAAAAAGGCAGAAATGAATTTAAAGAAATTTAAGATACTGAGTATGCAGTTCGATAGACAACAAAATTCTGCATTATATAGTGAATTTTCACGACTTTAAGTTGAGATTTGTAGATTTGAGACGATGCCAAAGTCAGGAAAGTGAAGAAAATTAAATGCGTTTTTGGTGTTTTTTTTTTGAAATTTTAATAGGTTTATATAATATTTTTTGTGGCTAAACGAATAGAGGTTTTATATTGATTTTTTTATTTTAATGGTATGAGCAATTGCTACTTGCAGTTTTTTTTATATATATATTTCATATATTATTGTTAAACTTATTCGTTCATTTAAAAAAAAAAATTTCACATTTTTTTATCCTACCCAAAAAAAGATAAGGATTTTAAAGGTGAAAGAGTTTTTGGTAGTTTAATGTTATATACCACAGGAAAATAGGAACTCTCTACATTCAGGAACAAAACAAAGTTTGCGCAAGTTTGCGCAATTATTTTTGGCGATTATTTGAAAATTTTACTTTTTTTGAAAAATTAAAAAATTAAAATTAAAACCATATGCGAGGAAATTCAGTAGAAGCGATACCAAGCGAGATGTCCTGAATAGGTACTTCTAAGCAGTGACCCTTTTATAAGCTGCAGTACACAAAAATCGCGAAGAAATAGAAAAACACTTTCATCAGATACTATTGAATTACTTCTTCCTGACATTGATGATGAAAATGATAACTATTTCAACGATTGTAGTTAGTTTCACTGTTTAAGTATTTTTTTAAGTTAAGTATTAAATAATGTAAAATAAATATTATGAATAAATATTAATTATCATAGAAGTTCAAAAACTTAATTACATATGTATGTATATCGACTATTATAACAATATGAGATGTATGTTAGATTTTCTAAATGGACCGTATGTGGTACCTAGGGGCACTTATGATCCGATCATAATAAAATGTGATCATAATTGATTCACATTCATATTAAAAATGTTCATGTCGAATTTCATGGAGGTAATAAAATTTTTAAGCCAACTAAAATTGCTAAACATATTTTCTTAAGAGGCCCTATTTTGGACCAAGGGGCAATTATGGCCGACCATAACAAAATTTGGTAATATGATTTAGATATACAAAATACACATTCATACCGAATTTCATCACGATACCGATGTTTTAAGCCATTTATAAGCGCAAACGTGAATTTCTAAAGGGGACTTTATATGGGGACCAGGGTCAAATGTGCTCCGATTTTCACCAAACTTTACACCATGATTTTTAATACACAAAACTGATCCATGCTAAATTTGATCATGATTGTTGCATAATTATGTGTAAATAAGTGCAATTTCGAGGGGAATTTGTATGGGCGCTAGGCGGACCGATTTGAACCAAAATCAGTTGGATTCATCCTTGGGCCTAACTATCACTAACACTATCAAAAAATTCCAGCCATTAACTCACAAAACACTTCTATTAATTTTGGCCAGGTTTTCAGGCAAAATGCCACATAGTGCGACGCAAAGGCATGTATTTTAAAGATATTGATGTATATTAAAGTTAATTTACTTACTTACTTAGTTGGGTATTCCAACGCTTTACTCAGGATTATGATCTAGTTTCTCACACCACCCATGTTATGTGTGTTAATTTTACTCATGCTATAGGACTATAGGTCCCAGTTTAACGATGTCTTCGAACGACCGATTTTTTGAGAAAAAATTTTTTTTTTGTCAAAATACTGTTGAGAGGAAGTAGCCGAACTTTTTTATATTTCGTTTTTTTAGATGTCTGGGCTGAGGTTTGAACCACAGATTCACGTCTAATAAGCCCTACTAGAACACGGCGAAAAGTTAATTTAACTGTTTTAAATGAAATTACTTGTTAGTTTAATAATAAATGGGAATTTAAACAGAAAACAAATGTATCTCAAATTTTTTGTTACATCAAACCGAATAATAACACTATGCGACAAAATAAAAGAAATTAAATACTCCCAGCTTATGATATAGTGTGAGTTGTGAGTTTTGTTGAGTAGAACTCAAAAATATTTTTTTTATATTTCCTGAACACTCCAAACTTGTTTTATTTGACAAAAACATTATTTTTGATCTTTTCATACCAAATTATTTATCACCCAAATATTTTTGAACCGATGTCCAAAATGTAAACATTGTTAGAAAGGAGTGGAACGGGCCTTTAAATCGACATACATATATATATTATTTGACTTAATATGCTATGCCCAATGTTTGTGCAAAGAGAAATAATAATATTTGCAAAAACACAAATATAAGCCGACTTCTGGTAGTCGTACAATCCTGAAATTGATACATTTTGCGATAAACAATTAAGATCCATCAAAACTTTTGAAAATTTTTGAATTGAAAGTTCATTTGATAAGATGACACACATATGTAAAAAAGATAACACGACTGTTATTAAATAATAACTACGGTAATTTTTGTCCGATTTGATCAAACGAAGTGTCAATCTCTTCACAAGATAATGCACTTTCAGAATGTCATCAAAAATTAAAAAAAAATGGCTAAAATTAAAAAAATTTAAAAAAATCATATTTTCCAAGTTTACCCGATTAAAACTCATAACATGTAAGCTTGAACCATATGTTTATGTATACCATTTGAAAGGCTGATCTGTCCTCATTTCAAAAAACTTTACATACATACATACATAATTGGTCATTACAACCCTTCAGTCAGGATTACGAACTAGTTTCTCACACCACTTATGTTGTGTGTGTTAATTTTATACATGAGTGGCGGGACCTACAGTTTAAAGTCGACTCCGAACGACAGATTTTTGAGAAACTTTTCATGGCAATTTTTTATTTACTCTCAGAGTTGTTGCCAGAGAGGAAGTCGCCGAAGAAATACTTTTTGTATTTTATTTTGATGTCTGGCCTGGGGCTTGAACCCTGGCTTTTAGTCTAATAAGCCAACACACTACCTACTAAACCACGGCGACTTCTAAAAACTTTGGATTCTGAAAATAGGTTAAAAAATATTTGGGCAATCAATAATTTTTTGTGAAAAGATCAAAAATATCGTTCTTGTCGAATAAAATAAGTCTGGAGGGTTCGAGAAATATAAAAAAATTTTACGTTAGTTGAAGAGTTTTCGCCAAAAGTGTATTGCCTTTTTTATATTCTGCATTAAATACGAGTACATACACGACTACAGTCCACAATCTGTCCCAAATAGAATACGAGATTATAAGATCACCATTGCAATTCTGATAAACTTAGGCTAATTTCTGTTTTTGTTAACAACAATGAATGGGTTACTCATTCTAATAGGCTGAGTAAAGAAGAGGAATGCGTAAAATATAACTATTTTAGTGGCGTCATAGTAAGTGTAACATATCGTTACAAAAATGGAAACGGTGTAACATCGTTTAATATTAAAATGAGCAAAAGCTACACAAACAAATACAACGAACTTGTTCCAAGTAAAGCAACAATATCTGTAGTAAGAATTTAGTCAGTCTTGTGTGAAGACGCGTAGCATGTGAAGAGAACAGTCGTGGTTTGAAGATCGCAGCTGAAAACATATGCATTGTAAGCAAAGAAGAATAGCGAAGATACATAACGTAAAGTTGCATACAGTGGCACACAAAAATAGTCCGAACAATAAAGAATTTAATTGAACTTAAACACCAATTTATTTTTATTTTGTTCGCAATCAACGAACTCATATTTTAAAATGTCTAATTGATAATGGTTATTAAAAATATATATACATTGAGCGCCAACAGTGAGTAAACACCACTGAAATAATTAATTTTCTTAGGATAGCGGGAAAAGTAAATGAGAATATTCGAATAAATTTCCAAATATAAAAAAGTATATTTATTACTTATAAAATGTTAAAACAAAAACAACAATTGATGAAAAAGGAACTTTTTTAACCTAAGAACAAAACTATTTTATACTTAAGAACAAAAGTGTTGACTCACTTATGGTGCACACTGTATGAATTTTACACAAAACAATAGTAATTGCAACCAACATAGTTAGTTTTGAAGCTTTCAAGATTTAGTCCTTAGCGGAATTGAAGACAAACGAAGTCAGTAATTTCATTGAATAAACTAGATCCACATTAAACACTTGCATATACAGTGACCCAAGACTATTCAAATGCTGATTTTTTCACTTCAATGGAAATATTTCTCGAAAAGATTTTGATGCGGATTTATAGATATCCATATACATAACACAGTGTGACAGTCAAAATACACACAGCTAATGACATAATGTAGGTTGTGACTTTTGCTGAGCAGAACTCAAATGTTTTTTTGTATTTCTTGAACCTTCCAAACTTGTTTTATTTGTCAAAACCGGTACTTTTGATGTTTTCACAGAAAATTTTTGTTTACCCAAACATTATTTAACTTGTTTTCAAAATTCAAAATTTTTTGAAATAGTATACATAAACATATGGTTCCAACTTACATGTTATGAGTTTTGATCGGGTAAACTTGGAAAATATGATTTTTTTCTTAATTTTTCAAGTTTAGCTGTTCTTAATTACAAAATTTAATTAAAAAATATGAAATAAGTGATGACATTCTGAAAATGCATTATCTTGTGAAGAGATTGACACTTCTTTTGATCAAATCGGAAAAAAATGACCGTAGCTGTTATGTAAATAGTATAACAGTCGTGTGATGTTTTTTATATGTCATCTTATCAAATGAACTTTCAGTTCAAAAATTTTGATGGATCTCGATTGTTTATAGCAAAATGTGTCAATTTCACGTTTGCACGACTAACAGAAGTCGGCTAATATTTCTGGTCTTTGGTAATCAATTTTAATAAGTTTTATTAAAAGCTAAAACTTACAAGCTGATTTGAACGAAGACTACAATACAGAAGAACGTGGAAAGTTAGACTAAAGAGTAAATTTCAACTCAACTGGACAAATATATTTAAAGAATTAATTTTAGACAATCGGTACATACATACATATATTATTTATAAATATACTGTAAAATTTTGTAACTAACTTCGCACCAGGCAGTTCCACTTCTTCATTCGATTATAATCTAATACTACATAAATAATTTATCTTGGCAGAAATGTATTTATATGTATGCTGACGAACAAAATAATAAATTCTTTTTTACTAAAATGTTTTCATATTCATACATCCACAAATAATTAAAATTTACATTAGTTTGGCATAACTTCGACGAAAATTTACGGAATGTTTTAACCCTAATCTTAATGACATAAAAATGTAACAAATTTTATTGACATGAGTCTCTAAGGCTTATACATAAAAACTACGAACAATTTTTAAACATATTTTTTGTAACAAACATTTCCACTCCTTAGGAAACTTAATCGCAATTAGTGTTTTTAACACTTGTTTTCATTTAATTTTTAATCTAAGTAAAAAGAGATTTCCCAAAGTTAACGTAAGCGAAACAAAGAAATTAGCTTTTGCATCTGAAAGGTTACTTTATGTATGAAAGACAAACATTTTTATAAATTGAAAATGCCTTGCAATAATATGAAGTAAAAACTAAAGAATATGAACTACTTTATATGAGCCTCTGAGGCCAGCGTCAGTAGTTAACGTTACTATTTTATATTTCGGTCTCTAGGTTAGGTTAGAGGACGTGTACTTGTCAATTAAGACAAGTACAGTACCCGGAGGTCGAATTGGCCCATTGTTCGGTCTCTAACAGATCAGAATCTTTAATGATACTCTAATACCTCACTTTGCGTTGTGGTTACGTTCGACGAAACTTGAACGACGGAAACTGAATTATGATTTTCTATAGCAAACCATGTAAAGATAAAAGATAGGTTTCAGGGTTACGAAAATACTACTTTTTAAAAAGAAAACTGACTAAAGTAGAATTTGACTTTAAGAATATCACCACTTGTTTTATGGTTTTTAATTAAATTTTGCAATTAAGAATGGCTAAATTTGGAGAAATAAGAAAAAAAATAATATTTTCCAAGTTTACCCCAACAAAACTCATAAGATATAAGTTTGAACAAAAAGTTTATGCATACCGTTTGAAAGATTAACCTCTCCCCTTTCTAAAAAACTTTGGATTTTAAAAATAGTGTCAAAAATATTTCGGTAATCAATAATTTTGTGTGAAAAGATCGAAAGAACCGTTTTTGTCAAATAAAACAAGTTTGGAGGGTTCAAGAAATATAAAAGAAGTATTTTTGAGTTCTACTCAACTAACTGAACAACTTAGACTATGTAGTTATTCGGGTGAACTTTCACTGTCGCACCGTGTAATTAGATTAATTAGTACTAATTCAGCAGCGAAAAAAACGCTAAACGAAGCGACGCAAAGCGAGGTATTGGTGTGCTCATTTTCTTTACAAAATTTTCCCCCAGGGTATGTAAAATAAAAGTCATGAAAATTTGTTGGGGTGTGTTAGATCATCAAAATTAGCCTCACCGGCTCATGTCAATAAGATTAGGTTTAAGACGTTGTAATTTAAATGCTTACCCTTGGCAAATGTATGCTCTTATGCAAAGTGTTTATACATATATTATATTTGAATGATGTGATTTATTTATAATTCCTACGTAAATAGTACTAAAAAAACAATACGGCAATAAATTAATAAGATTTTGGACTGATTTTTTGGCCCTATTTCAGTTCCTCCAATTCTCGCTGTTTCAATTTTGATAAATTGGAATTAAAATTTTAACATTTTTATTTATTAATTGCAATTATAATTTGTCATCGTTCATCTATTCATTTTCAATTTGTTACATTACTTAGTACCGTATGTCGAAAAAATGTTCATTTGTTACATTCTACTCAGCAGCTACATATGTACATACAGTGAGCGCCATAAGTGAGACAACACTGTTGTTCTTAAGTATAAAACAGTTTTGTTCTTAAGTATAAATGAATGTATGTATGAATTGTTGTTTTTGTTTTAACATTTTATAAGTAATAAATAAACGTTTTTACTTTTGGAAATTTCTTCGACTATTCTCATTTACTTTTCTAGCTATCATAAGAAAATGAATTATTTCAGTGGTGTTTACTCACTTTTGGCGCTCAATGTATGTATAATAGTATTCGTTTGACAGCTTTCAAATGCCTGCATATGATTTATAGCATCGTTGATGTCTGCAACAGTAAGTATAATATTCGTTACCAATTTTACCTACATTACTGGCTTAAAAAAATGCAATATTATTACTATTATTTTTACTTCAGGGTGAAGGTTCAGATTGCAATCACAATTTTTAAGACTCTAAACTAGTAAGTACATACGTATTCAGAGTTGCATTGCGGCACAAATGCAGCAATGATTATTTATACAAAACTTTTAAATTGTTACATGTATATAATGAAATTTTTCATTTTTGATTGAAATAATTATAAAAAAAATTATTTTATAAGAAATAAATACTTATTATTATGTTTCTAATGTGCACACAAAAAATTTTTGACGAAATAAATAAATAATATGTATGACGAAGTGGTACAAATTCTCCTTTTTGGTACTTTCATGTATGTATATTAATCGTACATATTAACTTCTTAAATTTGTATATAAAAAATGATTTTGAAACATAATAAATAAAAAAATATGTATTTTGAGCGCCAATTTCCTATTTATACATAAATCTTTTTAATCTTTAAAATTTTTAAATGCATATTCTTATGATTCTAATGTTCATATAGAATTATAAGGGTATTTTTTATTTTTAATTTTCTAGCAAGAGGTATTGTTTTGCAATTTAATAAAAAAAAAAACAAAAAAGTCTCTTTGAATAGAACAAAATTCGACTGTACTTATATATAAATTCCATAAATATTGACTCAAGTTAAACTCAAAATGTAATATTCTATAATATAACAAGAATAAATGTTTATAATAACATAAAACTTAAGAAGCAAAAAAAACTCTTCCAATTAAGGCCCAATTGGTACTTTTTGAATTTTGCTTTACCTTAACAGCACTCATCACTGTACTGAAAGTCTGACTTCGTGCAAATGTCTGTATATTAATTACTTTGCATTGTGTTGTGTTCTTTTCTGTGTTTTGTTTGTGTTCTGTTTCGTTTTTATTTACATTGTCCCGTTTTAAACGATTCTATAAATGCACAAACGTTTTTAATTCTACGTACGTTACGTTTTTACGTTCCTTACGCTTTAGTAACAACCCCTTAAGTGCATACTTGTTTCATATGAATGTATGAACGAAAATGCTACTTCTATTCTCATACAAGAATATGTGTAGCAAATTTACACCTCAGTTGATACTTTTCCTTGTGCTTTTAATAAATCAAACAACTCAGTCCACAATCTTGCTTTAACACTACATGCTTTATCATCTATTTGAGAACTTGTGTTATACCCGAAACTTTGTTGGAAATTGTTTTTAGAGTGTTACTTCGTTCGCTCTGGTGCAAGAAACTAATATTAAAAGTAAGTCTGTGTTCGAAAATACCCCAAACAACGTTGTGGTTTCTACTTGCAAAAACATGTTCTGAAATTGCACAAAACCTCTCCCCAATACCCTGATGATATCAATTCCTATGGATTTTTAAATTCCCATTAAGATATTCTGAGAACTACAAAGTGCATGATTGTATTGTGTTTTCATCTTATTACTTTACTTCTTACTGTTGCATTAGTTTTCAAAAATTAAAACTGAATGTGTGTGTATGTAAAAATCAACGTAAATGAATATAAGCACATACATAAATATGTGTAGTGTTACATAAAGTTCTCCACATGTATAATAAAAAATTTAAAATATTGATGAAAATTATTTGAAGGGATTGTTTCCGAGGAGTTATCATTTAAGATAATAATTAAAATAAAATAAAAGAGAATTTATAACACAAAAAATTTGAAAATGTAATTAAGAATGAAATTATAAAATAAAAAATCATGTCACATAATCTAAACATATACAGGGTGGCTGATATGTATTGCAACCAACTTCAGGTTGTTATCATTTGTAAACCGCTCGTCTGACAGCTAACAGATTTATTCCAGTGACAGTTCATTTTATTATTTACAAGCTTCCAAAAGCATTTTGATCTATTGCATTCAGAAAAAAAGTTATTCGTGATAGAATTCAAGCGTTATAGTGTGATTGCTTTATATTTGGCTGGAAAACCACAGGGGGCTATCGTTAGAGCCCTCCAGCATTTAAATGTGAATAAATCTTTTGTTTCTCGTACAATTGCTCGTTACCGTGATACTGGCAGCGTTGCATCGCGTCCAAAAAGTGGACGAAAAAATCGGTAACAACACCAGAAATGATCCGAAAAGTGAAGGCCAAATTTGATCGAAATCTACGCCGCAGTGGTAGAAAAATTGATCGTGAGCTGAACATATCGCGAGAACGGATGCAACACATATTGGAAAATGAGCTTGGACTAAAGCCATTGAAGTTCCAACAAGTGCAAGAGCTCACCGATGGACAAAAAAAAGTTAGACTTGAAAGAGCCAAGGAGTTACTTCGCTTGCACGAAAGTGGCCAGTTACCGAATTTGGTTTTCTCCGATGAGAAGCCATTTCAAATTGAGCAGTTTGTGAACAAACAAAATGATCGAGTTTACTTGCCAAAGAGGTCAGCTGAAAATTTACACCTGCGATTGACCACCAGAACTCAAGCCCCGCCGATGGTAATGGTATGGGCCGCCGTAACGGCCGATGGTCGCTCCCCGCTCGTATTCATCGACCATGGGGTCAAAATAAATGCCGAATATTATCGAGAAAATGTCTTAAAGACAGTATTGAAGCCCTGGACAGACAAACATTTCGGCCGCAGACCATGGACATTCCAACAGGACTAACCACCACCGCACTCAGAACGCGTCAACCAAGAATGGCTTAAAAAGGAGGTTCCTCGCTTTATTTATACCGCACAATGGCCACCAAAATCTCCGGATCTTAATCCGTTGCGCTTGGGGCATTTTGGAGAGTAAGGTTCTCACTAAAAAATACCAAAGTGTCGATCATCTCAAGACGGCGCTTCGCCGTGAATGGGCCAAACTACTGCAGAGCCACTTTCGTGCAGCCTGTGATGGCTTTGTCGGCCGTTAGAAGGCCATAATTCGTACCAAAGATGGCCAATTCGAACAAATCTAAACTGATTCTAAAATTTTATGTTATTTCCAACATTTTTTGCTTTTGAACAATAAAATTAAAAAAAATTAAAAAAATATAGCGCTTTACTTTGTTGCATTATATATCAGCCACCCTGTACATATGTATGCCATCAGAGTTAGTAGATTCATGTCACATTGTTACATAAACAAAAGCAAACTAAATAAAAATATTGTTACGAAAATGGAAACGGTGTAACATCATTTAACATTAAAATGAGCAAAATCTACACAAACAAATACAACGAACTTGTTACAAGTAAACCAACAACATCAATATAAAAGAAAAGGGGATACACAAGTAAGCGAGAACCCAACAACAAGCAATGTGAACAAAATACACAAACAACAATGAAGTCGCGATATAGTTCTCGAGGACGCGAAACCCCGAATGTTCGACTTTAAGAACCTTTATAAGACTGATTACGTGGGCATATAAAAAGGCAAGACAAAACAGGCAACGAATAGTAAGAATTCAGTCAGCCTTGTGTGAAGATGCGTTGCGTGTGAAGAGAACAGTCGTGGTTTGAAATTCAACGTTGTCAAGATCTGCTCTGTAAGCAAAAAAGAATATCGAACAAGCAATTATTGTTGTATACGTCAAGTTTCAAACAGTGGTACACAAAAGTAAAGCGAACAATACAGAATTTAATTGACACTAAACACCAATTTACTTTTATTTTGTTTGCAGTCCACGAACTCATAATTTAAACGTTTTTAAAAAGGTAAAAACGTAATAATATGAAAACGATATATTATATTTTTTATTTCTACGTTTGGTCACTGCGTGATCTTTCTTTAAGGGCCATTATTTCAACTTGTTGGGTTTAGCTAAAGTGAACTTTAAAGTCAGCTTTAACTTCTTTTCATTATTACAACCAAATGATAAAATAAATGTACCTTTTTCAAAAATATGGCAGTGGCGGAGCAATGTCGATAACACTGCTCAAATCAACAAGTTTTATTTAAACGCAGTGGCAACGACTGGCTTCTTTTTTTGTTGTATTTGCTCACTTTGTTTATATTTGAAGTTGCCGTATTGAAAATAATATATAATATGACAAGTTCAAACATAAATTTAACTTTAAAAGTTACCAGTAGGACGATCTTCCCTTTAGCTTAACGCTGACTTCTACCTTATCGTCCTCTTATAATAATGAAAAAAATTTATCTGCCCGTTAAAATACTCCTTTTAGTTAACGGCAAGCTGTAATAATAGCCCTTAATGATAATATGATTTGGGGGGCTAAATAGATCCAACTGATTTACCAGGCTTAATTCCCAAATAATCTGTTCTATTGTCCTTGTAGTTACCATAAATAAGTGGCTCAAAATTTTAGAACTTAATTTTCTGAATTAGTGTCACAATATTCCGATCGGTATATATATGGGATACATATGTAATATATATATATATATATGTGTAATATATATATTTATTTATATAAAGTCTCGACCGTAACTAAAGCACCCCCTTGTAAGATTTTTATATATCTTGCTTTTTCATAAGAACAATTCATTTTTGTATTTAAGTTTCCTATTATTTTTATGACACAGTTATTTGGTTATTATACATTTATTGTCGAAATAAAATAAGTTTAATAATTAACAATTTTATTTAAAATTTTTAAAAAATTATAAACGTTTAAAAATCATAAGATGAAAGGGACAAAACAAAAGCACCCCTTTATGATATCCTTTAAAACTTGCCTACGCCACTGATTTCTTTAAATCCAAATTAACGGAGACATTTATTGTCGAAATAAAATAAGTTTAATAATTAACAATTTTATTTAAAATTTTTAAAAAATTATAAACGTTTAAAAATCATAAGATGAAAGGGACAAAACAAAAGCACCCCTTTATGATATCCTTTAAAACTTGCCTACGCCACTGATTTCTTTAAATCCAAATTAACGGAGACAAAGGTCAACACAATTTTTACATTAAAAGAAAAAATTAAAAGAAGACTGAAGTGCATAGGAATACAATTGTTACAAATTAAATCGTAAAAAATAATAATGACAAGGACAAGTATTCCAGTGAATTTAAAATTAAAATAATGGATGATTGGAACTCTGGTCTATCACGGCATGCGCTAAGTAAAAAATATTCCATCAACCGATCAGTAATTTCCAGACTTATTTCTTAGTTAGGGCGCATATCACTGGTACATTCCGAAGGACGTCCGCGCAAAGCATCAATACATGAAGACTCCTTGATCAAAAGGGCAATACAAAGAGATCCCACAACATCTGCTATTCAAATAAAAAATAGTTTAGAAGTGGAAGCCGGATTATTTAGTCGACGACCAGCTAAAAAGGCTTTTATATCAGTAAAGAACAAAAAGGCTAGGCTTGAGATTGCCAAAGCCCACCTTGATTGTAGTGTCTAAAAATGGGAAACAGTTTTGTTTGTTGTCTGACGAATCTAAGTTCAGTTTAAAAGATTCTGATGGTATAAGGCGAGTAAGAAGACCCAAAGGTGAAAAACTAAACCCCGAGTATTGCAAAGGAAGTGTTAAATATGATGGGGGCAGTGTAATGGTCTGCGGCTACTTCTCTGGCCAAGAGATTAATGGAATAATGGATCGATTCATGTACCGTGAAATATTACAAAATGTAATGCTGCCATATGCAGAGAAAGAGCTGCCACTACTATGGAGATTCCAACAAAATAACGATCCTAAGCGCACCTCTAAAGTTTGCAAGGACTGGTTATTGAACAATAGGGTCAAAGTTCTGGAGTAGCTTGCTCAATCTCCTGATCTCAATCCTATTGAGAACTTATGGGAAATCATTAATATGAAAATTAATCGAGAAAATTGCCGAAATAAAGAAGTTTTATTTCAAGCTCCAAAAATAGCCTGGGGAGGAATTTCGACTGAAGTTATCAACAATTTAATATCCTCCATGCCAAAAAGATGTGCGAATATTATTCAGAACAAAGGCTTTGCAACCAAATATTAATTCAAAAATATTTTCTTCCTGCCACCAGGAAGGGTTACTTTAGTTTTGTCCGTTTCATTTCTTGTTATATAACTCTTTATTAAACAAAACTTGTTTTAAAATAACGAAAGTTTAAAAATATTTTTGTTTTTGAATATCAAGTAAATAAAAACTAAAATATAACCCAAAATAATAAAATAAATCGTTTTCGTGAAAAAATATATGATATTAAAAAATGTTATTGGGGTGCATTAGTTATGACCGATACTATATATATATATACATATATATGTATGAGAAACGCATATGAAACATAGATTTTTAATGATTTATTATAATTTAAATATCCTAAAGGGTGCCCTGGTAGTCTAGTGGGTAGTGTGCTAGACTATTAGCGTGAGGGTCGGGGGTTCGATTCCCACCAGAGACTCTAGTCTGTGACATTACACCGAGCACATGGTCAAAGTTACTCAGCTCGTATATAATTAGAATATAATTTGTAATTTTATTGTAATTACTAAATAAATAAATATATTAAAATTGAAAATTTACTTAAATACTCTCAGATAAAATCTTAAGCTAACAACAGGCTAGTAACTGCAGCACCCAACCCATAAAAAAAACGTTGTTTTTGTAATTTTCATTAAAATATTTAATCTTAATACATAAAAACTTTTAAATTTGATAAAAAAAAGCGACATAATAATAAAGAACACTGAGCAATCATTTAGAAATTTTATAAAGAAATTTTGTTCATTTAACTTGCTTGATATAATGACTAAAGTTGTACCTTAAAGCAGCCGGTGCAGACATACATAACAACTATCTTTCAAAAATTCTTAATGGATTTTATTCTGCATTCGCATTTTTAAATCTAATATTGCTAAGAGTAAATTACATCAGATTTTTTTATTTTGCACAATGAAATGAAATAAATGCTGTTTATGGGAAAAGTTTACAGGTAGCGTTGTCTTTTCTCTTTGCCATTTATTCATTATCATTATTGCTTATTATTATTTCTTCTTCAAAAACAAATGGAAATTACCTTAAGCCATACTATAAATATTTTGTTTTTCATATTTCGTTTTGATATCTGACCTGGGGTTTGAACCCTGGCTTTACGTCCAACAAGCCAACACAATACCTACTAGACTACGGCGACTTCAAACTTAAAAAATTTATTTAATCCCTTTAATGAATTAGAATTTTGTTATAAGATGCAGTGAATTAAATTATATATACAATATTATAATATTGCGTTTTATAATATACAAATATGATGAAAAATTAATAATGCGGGCCATTTTATTGAAGCAGCAGCCTAATCTTCTCCATTGACTTTTCATTGAAAAGTTTGTTCTACAAGCGATGACAAGAAGCAAGCTACAGGGTCGTAATGATCATTGAGTAATATGGAAATACAACAAAAACTCAGATGGTATGTTTTAATTAATAAGATCCATAAGAAGTTGTCAAATTCATCTCAGCTAACCTTTTGAGTAAGAGGGATGAGTAAAAAAGTTTTCATAGACATTTTTTATTCAAAATGAACTGATTTTTTACGCATTCGGTCAATGTGCACCTTGTAGAACAGATCCCATCCATATTCTAAAATTGGTCTTAGAAGCGTTATATATAATGCTAGCAGGACCTAGAGTTCTTTTGCCTATACTAAAACTCCACGGGCTTTAATTATGATAAGTAAAATATGCTGGATAAGACTTAGCTTTGAATCTAGGTTAAATACACGGTGCTACAGTCAAAATGCGCCAGCCAGCTAATGACATAGTGTAGGTTGTGACTTTTGTTGAGTAGAACTCAAAAGTATTTTTTTTATATTTCAAAAACTTTTTTTTTTTGACTTTACGCTCAAATTTATTGATTACTTAAACATTTCTGAATCGAATTCTAAAATTTAAACTTTGTTGGAAAGGCTAGCTCATTAAAGTTACTATTAGAAGTCGGCTAATGTTCAAAGTCAATTGGCTTTAACGTCGTTAAAGAAAAGTGTTATGCCGACAAACCAGAGACATTGGAGCATTTGAATGCCAACATTCGAGAAGCCATGGTCGAGATACAACTCAATACACTCGTAAAAGTGAACGAAAATTGATCCGATCGAATGAGGTACTGTGAAGCCAGCCACGGTAGCCATATGGATGAAATAATATTCCATTTCTAACCGGAACAATTGTACTTCAACAAAAAAATTGATTTGGCAAAATTTCAAACAAATTTTTTTGATTGCATTTTTAAATTTAAACTTCTATTTTCCCTACAATGTATTACTTATAATTATATAAAGTCGCCGTAGTCTAGTAGGTAGTGTGTTGGCTTATTAGACGTAAAGCCAGAGTTCGAGCCGCAGGCCAAACATCAAGACAAAATACAAAAAGTATTCTTCGCCGACTTCCCCTCAGCAGATTTCTGGCAAAAACTCTGAGAGTAAATAAAATTGCTATGAAAAGATTCTCAAAAATCTGTCGTTTGGAGTCGACTTTGAACTGTAGGTCCCCCACTCATGTATAAAACCAACATACACAACATAAGTCGTGTGAGAAACTAGGTCGTAATCTTTACTGAAGATGTATTACTTATAATTAAAAAGTGTATAGGGGAGCAACTTATATTTTCATTTCCTGTGCACTTGTGAAATTAAACCCATTACTCCATTGTAACCGGGCTGTGAATGATGTGGAGATGATATGGTTCTTGATTTGATTCGTGTAGGAAGGGTGGATGATTCACAATTCCTATGAGGTAATAAAAAAGCGTTAAAATAGTATCACTAAAGATCGTATACAGCTCCAAGCGAAACTCGTACACCTATGGAAATATATTTCTTTATATAATATGTCTAAAACTAAAAAGCCAAAGATTTTTTTCTTAATTTTAGTATAACACTATGTACTTAATTAAATAGCAGAAATAAAATTATAAAAATATCTTTATTTATTAAAATAAAGATAAATGTTCTAAAAAGTAGCAACTTTTGACGTCAAAGCCAAATTTGTAGTCTTACTTTATTAAACAAGATTCTTTTAATTTGCATCTAACTTCAGGTTATTTCGTAAAAGTAATTTAAAAAAAGCAAAATTTAGAGCCTTCCCCTATAATTTCTATATCAGTTCTTTTTATTGTCAGTTTTATTATGTAGTAGCGTTTTTGGTTGAAAAAAGTTAAAACAAAATGGGAAAACAGAGAGGACAAACTGGTGTTGAAGTAAAAAAGTTAATAATTCACCATTATAATAATAACAAATCGCTCCGAGAGATATCAGAAACAGTTGACAGAAGCCGATCAACCGTTCAATATATCATAAAAAGATATGAAACGGAGAAAGTGGTTGTGAATAAGAAGAAAACTGTAAATAACAAAATTTTGTCCGTTAGTGATGAGCAGTCTATCTTACGTCAAATCAAAAGGAAACTCGTAGAAATTGCTGAGAAAGATTTAGGAAAAAAATGTTCCCCACAGACCATAAGAAACGTAATAAACAGGGCTGATTTAAATGGTAGAAGAGCAAGAGTTAAAACTCTTATTAATGAAAGAAATCAAAAAATAAAGTTACGATTCGCCAAGGAAATTGAATCAAAGAATTTTAAATTTTGGAAGGATGTGCTATTCACTGATGAAAGCAAATTAAACTTGTTTGGTTCAGATGACAGACCTTATGTATGGAGAGGACCAAACGAGGAGCTGCTTGTCAAAAATATGAAACCCACAGTTAAGTACGGTGGTGAATCGGTAATGGTTTGGGGATCATTTTCTGCATCTGGGTTTGGTACAGTACACTTTACCGATGGTACCATGGATAAGCAGATGTATTTTAACATTTTAAAAGAATGTTTGCCGCCTTTTCTTGGTGAAAACTTTTATTTTTACCAAGTTAACGACTCTAAGCATAAGGCTTATAATATGCGATCATGGTTACTTTATAATTGTCCACATGTTATGGATACACCTGCCCAGAGTCCAATCGAAAATCTGTAGAGCAATCTCGATCGTAAGATTCGAAATCACACAATAAGTTCCAAGGATAACTTGAAAAGAACTCTTCAGAACGAATGGGGCAAAATTGAACCAAATTTTTGCGAAAACTTGTTCGTAGTATGGCAAAGTGATTGAAAATCGAGATAAAAAATAATGGCATGCATAACAAATATTAATATTCAAAAATTACAAAATTATATTTAACTAGCAGATTGTACCCGGCGTTGCGCGGGTTATGTAGTTTGGATTAGTTTAAAAAATGAAAAATGTTTTTAAATTAAAAAAAAGAGTGATTATTTGTTGTAGTTAAAGAAATTTAAAAATTTGTGTTATTAACACTTAAAAAAATACAAAAATCAGTAACTTATATACAAATAAATAAACTTATTCTACAATTAATTTAAATAGTATTATTATTTTGATAAAATGTTTCTATACACAATATTAGCTGTTCTACCAGTTGGGGTAAAAATATACAACTTTTTCCCACTTGGTACCCGTGAGCAGGCTCCATACAATTGACCATGAAAAAACATGGTGTCTCCAAATTTAAACCAGCCACATTCAATGTTTAACCCTGAGACTTATTAATGGTCATAGGAAATGCTAGTTACATATAAAACGGATAAAAATACAGCATTTATGCATAAAAGTACTAATTTTTGCCCATTTTTTCTCCCCTTTCGGTCAAAATTTTGAAAAGATTTATTGCCTATAACCTGCACCGACAAAAGCTCGATCTATATCCCAAATTTCAAGAAAATCGGTCCAGGCGTTCAGGCGTGATTGGCTAACAAACAAACAAAAAACAGACTTACTGAAAGATTTATATATATATATATATATATATATATATATTAGGATTTAAGTGTGGTGTATGGGTTTGGCTTTGACATCGAATATACTATTATTTAATGTGTTTGTTAAAATAAAATTTTTTAATACTAACTTGAAGTTTTTATGTTTTATTAAATTACTTAGGAAATGAACTAATAAAATATTGTTACGTTTTTACCGTTTTGAAAACGTTGAAATATGAGTTCGTTAATTGCAAACCAAGTAAAAACAAATATGTGTTTAGTTTTTCTTAAACTCTCTTTATTATTCACACTACGTTCGTGCCACTGTTCACACTTAACGATACAACAATTCGCCTGTACACTATTCTATTTCACACTTCTGTTCGCGTTAACACTAACAACTGTTCGTTAGATCTTCTGTGCTTACAACCATTTTGCAAGCAATGCCGCTTCTACACAAGACTGACTGAATTATCACTAACTGCGGCCTGCTTTGTCCAGCCCTTTTATAGTCCGACACAACCAGTCTAACGAACATTCTTGAAGTGGAAGTTTCGTGATCTCGCCTTCTCGAGAGGTCTATTGCTAATACATTGTTGGTTGTGTAATTTGTTTAAGTTATTTATCCATTTTTGTCATGTATATGTTGTTGTTGGTACCAGGCGCAACCAGGTTCGTCGTACATATGTGTGTGTGCAGCTTTAGATAATCAATTCATTGTATTCTTAGTGTGTATTAGCTTTTGTTTATCGTTTTTATTGTTAAACGATATTAGGTGGTTTCGATTTTTGTAACACTGCCGCCCACTTAAGCCTGTTTTTCCCGAATAGGCTCAGTATTTCTACTCCCATATTTTGCCAGTCGCTCTTTCTGTACGACCTTCATTTTTGTCCGGGGGCTGCCAGCTTTCTGTATCCTGTACACGACATCGCTCAACCGTTTAATTATTTTGTACGGTCCATCCCAGCTTCTTTGCGACTTGGGGGATAATCTCTTCTTCCGCGTTGGATTGTAGAATAGTACCATTTATCTCTCATGAAAGCCCTCCGTGTTTGCTGTTCGATCATATCTGGCTTTCATTTTATTACTGACCATCGATATCATCTCCAAAGGTGCGCCCGAGTTATACCTTGACTTCTTTTTACTGTACCTTTAGATGCAATACACTGGGTACAGTTTCTTCGAGTGTTATTCTGAAATAAAATGATAAAGCATCCACAGCACATGTATTCTTGTCGCAGTCTGATCGACAACTAAATCAAAAAACACAAAAATACATACAAATGTACATACGTACGATGAGAGCAACACATTGTTATGCTCTTTGTTTGTGTTCATTTTCCTTCTGTCTTCCGCCCTCTCATCAAGAAATGATTTTTAAAAATATTTTGGTGAGAGCGGGTCGTAATGTTACGACCCGCCATAAGAAATTTTACTTCTACATGATGCGTATTTTTTATATCCATATTCTTTGGAAAAAGGCAAATGTAAGTGTGTGTGTATGAGTGTGTGTATGTTTGTTTGGGGTCTGTTTGAATCCTAAAGACGACAAAACCGAACCGATTTTCCTAAAATTTTCACACCGTATTTCTGTATGTGTGGGTGGAATTATAGGCTAATTTTTATTCAAAAGTTTTAAATGGGTGGAGTGCCACGCCTACCCTAAGAATTAAGTATTAAAAGTCTTATATCATGGAAACTGCAACAGCTCGAATCTTCGAATTCAGCATGGACAACTTTGATATCCACATAAACATTTGTGGGAAAAATGGTCGAACTAGCTACAGTGGGCGTGTTACCTCCAATAAAAATAAAATACTAAAATTCGTATATCTGGGAAAACTATAACAGTCAAAATCCCCAAATCATGTATGACGAAATTTAGTGTGGATATTAATATTTTGGTTAACAATAGGCAGACTAGCAATAGTAGGCGTAGCACCTTCCATGTCATTGTATTTAAAATAACACCAAACCTCTTTATTAAATTTTCATCAACACCAGTAATTTCAGAAGCTAACTTAGGTTGCTTGAAAAATCTTCTAGCCGTATTCCCATCGTTGGTTGTACCACATCATGGCTTGGGAATATCAACCAGCAAACCCATTTCTTTTCTGAGACGATCTGTAATTTTTTTCTTTGTGGCCGCATGCAAAGCTTTCTCAACGTCATCTCGAGCTTGCCATTTTATATATTTATATATTTTAATACAAACTTAATGTATGCTATATGAAGAATGAATTCGAAGCACCTTATCCAATCGTGTAAAGTCGAAAGGTCATACCATACTCATAGAGGTTTTCATTGGGTTGTAATTTGAGAACTGCACTTAAGTCATTCATAATAGTTGGCGAAGCTTTGCAAATACCACAATGTTGAGAGGAAGAATCAGCAAGCATTGAAAATATTTTACCATCTATCATTGTCAAACAAAAATTATGATTGACAGTAATTAATTTTGCTTCATCATTGACTTGCGTTGGGTCAATCGTATCTATTTGAGCTTTTATATTATCTATCTCTTTCATAGCTAGCGACTTGCTTTCCTGTTCAAATATAATTTTTATGGGCGTACAAAATCTCGGCCGTGGATTCTGCCAAATTAGTTTGTTATCTTCTTTTAGTTCAAGTGGAACCATACAAATTGCAAATAAATTTGCATCTGTTACATCTACATTGTTTTCATTGCATACTTGCTTATAGCGCACTGGGTACAGTTTGCTATCCAATCCGCCACTGCTTGCTGACATCCAACCAAATAAAAACGTCGTTTTGGCATTTCCAGCGTCTTTGTCACTCCCAGATGTCCTCCGCTAGCTCCATTATGGAACTCCTTTAACACTTCTTTCGTCTTGGAGGAAGGCACTACTAATAGGTTGGATAAGGTCTTGCCATCAGCCCTTTCCCAAAGTCGATATAAGCATCTATTTATCAACCGTAAACTGTCCCATAGTGCCCAATATGCTTTTGTAAGAGGACCTTCTGCAGATATCTCATTGCTGGTAGGTCGTTTGTACTCTTCCTTAGCTGCTATTATCTTCGCCATTATTGGGTCACTCTTTTGTGCTTCGGACCAGTCTTCATCGGCTTCGATCTGCATTCGCCGGATAGCAACGGTGGATTCCTTCTTCTCAGCCTTTACATAATGATTACGCTCCAAATTACGAGATCGGCGTGAGAGAGCATCAGTCTTGCCATGTTTTGAGACTCTTTATTTTGTTAATGGCGATAATTCGGAATCAGCTCTGATCTTGCATCCTCTTCTAACTTTTATAACTTCAGTCTATTCTGCAGTCGTGTAAGTGTCTGGGAACTTTTAGATTTTAATATTAGCCTCTATTTTCGGTATTTTCGACACAGGATGTTCCACGATATTCTCAGGCTTTCCGCGCCATCTTTTGGGACTACTCGTTTCAACGTACTGCTCATCAGAAGCCTTAGGCGTAGCAATGGCACGTCGTCTTGTTGGTGAGACCGGTCTTGATCTTTTCCATGGCGCTTTACAGTTTCTTTGGAAATGGCCACCCTTTCCACAGTTGAAGCATTTAGGTTTACCCTTTAGTCCGTTTTCTCTCAAAACTTGCTTCAGAATCTCTTTCAATTTATTGAGAAGGCATGTGTGGTCTCCTGGGCTAGTGCGAAGGCCATGGTTTCTGCAAAGGTTGTCTTCTGTGTAGAACATACCGCCCGTTTAAATTCAGGGTCGCGTATACCATTCACAAACGCCTCGGTCTTAATGTCGTCTATCAGCGTGTGGTTTTCTCCCGTAATGTAATGTTTTCTCACGCTATGTAAGCTGCACTAATCTTTCGACTTTCATTGCAAAGGTCTGAAGTGACTCATTAGCCTTTTTTCCATGCGGTACAATTCTCGTTTGTGCTTATCGCCGAATTTACACTGTAAGGCCACCGTTAACTCGTTGTAATTGTGCATGCAGCAGGCTGGCATGGTTTCTAGGATCTCGGCTGCGACACCTTTTAGAGCCAAAATAAGTTCCAGAGCTTTCTGCCCATCGTCCAATCCGTTTCTGCTGGCTACTGTCTCGAATTGGAATTTGAACACCGATAGGGGTGAGCTACCATCAAAGCAAGGTGGTTTTATCCTGCCGGTACTTTCGGATACGACTCGCACTGGTTCCGGTCTCTGGCTCTGGAGGTTGTTGATCTTCTCTTCCATTATCACCAGTTTTCCGTCGACGGTCTTTCCCAAGTCGTTCACTTTCGTGTCGACGGTCTTTTCTAAATGTGACATCCTTTCCTACACACCAGTAATTCATTTTCTGACCAACTCGTGTATTTCCTGCAGCTTCACTGATGTCGCTTCGAGCTCCTTTTCAATTTTCGTCAAAATTGCTGCTTGCAGTTTTTGGTTTTCGGTTCTAGAAGCTTCTCATACATCAGCAAATAGCTTTTCGTTCGCTTCTTGCATTTTGCGATTTTTGGCTCTAAAAGCTTCTTGCACTTCACACTGTGGTCCAAAACCCCAATCTAGCCGGACAAAAGTCATTTTTTAAAATATTTAAAAAGTAAATTTTTTGTATGGTAATATGTTGACAAGTGTCTAAAGCACATAACGGCATATTTTTCTTTCTTTAAACAGCTACACTAGCATTGATATATTGCTTCAAATATTAGTAATTGCTTATTTGCTAAAAAATTAATATCTCAAGTGACATTTAACAGAGCGAGTGAAATTGTCGTGAAAAAATAATAAGAACAATTAAAAGAAATTTGTTCGTGTAATTAATATAACAAAGGTATGAGTTAAAAAATACTGTTTAAATTTTTCATAAAATATGTTTTGTTTATAAATAAAATGCAATTACGTACATGTGTGTTTTAAATGTGAAATTTTTGTTTAATGTCCGAATTCAATTAGAATTTCAAATGGTAATTTATCGAACTTAAGCTTTAGTTTTTATGTTGTCGTCATCTATATATATGTAGCTTTTTAATGTTTAAAAATTAGCTGGCGAATTTTGCCCAAACGATTTTTATTTCATTTAGAGTTTAACATGTCCATTACAAGAAAAGAGTTGTATAATACTTGGCGTAACACAGTGGTCCAAATGCTCAATCTAGCCGGACAAAAATTACAACTCGCTTCTGCAAAGGCGTACCGGCATGAAACTTGGTACGTTTATAGATTTCATCAACCTAAACAATTAGTGAGAAAAAGCAAAGAAAATAAAGTATAAAGAATGTGCATTTTAACATATTTTGGAATATTTTTCAAAAATATTTCATGACGCGGGGGGAAAGATAGAAGGGAATGATACAGAAACCAAGAGCGTAACAATGCGTTGTTCTCATCGTGCGTTTTTGTTGTTTGACCACTTTTTATTTATTTTTCTGGTGTTAAAAACAAACGTCGGCACCAACGCCCTCAGGGGAAGAACATCTTCGGCTTCTTACACACATAGGACACGAACATCAATAATGTTCGTTAAAAAGAGCGTAAAAATCTTGTCAGTTTTTAAAGAAGATTCATGTCGCTTTTTTCAGACTTCAATGATACACCCAAAGAAATATCACTTTAGTATTCACTAATATCAATGAGAAATGATTTCGATTTTTGGAAGAATAGTTGCCAAGTTAAATACGGTGTCTTAGTGAAGTACAATTTTTCTATATTTTCCGATCACATATACATATCATTGGGTTAATAAGTAGACTTGGCATTATTACTAACAATTTTCCTCTAGGTTAACACATGCCTATGGTTATGGATTAGTGAGTGAGAGAGAGAAAATAAGTCGAGAGAATTTATTTATTTACAGCCATATAAAAGGGTTAGTAATATACTCTATTTTTATTTTCATTTCATCAACATACATATGTAAAGCTGTCTATTTTTGGGTTAATAATTTTAGATAACTAAAGATAAAATAAAAAGTCCATTTTATTATTAAAAGAACATAAAGCTTAAAAGCTTTGGCTTAAAAGTTAGGCCATGTTTTTTAAAAAAATAAAAAGAAAATAAAATAAAAGAATAAAAATCTTAATAATTTTGGATAAATAAAAATAAAATAAAACATCGATTTTATTATTAAAAGAACATAAAGCTACCCATCTTTGGGTTAAAAATTAGGCCATGTTTTTTAGGTAAATAAAAAGAATAAAAAAACATTTTTTATTAAAAGAAAAAACGAGCATTCCAAAGCATTTTAAAAAAAATATACTATGGGACAAAATAAAAAATAAAATACGCCCAGCTAATGACATAGAACATTTTTAACACAAAATATTCTTCGAGTGTTATTCTGAAATAAAATGATGAAGCATCCGCAGCACATGTATTCTTGTCCCAGTCTGATCGACAACTAAATCAAAAAACACAAGAATACATACACATGTACATATGTACGATGAGAGCAACACATTGTTACGCTCTTTGTTTGTGTTCATTTTCCTTCTGTCCTTCCCCTCATCGAGAATTGATTTTTAAAAATATTTTGGTGAGAGCGGGTCGTAAAGTTACAACCCGCCATAAGAAATTTTACTTCTACATAATGCGTATTCTTTATATCCATATTCTTTGGTTCTACTCAACAAAACTCACAACTTACACTATGTCATTAGTTGGGTGTATTTATTGATTTTTATTTTTTCGCATAGTGTAATCAGATACAATCAGATACATCAGATATAAAAAATCAGTAAAGTCATAAAAAAGATTTATTCACAATATTTGGTATGTATTCAAGGTTTAGGAAATCAATATAAACCTAGTGTTTTAGGAAAACTAGTCGATTTGTTAAGTGTCCGATTCCATTCCTAACCAATCAGAATTTAATATACATTTTATGCCAATATTTCTTTTTTGAGCACCACGAAAATGAACTATGTTGGTATATCAGAACTTTATCTAACATGAGTTTTTCGACATTCTGAAAGAAAACAATGGACAATACCTAAATAAAATAAGCTCTAATAAAAAATAACAATATCCTGAAATATAATGTTAAAATGGCACATAGAGTGGACAGCAAAAGCCTTAGTACGGAAATATATTTTAGCAATTTCATGAATTTTAGCCAAAAGTTTGTATAAAAATTTATAGTTTATAGGTATATTTATTTTATAGATTTATTTCTGTTTTATTATAAAACAAAAAAATTTTTAAAGTTTTTCATAAAACAAGAGAAAAATAAGAAAAAATTTTAAGATGACTCCAAGGAGAACCCTGATTTCAAATTCAAAGGCATAATATATGAAAATGTTATCCCTTGTACTTAATAGAACATGCCTTAAGGTCAAGCACTCCACTTAACCCATTTGGAATTGAATGTAAAAGTTTTGTTTAGTGTTTTCTGGCACCATGAGCAAGTTTTTCGATTGACTTTTGTTTGAGGTTTGGCGATTACGTGACCGTTCTTTCAAACGATCTCCTAAATACTCTCTTGAAGTCATGTCGGGACTTTGTGCAAGAGTATAAAGCCTGTGGGAACTTTTTTTTTGTCAAAATATATTGGAGTACTAAGGCTTTTGCTATTCACTCTATGTATGTAGACTAAATTTAGCTTCAAAAGGCCAAGCCGGCAAAACCACTAAAACTACAAACAATTGTTCAATTTTTGAAATAAAGTCTTTAGTTTTGAAAATAGAAGTTTAAGACATAATGATAAAATGAACTTCAATATTCAGTTAATAACGAATGCTTTAACAAATTCATACATTTTCAATATAAATATTTGTATCGCAGTTCAAAGACTGTTGAATTTTAATAAAATAACGACTAAAATATAAAACAGTAAAATTTTCATCATGACACTATGAATTGGACGTTGCTAGGTTTCCATTTGTACACATTCTCCTTAAGAGAACAATCATATCGATTTGCTGCTTTATTGACAGAATTCAAAGTATACTTAAATAACAAAATATTTACATTCAAAACACAACTCTATTGTTAAATCTTTTCTTTCTTCATTCAATAAGAATTTACTAAAAACTAAGCATGCTGTCATTGACCTTATGTTCAATGGTGCGACATTGTATAGTGAAGGCTGTTATTGTTGAATAAACGTTATATGAATAGATTAATACAAAATAATCGTAAATAATTTTATTTGAACTTTTCGATATTTTATTTTGTCCCGAACAAAAAAAGATGAAAAAAATGTATTCGGGCTATAAAGAGTGTGGAAAAAAAGAACTCAATTGTTTTCCAGTATATACTTACTAACTTACATAATTGGACATAAAAAATCCGTTTATTGAATGTCGGCCTGCCGCTAGTTTTCGCATAAAATATTCGTCTCTATTTTTATTTTCATTTCACTTACGATTTTTCATTTACGATTTTACCTTTTTAAAAACGTTTAAATATGAGTTCGTTAATTGCAAACCAAGTAAAAACAAGAATGTGTTTAGTTTTTCTTAAACTCTCTTTATTATTCACACTACGTTTGTGCCACTGTTCACAATTAACGGTACAACAACAATTTGCTTGTACACTATTCTATTTCACACTTCTGTTCGCGTTAACACTAACAACTGTTCGATAGATCTTCTCTGCTTACAACCATTTTGCAAGCAATGCCGCTTCTACGTCCCAACCGCAACGCGTCTTTACACAAGACTGACTGAATTATCACTAACTGCGGCCTGCTTTGTCCAGCCCTTATATATTCCGACACAACCAGTCTAACGAACATTTTTGAAGTGCAAGGTTCGTGATCTCGCCTTCTCGAGAGCTCTATTGCTAATACATTGTTGTTTGTGTACTTTGCTTATGTTGTCTACCCCTTTTTGTCACATACATGTTGTTGTTGGTACCAGGCGCAGCCATGTTCGTTGTACATATGTGTGTGTGCAGCTTTAGATAATCAACACGTTCATTGTATTCTTAGTGTGTATTTGTGTCGTGTGTATTGTGTTGATGTAGCTGGCAGCTTTTGTTTACCGTTTTTATTGTTAAACGATATTAGGTCGTTTCGATTTTTGTAACAATATAAACTAAGGTGTATGAGTTTCGCTTGGAGCTACGTATATTATGGTCATGGTATGGTATATTTATGGTATTCAGGAATAAGATCTCCCACCATGCTCTTAAAACACTGGCTTCATGTACTAGTCTTTGGGTATTCTCAAGGCTTTCTATAGATCTTGTATGTTAGGAGTGAATACGAAGGAATAACAGCAATCAATGGAAAGGATATTAATAAAGAAAACTAATATTATTTTTTAATGACATTAATAAAAATGCCAATTAGTTATGCTGTGTTGAAATGAAAATGGGAGAGTCAGATGATGGTGTCTTGTCTAATACAGAGTAGTTTACTTGAAGAAAATAAACTAAATATGCGACCACTTAGAAATATGAATGCAAAGGATATATCGGTGTTTCCTAAACATCGATGTTTTGATTAACGATGCATCGGCAATACATCGGCGTTTAATAAACGATACATCGGCTTTCCAACAGCTCAGGCAGCATAAGTAAAATTGACTCATCTCTTTTTTGTGACAATGCTACAAAACCTTCAAAGCAAATGTTGATGATTTATTCAAAAATATAAAGAGTGTATCCACTCAGAATTAAGCAAAATAGAATAAAAAAAATAACAGAGGCCATAGTGAATTTTATAATTTTTAATAACAAACCGTTTGCAACAGTAGAAGGTAAATATTTTTACAGCTGATGAAGGACGTTTGCCCATTGCTTAAGGTACTATGTCGGGAAACTGTAAAATCTAGGATCGATGCCAGATATGAAGTTATAAGTAATCTCTTTAAAACATATATAAAAACGCTGAAAATCATCACCTCTGACATTTGGACGGAAACTATGCAGGACAAATCATTTTTAAGGGTGACAATACATTTTTGGTAATAGTTGAACTCTTTAGTGGTACATAAAGCGTTTTTGAACTGACTGAAAGACATACTACATTAGCGGACATACAAGAAAAACTTGATATTTTTTGTGGATGCAATGTATTCATTGCAAAAGTTTCAGCTATCTTCATAGATAATGATAGCAGTGTTATGAAGGTTAATCGGGAAACGTTTAGTGAAAAAAGATTATTCCTTGCTTTGCTGACACAGTTAACTTATATGCTTATTATATCTATTGAAATTATAAAAGACTTGGACGAGTTGTTAACTAAGGTACAAGATATTGTTAAATTTATGAAGAAAAGCGTTAATGCAAGAGACGAACTAAGAAAAAACAAATAGAGATGAGCTTAAAAGAAGGCCAAATAAAAAAGTAAAAAAATAAAAAGGTATTAAATGTTCGCACAAGTTGGAATTCTTGTTTTTACATGCTTCAAAAGTTTATAGAATTGCCGTCTATTATAGCAGCAATATTATTGGCAATCCTATCAGCTCCCACAATGATTTTAGGAATTGAAATAAACTTCATAAATGAAATTAGAGAACTATGTCCATTTGGATCTAGGCTTTCTAAGCTAATTTTCCTTAACTCAATCTCAAAATTACTCGATCCCAATTAAAACAAAAATTATTTCATTTTTTTTATAAAATTTATAAATTAATTAATTATTTGTTTAATTAATTAATTATTTATTTAAGCTTTGTTTTATAACCTATTAAATATAATTAAATAATTTTTGTCAAAAAACTTTTTTTTAAATATTTTTTTATATTTATTTATATGAAAATAAAAAATCGATGTATCGTGGTCTTATCACCGATGTTTTTTTTTTGGACACATCGATATTGCAAACATCGAGGTTGCATCCCTACTTAGAAAGCGCAATATATTTGACAAAGATTTGCTTTATGTTTTTGTGGCTGACAACACATAAACGTAAATATAATGGACCTGTTTTAAAATATTTTAAGAAAGCCAACACCACGACTATTGCCGCCAAAATAATTTAACTAATTTCTGTGACAATTTTAACACAGAAGAAAAACTTCTATAATGATTGAAACTTAAATATTGTGAAAATAAATTGATGAATTTTAATTACAAACTTACTCATTTGAGCTATGAAATTAAAAACTACGATAATTTGCCTCTCTTGAGATATTAAAATATGTAATTCATCAAAATGACAGGGTGCTCACGTAGACATAATCAACACCATCTCTTGTTGACCTCACACTCAGTCTTATTTTTTAATTCGTGTTTGTCGGAGCTAATCGGTTTGTTTATCTTTTTACATACATAAAATAATTGGTCATTACAACCCTTCACCCAGGATTACGACCTAGTTTCTCGCACCACTTATGTTGGGTTTGTTAATTTATACATAAGTGGCGGGTCCTACCGTTTAAGGTCGACTCCGAACTAAAAATTTGAGAAACTTTTCAGGGTAATTTTATATACTCTCACAGGTTTTGCCAGAAATCTGCTGAGAGGAAATCGCCGAAGGAATAGTTTTTAATATTTCATTTTGTTGGAAATGCCTCAGCTGGGGTTGAACGTTTAACCCCAGCTGTTAGGTTAGGAAAATTTTGGTAAAAAAATTTTTAATTTTTATTTAAGCTTGCAATGACTTATCTTAGCAACTTAAAACGTCAGCTCAGGTATTTTTTATATTTCAATGGTTTTAGTTAGAACAAAATTAAAAGTTACAAATCTTAGGTTATTGACCATTTTGGCCCATGCAATTTATTTTATTCTGTATATCAGTAAAAGTAAGAAAAAATAACTATGGTTTATTGCTATTTTCGCAGCAAGATGAACAAATTATTTTGCGCTTCAATTTACATACAAATTTATTGCATATAATGCATTTGGCATCACATTTGGACTTACAGCAATTGCAAATTCCCCGTTTTCGAGGAGCTGAGATTTGTGTATCACCGCTTGTAGATGGTACACTATTTGATGACGATGCTTGTAGTTGAGTCAATAGCTCTGCTGCAAATGGATTTTTAGGTTTGACTGTCATTTCAACATGTATTCTTCTGATAGGCACATAGCTAACTGACGTAAAAACTCAGGTCTAATGCGATTTGAATAATTTGCAGCCCACGAAGAATCAATTTCTGAATATAAAATAAACGCATTCAATGCTGATATATAAACCATATTTGAAAACACAACATTTGCCCATCTATTTGTTTTTCTGTTAGTGCTGTAGTAGCTAATCATTTCATCAGCAGTATCAACGCCTCCTAAGTAAAGGAAATTATTTTTACAGAAACGATAAATAATGATAAAATATAACAAACCTTTAGTAGTGTTATAATAAGAAACGATTGCGAATTTTTTTATGATTACTGAAATCGATTTCATCTGTTTTGTGCATGGCCAGCTTTGCCATTTGGCAAGTTTTCCCTTTTTTCCAAGTTTTTTGAGATGCGAAAAATTTTAATTTTTTCGAAAAATTCAATAAACTCCACAATAACACGAAATATTTTTATGACCGATATACGAAACAAGTATTGCGATTTCACTGAAAACTCGGATGTATATAAAGCAACTTTTGTGAACATAAACAATTTCGGTGGGATAAAAGTTTTGTTTTTTCGAACTGTTCCCACATATGTCAGTTTCCTTTGTAAATTTTTTCCCCCATCTCAAAAGATGAAAAAAGTTATCAGATGTAATATTTTGCCCTTTCAATCCTTATGTCAACTCCAACACGACACGCTCTCCTTGATTTTTTTCAGGCTTATCATTTTTTAGTTTTCCAAGATACGGTTATATTTTCCATATGTATCCTGATTTGGAGTCTACAGCTAACGAAAATTTAAGCCCATATTTGGCTGGCTTTGCAGGCATATACTGCGTAAAGAAACATCGTCCTCTAAAATCCACTAGCTGCTCATCAATAGCGACATTTTTATTACATTTATAAAAAATTGAAAGAAGTGCTTCCCAATTGTCCCATAACTCAGGAATAGGAGCAAACTTGTCACTACTCTTTTGTTGTCTTTAGTTGATAACATCATCAAAGCGGAGAGCACTTGTTATCATGTGAAAATTATCCTCGCTCATAATAGACCGGAATATTGGATGACCAAGATTTGCATCGAATAAACCATTCAAATATTCGTTTTTGCCTCTGTAATACAAAATTATTATAATAACCACTTCACGTGTACAAAAGATTAGAAATATTTTATATACCGACAAATCCCAGCAAGAATTAGAACACCATATGCCCGCAATGTGAATTTATCTAATTTTTATTTTGCTTTCAAATTTAATTCTACCATATTTATACGTATTTTCAATGATTATTTTTTCTATTCTTGGAGCAAAAAATAATAAAAAAAGTTGACAAAATATCGCGGCATCTGGACACCGTGAAACGTGTTGGACCTGATGGTATACATATCTGTATAGAAATGGGGAGTCCCAGAAGTCTTGCAACAATTTAAATTATTTAAAATGCTTGGTCAAAAGAGTTTTATATCGAATTATTTATGATAAATACAAAGTGGACCAAAATGGTCCCTTACCTAAGATACGAAAGTTTTTTAACCTAACGGCAGGGTTAATAAGTCAACACACTACCTTCTAGAATACGGCTACTTTTGTTTTATATATTTCATTTATTTTAATTTATACATTAGAATTGTTGCCTTCGGCTCCGTTTCCTTAAAGTATTCCAAAACCTTTCGTAAGCCTTTTGTTTGAAACTATTATTATGATAAATTTTACTTTTTATTTGCCATAATTCCGCCAAACTTTCATACATTTCAATAAATTCGTTTAAAAGCATGCCCTCTAGACATGTACATTTACTTACGAAAATAATTAAATTTACATTGTATTTGACAGAATTGCTATTACTTGAGTATAATGACCTGAAAATTTCAAAAAGTTATGAAATTCATCATGTCAAGTTGGCACGGAATAAATATACCCTAACACTCGAGCTTGATTGGCTGCCATCAGGTAGTGCCAGGCGTTTGATCGTATAATATTCGAAATTTACATAAATTCTTTTGCTTTTATAAAACGATGTGGAGATATAGCAAGTAAAGTTTCACTTTGTAAACATAGCTAAAAGCAAATTTGCTTTTAGAATGCACAGAGAACATATTGAGCCTAATTGTGTTCAGCGCAATTGAAAAAGACCTACAACTGTCTACAACGTCAACAAAATTTTTGACAAGTAAAAAATACGCCAAATTAAATGACATGAAAACAGTTCTGCTAAGGATCTGTTATATGGTCATACTTAAAAAAATATTTGGCACAATACAAATATTTGACCATAGTATTGGAAAAAATACCTATATATGTGTATTTTCATACATAATGGAAGATGAATATTTTCGCGTTTTGTGTTGCGGATCTTCATTGATATTTTGTTAAAAAAAAAAAGAAAAACGACTATGGGTTCCAAAATGTGTTCAGCGCAGAAAAGGAGAAGGATGCACAGACAAATTGTTTTTTTTATCACAATAAAATTAACAAACAAATGCTTACTTTTTTCAAGTGTAGCCAATTGCTATATTCGAAAATCGCTGAAATTATGTACATATATTAAAATAGGTGTTAAATCTAAAAATTGTAAATCGAATATATAAATTAAATGATTTATTTTATAGTGTTTTCACACCGAGTGGTTTTAACGCAAAAGTTGGTTTTAACGTTAAAACCAAAAATAAATCCTGATTTTACCATACAATATTATTGTGTTAAAACCAAAATAAAACCTTTTTGAATTGGTTTTAAGTTGGTTTTATGAAATACAACCTTGTTTTGATGTACTAAACCAGAGCTACCAGCTCTGAAAACCTGAAAGCAGCTGATAAAAACAAAAACAAATGTAAATAAATAAATAAATGTAAATAATCATTTATTTTGTATTAAAAAAGGAAAAATTTGGAATATTTTTAATTTCTTCAATGAAAATTTTAAAAATTTGTAAATATTTAATTATTAATCGAAATGTGTGTTGTTTCTGGTCACAATGAATATAGTTTCTTGTGCGAAAGATAAGTCAGAAGCTAAATATATCAAGATGAAATAAGGCATATTGCTCATAAATTTTTTTTCTCGCAGTCATAAATGTCATGAATTTAAAACCAATTTTAATAAAACTTGCAGTGTGAACGCAAAATCAGCTGTTTATGGTTTTAATGCTAAAATCAGGTTTTAAATTTTGGTGTGAAAACACTATTAGGTCTAATTTGAAAATTTATATAATTTATAGAGATTTTTGAGAAAGGTTTTTACGACACTGGCTTTATCGTCCAAAGTGATTGAATTCCAAAATGAACTATACTTGTGTAAGAGGAAAATTGAAATTGTTATGCTGCTGTGTTGAATTATAAATCTCCATTACAATCATTCGTACCGTTCACTTCAAAAGTTCCATTCATAACATTATAATCTGAATATTTTGAATTTGCAAAAAAATTCCAAAATCATTGCAATAAAAATTTAAAATTTTCTATAAGAAAAACAACAACTCCTTATTTTTATGTTCTGAAGAGTTATGTCGTTTCAGAGAACGATCTTTTTCTTTAATGAGATTAAAAAAAAAACCTTTACTGAAAAAAATCATAACAATCCTTCAGTCGGGATTACTACGCGGCTTCTCACATCTCCCATCTTGTGTGTGTTAATTTTTATCTATTAATGGTGGGAACCTACAGCTTAAAGTCAATTCTGAATGAGAGATTTTTGAGAGACTTTTTCAAGGCAAATTTATTTATTTTCAGAGTTTAAAAAAAATCTATTGAGAGGAAGTCGCCGAAGAAATATTTTTTCATTTTGTTGGAAATGTCTGACCTGGGGTTTGAACCGTGACCTCACGTCTAATAAGCCATCTCACTATATACTACGATGACTTCACATAATACATACATATGTATATTTAATTAAATAATTGTTGCTATCTTTCAATATTTGCATTTAATCATCATTTTTTCTATTTTGAATAGTTTTTATATATAGAAAAGTATAGCAATTGATATATTTATTCATATTTATTTAAATTTCAGTCTCTGAATGTATGTATGTACATATGTATATGCAGGCACCCAAATATTTAAACATTCCCTGTCGGAAAAATAGCTAACTTTAAACTAACTTTAAGCTAACTATTTCGCAACTAGTGCTGACTACCACCTGGATTACTTTTCAATGGCAGCAACTAACTATTTTTACATTGTAGGCAGTAGTCAGTTATTCTCTGCATTACCCTTCAACCAACTTAAAGTTAACTACTTATAAGTTAGCTTTAAGTCGACTAGTTTTAAGTTGGTTTTTAGTTAACTTTTTGTAGCTAGCTTTTAGTTCACTTTTTGTAGTTAGCTTTTAATTGACTTTTTGTAGCTAGCTTTTAGTTCACTTTTTGTAGTTAGCTTTTAATTGACTTTTTGTATCTAGCTTTAGTTGTCTTTTTGTAGCTATGTAGCTGTAATTAAACCTCTGCATTTTATATTTTTTGGAGTGAATAAATATATAATTGGTTTTATTTTAGTTTTTGAAAATAAATTTATTAAAACTTCATTAATAATATTAATTAGTAAAAAATTTATAAATTCTAAATTAAAATTAAAAACTCATATAAAAATTCTCTATAAGGTACATGGATACATATATGCAAGTAAAATAATTATATTTATAAAACATACACATTTTTATATATATTTTTGTTATTGTTAAAAATAAAAATGTTATTTAAACTTCACTATTGTTTGTTCGGAATAATTTTAATTCATTAAAAAATTACATTTAATTTTTTAACTTATTTTTATTATTTTGTACGCACTGAGCATGAACGCTTTTTTTTATTATTTTCAAAGCACTTTTTATATCCTTTTCAGCATCTTGAAAGCCAAGTGATTGACAGACATCTGTTTAGAATATAGATACATTCGTTTACATATCCTTAATATAGAAAGACCTTATGACTTACCTATCAAGGCATGAAAGAAAGCTTCAAAGCCTTTTAAGCGTTTTTTGCCGTGGATTCCATCTAAATTTATGTCCATGCACAAATTTATTGACATTATTTCTGTCAAAGTTTTCGGCAGGCGGCCCTTCAATAGAGTTTTCATTGTATTTATCTGGAAAAAGTAATTATGCATTTAAGTACATATACATATGTACATATGACTATATGACTTTATGAATTTTGGTATTCGATTAGAAAACTTACATAAGATTCACGATTGTTTTCAGTAATACTAATATTTAATTCATGTAAGTCATTTACATTTTTTAAAGGGAAAACAGACGGTAAATTTTTGAGCGTTACTTCTTGGTGTAAAATCTTTTCAGTTAAAACTTTTTGATCAGCCAAGGCCTTCATTATGACTTCATTTTGTTTTACAATAATTTCTGTGGATAGATAATGAACACAATTAATTATAAAGGTATGAAAAATACTTTTATTAACAACATAATTATTAATATTTAATACATCTACAACGAATAAAAAAGTTTGCATAAAACAAATTATTTATTTATTTCAAATTTTATTTCATATATTTTTCTTACGATTTTAGTGATTTAATTTTGGTATTAGACAACACAGCCTTAAACAGCTGTTATTTGCCTCTGTTTGACCTTACGCAAAATATGTAAAAGTAAATATATATTTGTCCAAAAATTATGAAAATATTAGACATTGGGTGGTCACACTTAAAATATTTTTGCCTAACGGCAAATAATTTTATTTGCTCAAAATTGAAGATTTTTCTGTTTGCCCCTCAAAATTATTTTGTGGTCACATTATGGCAAAGAAATATTTTACGTTTGGGTAAAATATTTTTTAGATGTGACCGTACCATTAGAGTGTGCGTGGTCAGCATTTTGCTAATTTGCAATTATTACATGCTGAAAATTTGTATAATGCAATTTGATTCCTCGTGCCGTCACAATTTTTAAGTCATTGATAACACAGCCCTGCAAATTTGGACTTTTTTGTGCAAATAAGATGGCTTCATGTGTTTTCGAAGGCATTTTGTGCGCTAAACACGAATCTGGTTTCAAAAATTTTCCATCACGTCAGGTTTTCGAGAAAAAGGGGGTTGAAAACCCTAAAAATAGCGTTTTGGGCCATTTTTGAAACATTGTAGAGCTCAACGCTGACGTGCTAGAACCATCGCTATTATTAGAAATTGACAATTGATCTTTGCTCTTTAAAATGAGCCCAAAGCCATATTGTTTGCATACACCCTTAAAGTAGGGGGTGGGTTTATGTCAAGGGGTGCAAAAGAAAACGAAACACATTACGGAGGTCCTTAAAAATTAATCAGATTTACTTGAAAATTGTTGCTCAGGGGTTTTTGGGGTCGCTGATTACAGATCTTCATTCAGATTTAAAAAATTCAAAATGGCGGATCCAATATGGCGGTCAAGTAATTCTGATTAATTTTTATAAACCTCGACCGCCATATTGGATCCGCCATTTTGAATTTTTTAAATCTGAATGAAGATCTGTAATCAGCGACCCCAAAAACCCCTGAGTAACAATTTTCAAGTAAATCTGATTAATTTTTAAGGGCCTAAGAAATTTGCATTAAACTTTCTGTACAAACATTTTCTATGTATTTATATACTATACCATGCATTACATAGATGTTAACATTTAAATTATACTCCTAAGAACAGGAATAAAAATTGAAAAAGAAAACAAATAAAGACTTTTTTATATGGAAACTAAAAATACATCAATAAATGATCCTAAGAGCCATGAACTGTTTCAAACAGACTTTCACATTTCTAGAGAAAAAAGTGGAATACACAAAAATAACATAAATATTTTAAAATAAAATAATATATTTGTATTCGAAATCATAAATACTTATGGATATTGGAGAATACCAAATACAGTTGCAAATTCACTAAATCCCATGAATATATTCATTAAGGAATATTTTATTAGTAAAACTAAAACCAGAGATGGAAGATATGATTTGTTTATAAATAAAACATTTGATTTGACAAGAACAGTTCTTTAAGCAAGTTTTCCATATGACATGATGTCATGATGATTTCGTTGGAACTAAACTTATATAAACCTTTTAAATATAATATATTCCCTAATTGCGGCTGTATATATGTGGGATCGCACCCGAAAGGGTTAAAGCGATCCCGTAGGGTTAAAGTAAAGTGAACTAAAATAAATATAGTAAGTAGACTGAAAATATGAAACAAGATAAAACATGAATACTTGATTGAGTCGGAAAAAAGAATAGACAAAATAAAACAAGAAAACACAAATAAAACATTATATATTTGGTAGCCAAGCCAGTCAGTTCTATTTTGTGTTTTAAATAAAAATAAAAAATAAGAATTGTTTTAAATATAATTTGTAAAAAACAAATAAATAGTATTTGTTTTTCAAATTTAAATCTATAAATATATTTATATCGACGAATATAAATTTAATCTTTACAAATGAGGGCTCAACAATTTAAAGCGATGAAAATATAAAGAAAAGATGCCCACAAGCTGTGCAAAAAGATAACCCTTGTGTCAAATTAAAAAAAAAATTACCAAAAGTGTGGTGCAGTAAACCGGAAGTTTAACTCAATATCAAAAAGGACGATCTCTGTGAGTTAAATTGAATATCAAGAAGGACCATCTCTGTGAGTTAAATTGAAGATCAAGAAGGACGATCACTGTGAGTTAAATTGAATACCAAGAAGGACGATCTCTGTGAGTTAAATTAAATATCAAGTAGGACAAACTCTATCCATGCGCAGATGAAATGAAAAGCCGATGAAATTAACTAAAGTATGTATGTCTAACTTAAGATGTTTGAATAAGAAGTAAATTTTTTTTGCGAGACAACGCATGAAATGTACGAAACGCGTATAATTTTTTAGAAGACAATAGAAGCTTAGAGAAGTAAGTTGAAGTGTGACGAGTTTGAAAAAGAGAATAGAAGTTGAAGCTTATATAAGATAATAGAAATTTATGGAACAATATTGAAGCATATGGTAAATCGAAGTATATAGAAGAACATTGATAAATAAATGAAAACATAGAAGCTTATGGAAGTTTGTGGAAATATTGAAAAAAAAAAACTATAAACTTAAAAAAAAACATTTATTAAACATTTCGAAATTATATTAATTTAACGTTATTTAAATTATTATTACATTATAATATTTTATAAAATTTGTGTTTTATAATTCATTAATTGTAATTTTATTTAGAATTTTCATTTGATTTTGTATTTTAAATCTATAATAGTATTGTAAACAAAATTAGACTACTTGATATTTTGGCGCTTACTAGGAAAACTGACAGAATTAGGGTTAAAAACGGAAGGAACGAAAACAATTTTACAGGCACGTTTAATAGAACACTATCAAAATTTTAACAATAGGGTCGGTGCAAATTCCGAATATGGCGAAGCGGCTTCAGTTGTTCCGCAGATTGAAGTTACAGAACAGCCTGGATCAGCATAGACATAGAAGATACAATCTCAAAATTTTCAGGCAAGGTTCAGCCGGGGATAAACCAGTGGCTTCAAGACTTTGAAGATTGCGCATATAATAATGTTCGTAACTAAAACAACCGTCTGCGTTGAAGTTTGAACAGAAAAGAGAAAGATTTTATTTATTTCAATTATCTTAAACCTAATGTAACATAATTTTAATTCTATTTTGTTAATTATTTATTTAGTTAGCACTATTGAGAAGAATTTCCATTTGTGGTTCTTGAGTAATTTGTTCGACGTGTTTGGTTTGAGCTACCTGGATTATTATTTTGTCTAATAAAATTGGAATTGGAGTGGTGTGAGTTCTGATAAAGGAACTGTCGTTGGTTGGTACAATTTTGATTTGGTCTGTTGTTACTAATATTTGAACCAGATGGTTTCTCCTGAATAGTGTTATGATCATTATAATTATTGCTAAAATTAGTTCTTAAGTTTCTATTCAAAGAGTCTCTTTTGGTTGGTCCATATTGCGTATAATGTTGATGTCTGGTAGCCAATATTATTTTAAAGGTCTCTTCCAAAGTTTGGGGATTTCTAGCAAATATCATTGTGCGAGTTGGTTCTGGTAAATGGTCTCTAAAAGTCTTTAATGAAATTCTATTGACCTCTTCGGTAGAGTAAGTAACATCTCCAGGGGTTAAGTTTCTATTATGAATCCTATTTGCAAGTTTATTTATTTTAAAATAATAATTTTCCACAATTCCCTGTAATTTGCATGTTTTGAAATCATCCATTAAATCATTGCTGCTACATTTCTCACCAAAATTTTTCATTAATATATCTTTTAAAACCGGTCATGTTTTCACGTTAGGGTGTCTATAAATTGCCTCTCTAGTTTTGCCAACACATTTATTTTTTATATATCCAAAGAATATATTCCTATTAGATTCATTAACACGTTCACGCCGGCGCTGTAATTCATGCTGGTCGCGCACTGTCGGCTGCAGTTAGTGCTTTTCGCTCTATCTGACGGCAGCTATTAGCTGCATAAAATAAATAAAATAAAAACAAAATTTTAATACAATTGAGTCCCAAATATTCTTTTTCGGCAGTCGAAGTATTTGATGTTTCGTACTGTCTAATAGCATAATCAAATGCGTACCACCACTGGTACACATTACCCTATGTGACAGTCTAGTGCGGGCTACCGGTAGTACACGCCGTCTGATGGGGCTGTCTGGTGCAGTGAATCTAGTGCGGGCCACCGGTGGTACACGCCGGCGTAAACATGTTAATTCTAAAATTGAGGAAAGAATGTTTTCAGTCTGATCTATATAATCCGGTAACTGATTCGGATCACTACCATCAAAACTTTCTATATTTTCAATACATGTTACAAATAAATTAAATGTACTTATTGCTAATGAATCCATTTTTAAATATTATCAATTATGATAAAATATTATTAAAATATTAATGAAATAAAATAAAAGCATAAATATATATTGTGTTAAAAAAACCAAAAACAATAAAATGCTTATATGTATGTAGGTATGTTGTTATTATCTCAATCACTACTTGGTTGTTGTGTTGTTGTTGCTATAACACTAAACACTCGATTATTCTCCATTTAAGCCACTGCTGTAATGTTTATGTTGTTGTTCGATTACAGGCGTATGATGATTGTTGTTGTTGCAATTGATATTTCCTTAACCTTTACCAAGGTTACAACTCGTACTAGTCAAGGGCAATGCTTTTAGCTCAGTGACATTGGTGAAGGTCACCATCAAGACTTTATTCTTTTGTTTAAAAGTTTTACCAGTATGAAGTTATTGTTAAGTTAATTTTAATATATGCTTTTTTTTCTTTTTAATACTTTAGTTTAAAATATTTTAACTTTTTCCACTTTCACTATTTAATTTTTTTCTTTTCTTTATTTTTTTATCCTCGTTGCCAATAATGTTCGTAACTAAAACAATCGTCTGTGATGAATTTTGAACAGAAAAGAGAAGATTTTATTTATTTCAATTATCTTAAACCTAATGTAGCATAATCTTAATTCTATTTTGTCTCTTATCATAATAACACTTATTCTAATTTCTCTTATGACAAAGTTTAATAATAAAATATAATATTTAGCTTATCGTTAGTATAATTAATATATTAATAAGTGAGGCAGGTTCATATGTGAGGACATTTATGTCACTATATAAAGTGAAATGGAATGACGTGCAGAAATATATCTACGCCATACAATTGCTAACAGGGGCTGCAAAAATTTTCATTAGAAGTCAGGGCAAAGTTCGTGAGTGGAAATCGCTTAAGCATTCTTTAAAACTAGAGTTGGGAAATAAACTTTACTCAAGGGAAGAACATCGTTGTACAATGGGTCAGTTCGACCTCTGGGTACTGTAGTTGTCTTAATTGACAAGTACACGTCCTCTAACCTAAGAACATCGTTTATTGCAAAGTCGCAGAACACGGGCTAATGAGAGTTTCCGCGAATATTTGTATAGTCTTATGGAGATTGGATCTGATGTTGGTTTAGATTCTGAAAGATAATCGGATATTTTATTGAAGGAATAGATGATGATAAATCGAACAAGTACGTTTTGTATGGTGCGAAGAGTATCAATGAGTTAAGGGACAAAATTTCAATATACGAAAAGATTCGTTCGTCGAGAACAACAAACTTGAGAGGATCACATGGAAATTTATTTAAAAATACAGTGACGATGACGGAGACTAGGGATGAAAGGCGATGTTTCAAGTGCGGTGACAAAGGACATTTGTCAAATAGTTGCACTAGTGTCTTAATTAAATGTTTTAAATGCCAGCGTTTTGGACACAAATCATTTGAGTGTAGTGTGGAACTGAAAAAGGAAAATACTTCAATAAAGGATGTTAACGCCGCAAATAAGAGAAATATTCAAACAATATGAAAAGATATCACCCCTCCACCTGGTCGAATTTTCAAAGACATCGAGATTATGGGAAAAACTGTTTCAGATTTTGTGGATACTGGCAGTGATATAAGCGCTATTCGTTATGATGCACTTTCCTTTTTAGGCGATGTTGATCTCACACCTGAGAAGAAAACATTAGTTGGTATAGGTGGAAAGAGAATTACGACGATGGGTGATTTTACTGTTTGTGTAAAAATTTAAAATTTTCTATAAGAAAAACAACAACTCCTTATTTTTATGTTCTGAAGAGTTATGTCGTTTCAGAGAACGATCTTTTTCTTTAATGAGATTAAAAAAAAAACCTTTACTGAAAAAAATCATAACAATCCTTCAGTCGGGATTACTACGCGGCTTCTCACATCTCCCATCTTGTGTGTGTTAATTTTTATCTATTAATGGTGGGAACCTACAGCTTAAAGTCAATTCTGAATGAGAGATTTTTGAGAGACTTTTTCAAGGCAAATTTATTTATTTTCAGAGTTTAAAAAAAATCTATTGAGAGGAAGTCGCCGAAGAAATATTTTTTCATTTTGTTGGAAATGTCTGACCTGGGGTTTGAACCGTGACCTCACGTCTAATAAGCCATCTCACTATATACTACGATGACTTCACATAATACATACATATGTATATTTAATTAAATAATTGTTGCTATCTTTCAATATTTGCATTTAATCATCATTTTTTCTATTTTGAATAGTTTTTATATATAGAAAAGTATAGCAATTGATATATTCATTCATATTTATTTAAATTTCAGTCTCTGAATGTATGTATGTACATATGTATATGCAGGCACCCAAATATTTAAACATTCCCTGTCGGAAAAATAGCTAACTTTAAACTAACTTTAAGCTAACTATTTCGCAACTAGTGCTGACTACCACCTGGATTACTTTTCAATGGCAGCAACTAACTATTTTTACATTGTAGGCAGTAGTCAGTTATTCTCTGCATTACCCTTCAACCAACTTAAAGTTAACTACTTATAAGTTAGCTTTAAGTCGACTAGTTTTAAGTTGGTTTTTAGTTAACTTTTTGTAGCTAGCTTTTAGTTCACTTTTTGTAGTTAGCTTTTAATTGACTTTTTGTAGCTAGCTTTTAGTTCACTTTTTGTAGTTAGCTTTTAATTGACTTTTTGTATCTAGCTTTAGTTGTCTTTTTGTAGCTATGTAGCTGTAATTAAACCTCTGCATTTTATATTTTTTGGAGTGAATAAATATATAATTTGTTTTATTTTAGTTTTTGAAAATAAATTTATTAAAACTTCATTAATAATATTAATTAGTAAAAAATTTATAAATTCTAAATTAAAATTAAAAACTCATATAAAAATTCTCTATAAGGTACATGGATACATATATGCAAGTAAAATAATTATATTTATAAAACATACACATTTTTATATATATTTTTGTTATTGTTAAAAATAAAAATGTTATTTAAACTTCACTATTGTTTGTTCGGAATAATTTTAATTCATTAAAAAATTACATTTAATTTTTTAACTTATTTTTATTATTTTGTACGCACTGAGCATGAACGCTTTTTTTTATTATTTTCAAAGCACTTTTTATATCCTTTTCAGCATCTTGAAAGCCAAGTGATTGACAGACATCTGTTTAGAATATAGATACATTCGTTTACATATCCTTAATATAGAAAGACCTTATGACTTACCTATCAAGGCATGAAAGAAAGCTTCAAAGCCTTTTAAGCGTTTTTTGCCGTGGATTCCATCTAAATTTATGTCCATGCACAAATTTATTGACATTATTTCTGTCAAAGTTTTCGGCAGGCGGCCCTTCAATAGAGTTTTCATTGTATTTATCTGGAAAAAGTAATTATGCATTTAAGTACATATACATATGTACATATGACTATATGACTTTATGAATTTTGGTATTCGATTAGAAAACTTACATAAGATTCACGATTGTTTTCAGTAATACTAATATTTAATTCATGTAAGTCATTTACATTTTTTAAAGGGAAAACAGACGGTAAATTTTTGAGCGTTACTTCTTGGTGTAAAATCTTTTCAGTTAAAACTTTTTGATCAGCCAAGGCCTTCATTATGACTTCATTTTGTTTTACAATAATTTCTGTGGATAGATAATGAACACAATTAATTATAAAGGTATGAAAAATACTTTTATTAACAACATAATTATTAATATTTAATACATCTACAACGAATAAAAAAGTTTGCATAAAACAAATTATTTATTTATTTCAAATTTTATTTCATATATTTTTCTTACGATTTTAGTGATTTAATTTTGGTATTAGACAACACAGCCTTAAACAGCTGTTATTTGCCTCTGTTTGACCTTACGCAAAATATGTAAAAGTAAATATATATTTGTCCAAAAATTATGAAAATATTAGACATTGGGTGGTCACACTTAAAATATTTTTGCCTAACGGCAAATAATTTTATTTGCTCAAAATTGAAGATTTTTCTGTTTGCCCCTCAAAATTATTTTGTGGTCACATTATGGCAAAGAAATATTTTACGTTTGGGTAAAATATTTTTTAGATGTGACCGTACCATTAGAGTGTGCGTGGTCAGCATTTTGCTAATTTGCAATTATTACATGCTGAAAATTTGTATAATGCAATTTGATTCCTCGTGCCGTCACAATTTTTAAGTCATTGATAACACAGCCCTGCAAATTTGGACTTTTTTGTGCAAATAAGATGGCTTCATGTGTTTTCGAAGGCATTTTGTGCGCTAAACACGAATCTGGTTTCAAAAATTTTCCATCACGTCAGGTTTTCGAGAAAAAGGGGGTTGAAAACCCTAAAAATAGCGTTTTGGGCCATTTTTGAAACATTGTAGAGCTCAACGCTGACGTGCTAGAACCATCGCTATTATTAGAAATTGACAATTGATCTTTGCTCTTTAAAATGAGCCCAAAGCCATATTGTTTGCATACACCCTTAAAGTAGGGGGTGGGTTTATGTCAAGGGGTGCAAAAGAAAACGAAACACATTACGGAGGTCCTTAAAAATTAATCAGATTTACTTGAAAATTGTTGCTCAGGGGTTTTTGGGGTCGCTGATTACAGATCTTCATTCAGATTTAAAAAATTCAAAATGGCGGATCCAATATGGCGGTCAAGTAATTCTGATTAATTTTTATAAACCTCGACCGCCATATTGGATCCGCCATTTTGAATTTTTTAAATCTGAATGAAGATCTGTAATCAGCGACCCCAAAAACCCCTGAGTAACAATTTTCAAGTAAATCTGATTAATTTTTAAGGGCCTAAGAAATTTGCATTAAACTTTCTGTACAAACATTTTCTATGTATTTATATACTATACCATGCATTACATAGATGTTAACATTTAAATTATACTCCTAAGAACAGGAATAAAAATTGAAAAAGAAAACAAATAAAGACTTTTTTATATGGAAACTAAAAATACATCAATAAATGATCCTAAGAGCCATGAACTGTTTCAAACAGACTTTCACATTTCTAGAGAAAAAAGTGGAATACACAAAAATAACATAAATATTTTAAAATAAAATAATATATTTGTATTCGAAATCATAAATACTTATGGATATTGGAGAATACCAAATACAGTTGCAAATTCACTAAATCCCATGAATATATTCATTAAGGAATATTTTATTAGTAAAACTAAAACCAGAGATGGAAGATATGATTTGTTTATAAATAAAACATTTGATTTGACAAGAACAGTTCTTTAAGCAAGTTTTCCATATGACATGATGTCATGATGATTTCGTTGGAACTAAACTTATATAAACCTTTTAAATATAATATATTCCCTAATTGCGGCTGTATATATGTGGGATCGCACCCGAAAGGGTTAAGGCGATCCCGTAGGGTTAAAGTAAAGTGAACTAAAATAAATATAGTAAGTAGACTGAAAATATGAAACAAGATAAAACATGAATACTTGATTGAGTCGGAAAAAAGAATAGACAAAATAAAACAAGAAAACACAAATAAAACATTATATATTTGGTAGCCAAGCCAGTCAGTTCTATTTTGTGTTTTAAATAAAAATAAAAAATAAGAATTGTTTTAAATATAATTTGTAAAAAACAAATAAATAGTATTTGTTTTTCAAATTTAAATCTATAAATATATTTATATCGACGAATATAAATTTAATCTTTACAAATGAGGGCTCAACAATTTAAAGCGATGAAAATATAAAGAAAAGATGCCCACAAGCTGTGCAAAAAGATAACCCTTGTGTCAAATTAAAAAAAAAATTACCAAAAGTGTGGTGCAGTAAACCGGAAGTTTAACTCAATATCAAAAAGGACGATCTCTGTGAGTTAAATTGAATACCAAGAAGGACGATCTCTGTGAGTTAAATTAAATATCAAGTAGGACAAACTCTATCCATGCGCAGATGAAATGAAAAGCCGATGAAATTAACTAAAGTATGTATGTCTAACTTAAGATGTTTGAATAAGAAGTAAATTTTTTTTGCGAGACAACGCATGAAATGTACGAAACGCGTATAATTTTTTAGAAGACAATAGAAGCTTAGAGAAGTAAGTTGAAGTGTGACGAGTTTGAAAAAGAGAATAGAAGTTGAAGCTTATATAAGATAATAGAAATTTATGGAACAATATTGAAGCATATGGTAAATCGAAGTATATAGAAGAACATTGATAAATAAATGAAAACATAGAAGCTTATGGAAGTTTGTGGAAATATTGAAAAAAAAAAACTATAAACTTAAAAAAAAACATTTATTAAACATTTCGAAATTATATTAATTTAACGTTATTTAAATTATTATTACATTATAATATTTTATAAAATTTGTGTTTTATAATTCATTAATTGTAATTTTATTTAGAATTTTCATTTGATTTTGTATTTTAAATCTATAATAGTATTGTAAACAAAATTAGACTACTTGATATTTTGGCGCTTACTAGGAAAACTGACAGAATTAGGGTTAAAAACGGAAGGAACGAAAACAATTTTACAGGCACGTTTAATAGAACACTATCAAAATTTTAACAATAGGGTCGGTGCAAATTCCGAATATGGCGAAGCGGCTTCAGTTGTTCCGCAGATTGAAGTTACAGAACAGCCTGGATCAGCATAGACATAGAAGATACAATCTCAAAATTTTCAGGCAAGGTTCAGCCGGGGATAAACCAGTGGCTTCAAGACTTTGAAGATTGCGCATATAATAATGTTCGTAACTAAAACAACCGTCTGCGTTGAAGTTTGAACAGAAAAGAGAAAGATTTTATTTATTTCAATTATCTTAAACCTAATGTAACATAATTTTAATTCTATTTTGTTAATTATTTATTTAGTTAGCACTATTGAGAAGAATTTCCATTTGTGGTTCTTGAGTAATTTGTTCGACGTGTTTGGTTTGAGCTACCTGGATTATTATTTTGTCTAATAAAATTGGAATTGGAGTGGTGTGAGTTCTGATAAAGGAACTGTCGTTGGTTGGTACAATTTTGATTTGGTCTGTTGTTACTAATATTTGAACCAGATGGTTTCTCCTGAATAGTGTTATGATCATTATAATTATTGCTAAAATTAGTTCTTAAGTTTCTATTCAAAGAGTCTCTTTTGGTTGGTCCATATTGCGTATAATGTTGATGTCTGGTAGCCAATATTATTTTAAAGGTCTCTTCCAAAGTTTGGGGATTTCTAGCAAATATCATTGTGCGAGTTGGTTCTGGTAAATGGTCTCTAAAAGTCTTTAATGAAATTCTATTGACCTCTTCGGTAGAGTAAGTAACATCTCCAGGGGTTAAGTTTCTATTATGAATCCTATTTGCAAGTTTATTTATTTTAAAATAATAATTTTCCACAATTCCCTGTAATTTGCATGTTTTGAAATCATCCATTAAATCATTGCTGCTACATTTCTCACCAAAATTTTTCATTAATATATCTTTTAAAACCGGTCATGTTTTCACGTTAGGGTGTCTATAAATTGCCTCTCTAGTTTTGCCAACACATTTATTTTTTATATATCCAAAGAATATATTCCTATTAGATTCATTAACACGTTCACGCCGGCGCTGTAATTCATGCTGGTCGCGCACTGTCGGCTGCAGTTAGTGCTTTTCGCTCTATCTGACGGCAGCTATTAGCTGCATAAAATAAATAAAATAAAAACAAAATTTTAATACAATTGAGTCCCAAATATTCTTTTTCGGCAGTCGAAGTATTTGATGTTTCGTACTGTCTAATAGCATAATCAAATGCGTACCACCACTGGTACACATTACCCTATGTGACAGTCTAGTGCGGGCTACCGGTAGTACACGCCGTCTGATGGGGCTGTCTGGTGCAGTGAATCTAGTGCGGGCCACCGGTGGTACACGCCGGCGTAAACATGTTAATTCTAAAATTGAGGAAAGAATGTTTTCAGTCTGATCTATATAATCCGGTAACTGATTCGGATCACTACCATCAAAACTTTCTATATTTTCAATACATGTTACAAATAAATTAAATGTACTTATTGCTAATGAATCCATTTTTAAATATTATCAATTATGATAAAATATTATTAAAATATTAATGAAATAAAATAAAAGCATAAATATATATTGTGTTAAAAAAACCAAAAACAATAAAATGCTTATATGTATGTAGGTATGTTGTTATTATCTCAATCACTACTTGGTTGTTGTGTTGTTGTTGCTATAACACTAAACACTCGATTATTCTCCATTTAAGCCACTGCTGTAATGTTTATGTTGTTGTTCGATTACAGGCGTATGATGATTGTTGTTGTTGCAATTGATATTTCCTTAACCTTTACCAAGGTTACAACTCGTACTAGTCAAGGGCAATGCTTTTAGCTCAGTGACATTGGTGAAGGTCACCATCAAGACTTTATTCTTTTATTTAAAAGTTTTACCAGTATGAAGTTATTGTTAAGTTAATTTTAATATATGCTTTTTTTTCTTTTTAATACTTTAGTTTAAAATATTTTAACTTTTTCCACTTTCACTATTTAATTTTTTTCTTTTCTTTATTTTTTTATCCTCGTTGCCAATAATGTTCGTAACTAAAACAATCGTCTGTGATGAATTTTGAACAGAAAAGAGAAGATTTTATTTATTTCAATTATCTTAAACCTAATGTAGCATAATCTTAATTCTATTTTGTCTCTTATCATAATAACACTTATTCTAATTTCTCTTATGACAAAGTTTAATAATAAAATATAATATTTAGCTTATCGTTAGTATAATTAATATATTAATAAGTGAGGCAGGTTCATATGTGAGGACATTTATGTCACTATATAAAGTGAAATGGAATGACGTGCAGAAATATATCTACGCCATACAATTGCTAACAGGGGCTGCAAAAATTTTCATTAGAAGTCAGGGCAAAGTTCGTGAGTGGAAATCGCTTAAGCATTCTTTAAAACTAGAGTTGGGAAATAAACTTTACTCAAGGGAAGAACATCGTTGTACAATGGGTCAGTTCGACCTCTGGGTACTGTAGTTGTCTTAATTGACAAGTACACGTCCTCTAACCTAAGAACATCGTTTATTGCAAAGTCGCAGAACACGGGCTAATGAGAGTTTCCGCGAATATTTGTATAGTCTTATGGAGATTGGATCTGATGTTGGTTTAGATTCTGAAAGATAATCGGATATTTTATTGAAGGAATAGATGATGATAAATCGAACAAGTACGTTTTGTATGGTGCGAAGAGTATCAATGAGTTAAGGGACAAAATTTCAATATACGAAAAGATTCGTTCGTCGAGAACAACAAACTTGAGAGGATCACATGGAAATTTATTTAAAAATACAGTGACGATGACGGAGACTAGGGATGAAAGGCGATGTTTCAAGTGCGGTGACAAAGGACATTTGTCAAATAGTTGCACTAGTGTCTTAATTAAATGTTTTAAATGCCAGCGTTTTGGACACAAATCATTTGAGTGTAGTGTGGAACTGAAAAAGGAAAATACTTCAATAAAGGATGTTAACGCCGCAAATAAGAGAAATATTCAAACAATATGAAAAGATATCACCCCTCCACCTGGTCGAATTTTCAAAGACATCGAGATTATGGGAAAAACTGTTTCAGATTTTGTGGATACTGGCAGTGATATAAGCGCTATTCGTTATGATGCACTTTCCTTTTTAGGCGATGTTGATCTCACACCTGAGAAGAAAACATTAGTTGGTATAGGTGGAAAGAGAATTACGACGATGGGTGATTTTACTGTTTGTGTCAGTGTAGATGATGTTGAATTGGATGTAACATTTCATGTTGTCAGGGAAGGTGATATTTTGTATTCAATTGTGCTGGGAAATGATATTTTTGATATTACAGAACATCTCAGGGAGAATTTTAATGTAGAATTAGACGAATTAATTAGGACCTACAGACCGATTAGACTTCAGAATTATCCGGTGAAAATGAAGATTGTATTAAGTGAAGATATTCTTGTAGCACATAGGCCAAGAAGAATGTCATATGCAGACCAGCTTGTAGTACAGAACCAATTAGAAGAGTGGTTAAAAATGGTATAATTCAGCCAAGGTACTCGGAGTATGCTGCGCCGTATCCAGACAATGAGGAAACAGGACGTTCCACAGAGGCTCTCAAAATGGGCCTTATTCTTACAGGACTTTGAGTACGAAGTAGAGCATAGGTCAGGATCGAAAATGAGGCATGTGGATGCCTTAAGCCGCATTTTATGCCTTATGATGACGGATGCTTTAGGATATCGTGTTAGGGAGGCTCAACTTCAGGACGAATGGATAAGAGCAAATTTTGGAGCATAGATCATATGACGACTATTGCGTAAAATTTGACCTATTATAAAGGAACCCTGATAGAGAACTATCTAGCGAGTAACATGGAAGAGGAGATTATACAAACTGCGCACCGTCAAGTCAATTTTTTATTTCGTAAAACCAAAGACTTAGTGGAGAAATCTTTTTATATACCTGAATGGAGGACCAAAGTAGAGAGGTCCTAAGGAAGGACTTTTGAACCCCATAGATAACAATGATAGACCTTTGGTAACATACCATCTTTTTCTAAGTTCGTGTGGTTGTACCCAACAAAAAGCACAGGGACTGAAGAGGTAATAGAACGACTCAGAAAACAAGCTGCGGTGTTCGGAAACCCGGAGAGAATTATTACAGACAGAGGTTCGGCGTTTACATTAAACAAGTTTCAAGATTTTTGTGAATCCGAAAATATTCAACATCTTATGATTGCAACTGGAGTACAAAAGGGGGAACGGGCAAGTTGAAGGGATATATAAGATAATTATTCCTATGTTGACCAAGCTCTGTGTAGAGAAACCAGACTATTGGTACAAATATGTTGACCGTATACAGAGGACTATTAATAGTACCGCACCACGGAGTACAGGTATTAACCGTTTTGATTGCATTTTTAAATTTAAACTTCTATTTTCCCTACAATGTATTACTTATAATTATATAAAGTCGCCGTAGTCTAGTAGGTAGTGTGTTGGCTTATTACACGAAAAGCCAGGGTTCGAGCCCCAGGCCAGACATCAAAATAAAATACAAAAATTATTTCTTCGGTGACTTCCTCTCAGCATATTTCTGGCAAAAACTCTGTACTGTAAAACTACGTACGTAGTTAAACGAGAAACGTGATGCATTGAGGAAGGAAGTTAGAGAAAATATACTGCGCATTCAGGAAGAGAATGGGAAGAGTTTTAATAAAGGCAGAGTTCCAGAGACAGTTTATGAGTTAGGGGAATTGGTCGCAATCAAGCGCACCCAATTTGGTCCTGGTATGAAGTTAAAGCCGAAGTATCCTGGTCCGTAGAAAATCGTAACGAAACTTAACCATGGTCGTAATGAGGTGGAGAAAGTTGGAGAATGTGAAGGGTGTAGGAGATGTAAGACAGTGGCCGAGTACATGAAGCCGTGGAGCACATTATTCGCGTGGAATGATTCGTCAGGACGGCCGAATGTGGGATCGCACTTGAAGAGCACATCATTCGGGTCGAATGGTGCGTCAGGAGGGCCGAATGTGGGATCGCAGCCGAAAGGGTTAAGGCGATCCCGTAGGGTTAAAGTAAAGTGAACTAAAATAAATATAGTAAACAGACTGAAAATATGAAACAAAATAAAATATGAGTACTTGATTGAGTCGGAAAAAAGAATAGTTTTTCAAAAGAAAAGACAATTAAAACATTATATATTTGGCAGCCGAGCCAGGCAGTTCGATTTTGTGTTTTCAATAAAAATAAAAAAATAAGAATTGTTTTAAATATAATTTGTAAAAAACAAATAAATATTATTTCTTTTTCAAATTTAAATATATAAATAAATTTATATCGACAAATATAAATTTAATCTTTACATATATATATACATATATTGCGGTTATATATATAAATAGTGCGCCATTTAAAAATCTAAATTTAAAAAAGCAATAAAACAAAAAGGGTTTGAAATTTTGTCAAATATATATTTTGTTGAGAAGTACAATTGTTCCGGTTAGAAATGGAATATTATTTCATTCATGCACTTTTTCGAGTGTATGGGATCGTATCTCAGCAATGGCATCACGAATGTTGGCCTTCAAACGCTCAATTGTCTCTGGTGTCAGATCGTAGATTCTTGGCGGACAATTGACATCACCGTTTCGGCTAATTTAACGGCCATCAAAGTATGACGCAACAAATCGATTGTGGTATGAGATGTATGGGAAGTTGCCTCATTTTGGTGAAACCGAACATCGTTGACATAAATATCATGAAGAGCGGGTACAACAAACCGGTTATCATGGTGCGATAGGCGTCTCCACTGATCGTAATGGTTGTGCCGTCTTCATTTTCAAAGAACTATGGGCCAGTGATGCCTCCGCTGCGCAAACCGCACCAAATAGTCAGTCATAATAGATGTGTGCGAGTGAGCAGAGAGAGATCGCTGATTACAGATCTTCATTCAGATTTAAAAAATTCAAAATGGCGGATCCAATATGGCGGTCAAGTAATTCTGATTAATTTTTATAAACCTCGACCGCCATATTGGATCCGCCATTTTGAATTTTTTAAATCTGAATGAAGATCTGTAATCAGCGACCCCAAAAACCCCTGAGTAACAATTTTCAAGTAAATCTGATTAATTTTTAAGGGCCTAAGAAATTTGCATTAAACTTTCTGTACAAACATTTTCTATGTATTTATATACTATACCATGCATTACATAGATGTTAACATTTAAATTATACTCCTAAGAACAGGAATAAAAATTGAAAAAGAAAACAAATAAAGACTTTTTTATATGGAAACTAAAAATACATCAATAAATGATCCTAAGAGCCATGAACTGTTTCAAACAGACTTTCACATTTCTAGAGAAAAAAGTGGAATACACAAAAATAACATAAATATTTTAAAATAAAATAATATATTTGTATTCGAAATCATAAATACTTATGGATATTGGAGAATACCAAATACAGTTGCAAATTCACTAAATCCCATGAATATATTCATTAAGGAATATTTTATTAGTAAAACTAAAACCAGAGATGGAAGATATGATTTTTTTATAAATAAAACATTTGATTTGACAAGAACAGTTCTTTAAGCAAGTTTTCCATATGACATGATGTCATGATGATTTCGTTGGAACTAAACTTATATAAACCTTTTAAATATAATATATTCCCTAATTGCGGCTGTATATATGTGGGATCGCACCCGAAAGGGTTAAGGCGATCCCGTAGGGTTAAAGTAAAGTGAACTAAAATAAATATAGTAAGTAGACTGAAAATATGAAACAAGATAAAACATGAATACTTGATTGAGTCGGAAAAAAGAATAGACAAAATAAAACAAGAAAACACAAATAAAACATTATATATTTGGTAGCCAAGCCAGTCAGTTCTATTTTGTGTTTTAAATAAAAATAAAAAATAAGAATTGTTTTAAATATAATTTGTAAAAAACAAATAAATAGTATTTGTTTTTCAAATTTAAATCTATAAATATATTTATATCGACGAATATAAATTTAATCTTTACAAATGAGGGCTCAACAATTTAAAGCGATGAAAATATAAAGAAAAGATGCCCACAAGCTGTGCAAAAAGATAACCCTTGTGTCAAATTAAAAAAAAAAATACCAAAAGTGTGGTGCAGTAAACCGGAAGTTTAACTCAATATCAAAAAGGACGATCTCTGTGAGTTAAATTGAATATCAAGAAGGACCATCTCTGTGAGTTAAATTGAAGATCAAGAAGGACGATCTCTGTGAGTTAAATTGAATACCAAGAAGGACGATCTCTGTGAGTTAAATTAAATATCAAGTAGGACAAACTCTATCCATGCGCAGATGAAATGAAAAGCCGATGAAATTAACTAAAGTATGTATGTCTAACTTAAGATGTTTGAATAAGAAGTAAATTTTTTTTGCGAGACAACGCATGAAATGTACGAAACGCGTATAATTTTTTAGAAGACAATAGAAGAAGTTGAAGTGTGACGAGTTTGAAAAAGAGAATAGAAGTTGAAGCTTATATAAGATAATAGAAATTTATGGAACAATATTGAAGCATATGGTAAATCGAAGTATATAGAAGAACATTGATAAATAAATGAAAACATAGAAGCTTATGGAAGTTTGTGGAAATATTGAAAAAAAAAAACTATAAACTTAAAAAAAAACATTTATTAAACATTTCGAAATTATATTAATTTAACGTTATTTAAATTATTATTACATTATAATATTTTATAAAATTTGTGTTTTATAATTCATTAATTGTAATTTTATTTAGAATTTTCATTTGATTTTGTATTTTAAATCTATAATAGTATTGTAAACAAAATTAGACTACTTGATATTTTGGCGCTTACTAGGAAAACTGACAGAATTAGGGTTAAAAACGGAAGGAACGAAAACAATTTTACAGGCACGTTTAATAGAACACTATCAAAATTTTAACAATAGGGTCGGTGCAAATTCCGAATATGGCGAAGCGGCTTCAGTTGTTCCGCAGATTGAAGTTACAGAACAGCCTGGATCAGCATAGACATAGAAGATACAATCTCAAAATTTTCAGGCAAGGTTCAGCCGGGGATAAACCAGTGGCTTCAAGACTTTGAAGATTGCGCATATAATAATGTTCGTAACTAAAACAACCGTCTGCGTTGAAGTTTGAACAGAAAAGAGAAAGATTTTATTTATTTCAATTATCTTAAACCTAATGTAACATAATTTTAATTCTATTTTGTTAATTATTTATTTAGTTAGCACTATTGAGAAGAATTTCCATTTGTGGTTCTTGAGTAATTTGTTCGACGTGTTTGGTTTGAGCTACCTGGATTATTATTTTGTCTAATAAAATTGGAATTGGAGTGGTGTGAGTTCTGATAAAGGAACTGTCGTTGGTTGGTACAATTTTGATTTGGTCTGTTGTTACTAATATTTGAACCAGATGGTTTCTCCTGAATAGTGTTATGATCATTATAATTATTGCTAAAATTAGTTCTTAAGTTTCTATTCAAAGAGTCTCTTTTGGTTGGTCCATATTGCGTATAATGTTGATGTCTGGTAGCCAATATTATTTTAAAGGTCTCTTCCAAAGTTTGGGGATTTCTAGCAAATATCATTGTGCGAGTTGGTTCTGGTAAATGGTCTCTAAAAGTCTTTAATGAAATTCTATTGACCTCTTCGGTAGAGTAAGTAACATCTCCAGGGGTTAAGTTTCTATTATGAATCCTATTTGCAAGTTTATTTATTTTAAAATAATAATTTTCCACAATTCCCTGTAATTTGCATGTTTTGAAATCATCCATTAAATCATTGCTGCTACATTTCTCACCAAAATTTTTCATTAATATATCTTTTAAAACCGGTCATGTTTTCACGTTAGGGTGTCTATAAATTGCCTCTCTAGTTTTGCCAACACATTTATTTTTTATATATCCAAAGAATATATTCCTATTAGATTCATTAACACGTTCACGCCGGCGCTGTAATTCATGCTGGTCGCGCACTGTCGGCTGCAGTTAGTGCTTTTCGCTCTATCTGACGGCAGCTATTAGCTGCATAAAATAAATAAAATAAAAACAAAATTTTAATACAATTGAGTCCCAAATATTCTTTTTCGGCAGTCGAAGTATTTGATGTTTCGTACTGTCTAATAGCATAATCAAATGCGTACCACCACTGGTACACATTACCCTATGTGACAGTCTAGTGCGGGCTACCGGTAGTACACGCCGTCTGATGGGGCTGTCTGGTGCAGTGAATCTAGTGCGGGCCACCGGTGGTACACGCCGGCGTAAACATGTTAATTCTAAAATTGAGGAAAGAATGTTTTCAGTCTGATCTATATAATCCGGTAACTGATTCGGATCACTACCATCAAAACTTTCTATATTTTCAATACATGTTACAAATAAATTAAATGTACTTATTGCTAATGAATCCATTTTTAAATATTATCAATTATGATAAAATATTATTAAAATATTAATGAAATAAAATAAAAGCATAAATATATATTGTGTTAAAAAAACCAAAAACAATAAAATGCTTATATGTATGTAGGTATGTTGTTATTATCTCAATCACTACTTGGTTGTTGTGTTGTTGTTGCTATAACACTAAACACTCGATTATTCTCCATTTAAGCCACTGCTGTAATGTTTATGTTGTTGTTCGATTACAGGCGTATGATGATTGTTGTTGTTGCAATTGATATTTCCTTAACCTTTACCAAGGTTACAACTCGTACTAGTCAAGGGCAATGCTTTTAGCTCAGTGACATTGGTGAAGGTCACCATCAAGACTTTATTCTTTTATTTAAAAGTTTTACCAGTATGAAGTTATTGTTAAGTTAATTTTAATATATGCTTTTTTTTCTTTTTAATACTTTAGTTTAAAATATTTTAACTTTTTCCACTTTCACTATTTAATTTTTTTCTTTTCTTTATTTTTTTATCCTCGTTGCCAATAATGTTCGTAACTAAAACAATCGTCTGTGATGAATTTTGAACAGAAAAGAGAAGATTTTATTTATTTCAATTATCTTAAACCTAATGTAGCATAATCTTAATTCTATTTTGTCTCTTATCATAATAACACTTATTCTAATTTCTCTTATGACAAAGTTTAATAATAAAATATAATATTTAGCTTATCGTTAGTATAATTAATATATTAATAAGTGAGGCAGGTTCATATGTGAGGACATTTATGTCACTATATAAAGTGAAATGGAATGACGTGCAGAAATATATCTACGCCATACAATTGCTAACAGGGGCTGCAAAAATTTTCATTAGAAGTCAGGGCAAAGTTCGTGAGTGGAAATCGCTTAAGCATTCTTTAAAACTAGAGTTGGGAAATAAACTTTACTCAAGGGAAGAACATCGTTGTACAATGGGTCAGTTCGACCTCTGGGTACTGTAGTTGTCTTAATTGACAAGTACACGTCCTCTAACCTAAGAACATCGTTTATTGCAAAGTCGCAGAACACGGGCTAATGAGAGTTTCCGCGAATATTTGTATAGTCTTATGGAGATTGGATCTGATGTTGGTTTAGATTCTGAAAGATAATCGGATATTTTATTGAAGGAATAGATGATGATAAATCGAACAAGTACGTTTTGTATGGTGCGAAGAGTATCAATGAGTTAAGGGACAAAATTTCAATATACGAAAAGATTCGTTCGTCGAGAACAACAAACTTGAGAGGATCACATGGAAATTTATTTAAAAATACAGTGACGATGACGGAGACTAGGGATGAAAGGCGATGTTTCAAGTGCGGTGACAAAGGACATTTGTCAAATAGTTGCACTAGTGTCTTAATTAAATGTTTTAAATGCCAGCGTTTTGGACACAAATCATTTGAGTGTAGTGTGGAACTGAAAAAGGAAAATACTTCAATAAAGGATGTTAACGCCGCAAATAAGAGAAATATTCAAACAATATGAAAAGATATCACCCCTCCACCTGGTCGGATTTTCAAAGACATCGAGATTATGGGAAAAACTGTTTCAGATTTTGTGGATACTGGCAGTGATATAAGCGCTATTCGTTATGATGCACTTTCCTTTTTAGGCGATGTTGATCTCACACCTGAGAAGAAAACATTAGTTGGTATAGGTGGAAAGAGAATTACGACGATGGGTGATTTTACTGTTTGTGTCAGTGTAGATGATGTTGAATTGGATGTAACATTTCATGTTGTCAGGGAAGGTGATATTTTGTATTCAATTGTGCTGGGAAATGATATTTTTGATATTACAGAACATCTCAGGGAGAATTTTAATGTAGAATTAGACGAATTAATTAGGACCTACAGACCGATTAGACTTCAGAATTATCCGGTGAAAATGAAGATTGTATTAAGTGAAGATATTCTTGTAGCACATAGGCCAAGAAGAATGTCATATGCAGACCAGCTTGTAGTACAGAACCAATTAGAAGAGTGGTTAAAAATGGTATAATTCAGCCAAGGTACTCGGAGTATGCTGCGCCGTATCCAGACAATGAGGAAACAGGACGTTCCACAGAGGCTCTCAAAATGGGCCTTATTCTTACAGGACTTTGAGTACGAAGTAGAGCATAGGTCAGGATCGAAAATGAGGCATGTGGATGCCTTAAGCCGCATTTTATGCCTTATGATGACGGATGCTTTAGGATATCGTGTTAGGGAGGCTCAACTTCAGGACGAATGGATAAGAGCAAATTTTGGAGCATAGATCATATGACGACTATTGCGTAAAATTTGACCTATTATAAAGGAACCCTGATAGAGAACTATCTAGCGAGTAACATGGAAGAGGAGATTATACAAACTGCGCACCGTCAAGTCCATTTTTTATTTCGTAAAACCAAAGACTTAGTGGAGAAATCTTTTTATATACCTGAATGGAGGACCAAAGTAGAGAGGTCCTAAGGAAGGACTTTTGAACCCCATAGATAACAATGATAGACCTTTGGTAACATACCATCTTTTTCTAAGTTCGTGTGGTTGTACCCAACAAAAAGCACAGGGACTGAAGAGGTAATAGAACGACTCAGAAAACAAGCTGCGGTGTTCGGAAACCCGGAGAGAATTATTACAGACAGAGGTTCGGCGTTTACATTAAACAAGTTTCAAGATTTTTGTGAATCCGAAAATATTCAACATCTTATGATTGCAACTGGAGTACAAAAGGGGGAACGGGCAAGTTGAAGGGATATATAAGATAATTATTCCTATGTTGACCAAGCTCTGTGTAGAGAAACCAGACTATTGGTACAAATATGTTGACCGTATACAGAGGACTATTAATAGTACCGCACCACGGAGTACAGGTATTAACCGTTTTGATTGCATTTTTAAATTTAAACTTCTATTTTCCCTACAATGTATTACTTATAATTATATAAAGTCGCCGTAGTCTAGTAGGTAGTGTGTTGGCTTATTACACGAAAAGCCAGGGTTCGAGCCCCAGGCCAGACATCAAAATAAAATACAAAAATTATTTCTTCGGTGACTTCCTCTCAGCATATTTCTGGCAAAAACTCTGTACTGTAAAACTACGTACGTAGTTAAACGAGAAACGTGATGCATTGAGGAAGGAAGTTAGAGAAAATATACTGCGCATTCAGGAAGAGAATGGGAAGAGTTTTAATAAAGGCAGAGTTCCAGAGACAGTTTATGAGTTAGGGGAATTGGTCGCAATCAAGCGCACCCAATTTGGTCCTGGTATGAAGTTAAAGCCGAAGTATCCTGGTCCGTAGAAAATCGTAACGAAACTTAACCATGGTCGTAATGAGGTGGAGAAAGTTGGAGAATGTGAAGGGTGTAGGAGATGTAAGACAGTGGCCGAGTACATGAAGCCGTGGAGCACATTATTCGCGTGGAATGATTCGTCAGGACGGCCGAATGTGGGATCGCACTTGAAGAGCACATCATTCGGGTCGAATGGTGCGTCAGGTGGGCCGAATGTGGGATCGCAGCCGAAAGGGTTAAGGCGATCCCGTAGGGTTAAAGTAAAGTGAACTAAAATAAATATAGTAAACAGACTGAAAATATGAAACAAAATAAAATATGAGTACTTGATTGAGTCGGAAAAAAGAATAGTTTTTCAAAAGAAAAGACAATTAAAACATTATATATTTGGCAGCCGAGCCAGGCAGTTCGATTTTGTGTTTTCAATAAAAATAAAAAAATAAGAATTGTTTTTTTAAATATAATTTGTAAAAAACAAATAAATATTATTTCTTTTTCAAATTTAAATATATAAATAAATTTATATCGACAAATATAAATTTAATCTTTACATATATATATACATATATTGCGGTTATATATATAAATAGTGCGCCATTTAAAAATCTAAATTTAAAAAAGCAATAAAACAAAAAGGGTTTGAAATTTTGTCAAATATATATTTTGTTGAGAAGTACAATTGTTCCGGTTAGAAATGGAATATTATTTCATTCATGCACTTTTTCGAGTGTATGGGATCGTATCTCAGCAATGGCATCACGAATGTTGGCCTTCAAACGCTCAATTGTCTCTGGTGTCAGATCGTAGATTCTTGGCGGACAATTGACATCACCGTTTCGGCTAATTTAACGGCCATCAAAGTATGACGCAACAAATCGATTGTGGTATGAGATGTATGGGAAGTTGCCTCATTTTGGTGAAACCGAACATCGTTGACATAAATATCATGAAGAGCGGGTACAACAAACCGGTTATCATGGTGCGATAGGCGTCTCCACTGATCGTAATGGTTGTGCCGTCTTCATTTTCAAAGAACTATGGGCCAGTGATGCCTCCGCTGCGCAAACCGCACCAAATAGTCAGTCATAATAGATGTGTGCGAGTGAGCAGAGAGAGAATAAAATAAAATATTTTGCGAGAATACGGGGTAAATAAAAAATACAAAATGTATTAGTTTCAGATAATCAATTATTATTTATTTATGTACACAAACGTACCTTTAGCTTCGGGGGTGGAACAGGTAGTGATCTCTTTTCTTTTATACTTCATAATTCACAATATTATAAACGTAATTACCACCCCTATACACCCTAACAAAACTTAAATCTAAACTTAAAAGTAGGGTGGCCAGCGTGAACAAGATGTATTGGCTTTTGTAAGACCATCTGTGGGTTTTCTGAGTCCCAAACACAATTTTGCTTATTAACTTACCCACCAAGATGGAAATGACCTCCATCCGGAAAGATGTTTTTTTGGCTTTGGCCCATAAATCCCAAAAATTTCAAAAATTAAAAAATTTTAAAAATTGTAACTTAAAGTTCATTTGATAAGAAAACATATAAAAAATATGAGTAAATATGTAAGTTTTGTCCGATTTTATAAAACAATGTGTCAACCTCTTCACAAGAGAATACACTTTAAAAATATCTTGTCTTATAGTTTTTAGTTAAAATTTCCAATTGGGAATGGCCAAACTTGGAAAAATATGAAAAAAATAAGTATTTTTGAGTTCTACTCAACTAACTGAATAACTTAGACTAGGTAGTTATTTGGGTGTATTTAATTTTTTTTATTTTGTCACGTATTGTTATCTCTTGTGGTGAAATAATAATTCAAAAGGTTTTTATTTTTGGATCAATGCGGTTTTATACGCACTACGTACGTAATTGGTCATTACAACCCTTCAGTCAGGATTACGACATAGTTTCTCACACCACTTATGTTGTGTGTGTTAATTTTATGCATGAGTGGCGGGACCTACAGTTTAAAGTCGACTCCGAACGACAGATTTTTGAGAAACTTTCCATGGCAATTTTATTTACTCTCAGAGTTTTTGCCAGAAATCTGCTGAGAGAAAGTCGCCGAAGAAATACTTTTTGTATTTTATTTTGATGTCTGGCATGGGGCTCGAACCCTGGCTTTTCGTCTAATAAGCCAACACACTACCTACTAGACCACGGCGACATTCATTTTATACGCACTGGTTGAGTTTTATTTTATGATTGATTTCTTTAGGAAAATATTCCTCCTTTTATACTAAAATTTGGCTGATTTAGCATTTTGAAATCAGTCTCTTAATTTTAATACATTTCTGTATTTACTTAATGCTATTACATTGGTTTGTACTTATGTTCTATAATATTATATTAGCTTGCGTGTATTTATTACGGGACAAGTGGGTGCAATTTGACACGCGCCCTTTGGCCCATACAAAAGTCATAATGCCCACGGTAAAGTGTGAAGAGAGCCACACACGATCACAAGAACTGCAATACAACAACAACACGTACTTGTCCACACAATACTCAAACAAATGCGGCCAGTGTCCCGTCAATGAAGTATCAAATGATCATCGCATGTGCGCCTTACTATTACGCTGCAGCGACGGTCAGCAACATTGAGTCAAGTGGCCGCTGCTCGTATGCAATTGAATATTATTTTGCTTGCCGCACATCGTGTGAACATAAAACATGAAATGTTGTGTTAGTATTGACGACTGTAAAATCATGCTACACTCTGCGAACAATATAATTTTGAAATGTTAATTGTTGGTTCAAGTTACATAGAATATATTTTGTATTTTTATTCTTCTCCTTGATTACTGGCATTTCCATAAACTGATAGTACAAGTGTATCGGATTTTTATATGAAAATTATCAACAACAAGCATACACTGTTGTATATTCGTCCAACAATACAATGAATACAACGATACATGGGTTTGTGTGAATTGCCCAATTGACTCTCAAGAGTAATTTAGGGCCATGTGCAATAACGCCTGCCGCTATAAAACAGGCGATTCCAACTCCATAGCTGTAGAGTGGGAATAGAAAATTTCAATTCACATACAGTAATTTAGTTTTTTGTTCTAGTTTCCTGTTATCACAAGTTCCCAATAGGCGTATTATTATTTGTTTGTTTTTTTGTTCTTTTTCTGTTTCCTATCTAGAAGTATTTATTTCGGCGATGCTTTGATTTTGTTAAGTTCAACATACCTGCCGCTGCTCTCTTAGTATACATCCTAGTCCTAGTATCCACTACATCGCATAAAGTTGCTTTTGAGCAATTGAGTGCCAATGGCGTAACTAATTAACTATCCTTTTGTGTATTAAATCAAGTTAAAGGTCATTGCATAAAATGCCTCAGTTGGGCAATTAAACTTTATCGGTGAACACAATGTTAGGACGTTTAATACAAGGTACAATACTTAGCTTCTATTTTTAAAGCATGTTTCCTATTATTTTTGTTTAAATGTGAAAAGGAATTATAAAAAGATTTCAAGTTCCTTCACTTTTGAACAATTTTTAAACAAGCTATGTTGCGTCTTTCTGGGGCATTTATTTGTTATTTGCTTATTTTATCAGTCATATTCTAACCATCATGATTGCTAAAGAATTAATTTATATACACTGAGGAGTACATTTAAGGGAAAAGTTAAATAAAACACCAGCTGTTACACCAATGTCATACCTTGTATTGTTGATAAAAACTTCAACGACGAGCCAACGTGATGCATGTATAAACTTGCGTAAGTTAGTTTTGCTTTTTATGTCTTTTTATGAAACATCCTTTCCTACTTTTAACCCATTAGTGTGTAAGGTTTCCAAGAAACTGGAACTTTTCTTAACTTCTAATATATTGTTACGTTTTACCTTTTTTAAAACGTTTAAAATATGAGTTCATTGATTGCAAACAAAATAAAAATAAATATGTGTTTAGTTTCAATTAAACTCTTTACTGTTCGCACTACTTTTGAGTGCCACCGTTTACAACTTGATGAATCCAACATTAATTTGCTTTATTCGTTATTCTTCTTTACACTTCTATTCGCGTACACACTAACAAATGTTCGATAGATCTTTACAATGAAGATCTTCAAACCACGACTGTTCACATGCAACGCGTCTTTGCACAAGACTGACTGAATTGTTACTGCTGGTTGCCTGCTTTGTCTTTGAAGTCGAACGTTCGTGGTTTCGCATTCTCGAAAACTCTATCGCGACTTCATTGTTGTTTGTGTATTTTGTACACGTTGTTTGTTATTGCGTTCTCACTTACTTGCCTATCCCCCTTTCTTTCATACTGATGTTGTTGGTTTACTTGTAAACAAGTTCGTTGTATTTGTTAGTGTAGCTTTTGTTATCATTTTAATGTTAAACGATGTACACCGTTTCCATTTTCGTAACAATATATATATCATAATTTAAAAATTTAAATATAAAGCTGTATTTTGAGGATTTTATGAATCATAATGGAGTAATATCTCTCATTGGGCTAAGGTTGAAGACACACAGTACATTTCGGAGTAGCTATATAGCATCAGAACTGCAATGGATTGAAACGATTCGGATAGTTTTTAATTTTCGATAGTCAAATAGTATTAAATTTAAAGTTGAAAAGTTTCGATTAGAGCTATCTTTAAAACGTCATGTCCATTATCGAAATTAGTTTCAAAGGTAACATGCCTGGAGTATCCATTGTCAGAGAAACTGTAGTATACCTATCCTTTTTCAGTTTGCGGAATGGAACGTAGTAAACATTTCTTAGTACTACTATTACTTACGTATTAGGGAAGAATATCAACTGCCTGATATAGAGAAGAAATATTAAAAGGTAACTAAAAGTAATTTCTGTTTGGTAAATGGGTGTTTAATAAACTATTTTTGTAGATAAAATTATGCCTAAAATAATTTCAGCAGAAATTAGAAAAATAATTGAAAATGAAATTTTAAATGGCAAATCAGTACGCGAAATTACTGAAAAATATAGTATTTCTATTGGATTTGTATCCAATCTCCGAAAGAACTTGGCGTTTTCACAAAAAAATAATGGTGGTCGAAAACAAAAATTAAATTGCCACACGAAGAGATTGGTCAGACGTCTTGTTTTATCAGGACCTGTTGATAACACTGTACAGGCCAATAAGAAAATTAGGGAGTCCCTTCAAATAAATTTATCCAATCAAATTGTACGTAGATGCCTCAAGGAGTGTGGTATGAAAGCTAAAACAAAAATTAAGAAGTCACTTTTATCAGCAAAACACAGGGCTCATCGTTTAAAATTTGCAAAAGATAATGTCAATTGGACTCCTGAGCAGTGGAAACTTGTAACATGGTCTGACGAAACAAAAATAAATAGATTATGTTCCGATGGTCGCATTTGGTCCTGGTATGACACAAAAATAGGCATTACATCAAATAATATACAAAACACATTAAAATATGGATATCCCTCATGATATGGGGTTGTTTTCAGGGTGGAATATTAGGAATAGGCAAATAAAAGGTATAATGAAAGCAGAGCATTATATAGACATTTTAAGGGACTCATATCTGCCTAGTCTGGAAATTTTTGGTTGTGAACCAGGCGATATGGTATTTATGCAAGATAATGACCCAAAATACAAGGCCAAGGTAACCATGAAATGGCTAAAGGGTCATAATATTAGATGCTTAGATTGGCCCCCACAATCCCCGGATTTAAATCCGATCGAAAATTTATGGAATATTTTGAAAAAAAATTATTATGAGAAATCCAGTGCTACAAAACATTGAAGAGCTATGGGCGGCGGTTAATGAGGAATGGAGCAAAATATAATCATATATTTTAACAAATTTAGTTAATAGTATGCCAAAAAGCATGCAGCTTGTCATAAAGGCAAAATGTGGCCATATTAAATATTAAAATATCATTTAAAAAGTACATACATGTTTAAGTTACAAAAGTGTTCATAAAATATTTTATATGTTTCTTACCATATTTTCTAGCAAATGTATTTAGTTTAATTTTTTATTATTTATTTTATTATTTAACATGTAACAAGTTTAAAACACAATGAATAAAATTTTAAGGTTACTACAAATATTTATAATTCGAAAAAAAAAATTTTTTGTACTTTTATGAACAGTTATGGAAGTCACTGTATATATTCTAATTTTTCAGAGTTTTAATTACGTATTCAATAAAAGTAATAAGAATAAAGTTCACATTCCTTTTGAGTGTCTTTACACACCTATGGGTTAATGTAATTGTCAATGCGAATCCAGAATCCCATTTGTTCATTTGAAGTCGAATAATAAAGACGATGGTAAAAATATGGCGCCAAATTAATGTATGCACATATTTATCTTCAACGACATTATTCTAAAAGGTATGTTCACACTTGGCACATATTTTTACATACACTGGATACAAAAAGTAGAAACCAATGAACATTGCGTTGTCGAATTTTTTGAAATTATTAAAATGTTATACTTAATAATTAATTTAAGTAATTTTTCTTAACTAAAATATCACTCTATAGTATATTAATAGTAAGTCTGATTTACAGTTATCGTTATTAAATTTACCGAACAGTATTCATAAATAGTACAATGTTCAGATATGCACTTTTATTGAGTCAATATTCAGTTTATTTAGTACAATATTTTAAGTGTTCAGACATAATAGTTGGTACTCAAAACAGCTGGTTGTGCCAAAAACATGGATTTTATTTTTTTATTTTTTTTTTTGTTAGTCGTTGTTGGCATTTGAGTTGTCTAATATCAACAAAAAGCGTTCGGTTAATTGTAATATGCTCAGTAAACACCCTTATGACTTATTTATTGCGCAACTATTAATTGAAACTTTAAATGAAATATTGAGCTCAATAATGGCGTTTATTGCGATTTACGCAATTAAGGTGCATATCTGAACACCGTATAAGGACGGCAAACTACTGCTACTACGGGCTACTGTTCTCCATATATAAAGCATTTGTCTACCGCTGTGCGGCATAGCGGTAATTCTGTGTTGGTGCATCTGTATTGCACTTCAAGTTATTGAAACAAGTTATTAATGAGAGGTGAAATTTAGATGTTTAATAAAAAATATTGGCAGAGTGTTTCAAACACTGACTGTGCTATCAGCTTTAAAAAATGAAATATTTGAATTATTATAAGTTCATCCATCCGTTTCATGCGATTCTATGCGGTTTTTAGTGCAATTTACACACATTGTGTTTTTTTTTTTTTTGATAAACTGTTGTGGTAAAATAATTAGCAATTTTGGGACTAATGGAAAATCAAATTGTGATTTTAAAAGAATTTATGGAATTAATCAAATGTTATGAAATAAATAAATAAATGAATTTACATACATAAATGATGTTTTGTGCTGCTAAGGCTTCAAAGAAAGGCTACGAAAGGCTTCAAAAGAACGTAAGAGAAGTGTTTTCAGTTAATTTATCCCCCATTTTTCTTGTTTACAAATTAATAAATTCAAAAGAGATGACACTCAGTACATAAAAACAATCGATAACTAGTATACAATTTTTGTTCATGAAAGAAATGTGTTAAAAAATGTATTTTAATGTACTTTCCTCTTAAATTAGTAGTAAACTTTATTATAAAATATGTTTTTAATGCAAATAAAAAAATGCGAAAATAATAATGCACTATTTATATTTATTAAAAAATATATTTATCGAAACCATTCACAATAGAATATAATTTGTCATCTCTAGTACTACAAAACAGCTGATATTTTTTAGCAATGCATGAGTCGTATAGAAAACTAGAAAGTAAACCTACTTGATGCATTCTATGCGTCTATGCATTCTATGCATTTTCTTATGTAACTTGTCACAACTACACAGATTCTACTTTTTCGGTATACGCATTTAACGGATGGTATGGACTTTCAGCTTTATTCCAGGAAAATCATTTTAATTTACATTTTATGTTATTTAGATAGATTAATAGATGTACAATAAATAAAATCTATTTGAATTTAAAAAATATGAATTTTTAGTATTTATTTTCGAGTTACTAAGCTAGGCTGATGTACGTAGACTTTTTATGCCTAGTGTACATTGCTATTAAGAATATTTTTTCTTAAGATTTCATAAGAGAAAATTTTATGAAATTTTCAGCAATTATTCTTTACTATATGATATTAACAAATAAATTTAATTGTCAATTATATGAGAACAAAACTATAACAAATATATTCAACATAATATAAAAAAACATCTGAATTCATTCAGATGCGTTAAAGCCAGGCGCATACGTGCATAGAAAGCGCCACATAATGAGTGCTTTAATGTACAACAATAACAACAAAATCTAGGGAAAAAAGTAAAACAAACTCTTTGATAACTGTAAAGGTATAAGACGGACGTCTAAGATAAATATTTATTCAACTTTATCCGTTGGGTCAACGAAAAGTACCACATAGGATAAAGAACATAACAAAGTAATATTTTTACATTGCGGTCATTTGAAACAGTACAGATACGACGTAGGACTATCACATGCCTGACTACAGTTTCTTATTAATTACTCTTGGAATATTTTTCCATTCTATTCATACAAAGTCTTAAGGCACTCAATTGTGTTGCGCCTTTATGGATGTAGGCTACAAATTATCGATAGGCTTGAGATGGCAACATTGTTATATTTTGTCAACATTTTTGTACTGAAAACTATTTTTCGTAGCATTAGTGCTTTCAGCTTACTAAGGAATTTAATGCGCTCTAATTAGTTCAGCAAGTTTGCACTACTATTAAAATTAATACGCTGGTAAATATGTAGACCATTGAATATAAAAGCGTGTTTTGAATTTGTCGATAAACCAGACACAAGAGCTAAAAAGATGTTCCAGAGCGTTACGTGGAATAAACTCTCAAACATAGAATAGAGAGCTTGATAACGTTGAGTTATTTCACTTTGTGACGTTTAGGAACACAGTCGTTTAAATTTATGAAAGGAATTACAGTCTTTCCTGGACATAATAATAATTCCCCGCTACTAAGCCATAAAAATTATGCATTGTTGATTTTCGCTTTAATATGTAATGAAACATTCGACATACTCCTCCCGAAAAATTATACCTCATACTTTAAATTCAATTAAGAACAAATACGTTAAAATGCATCCGCTGTAAAATATTTTTATTGGCAATAAAATTATTCAACGGCGTTAAAATCGCAACGTACGTTCCTTTGTGTACCTATAGGAGTGTTAAGAACGTGAACATACAATGCAAATAAACAGAAAACATTTTAAACGAAGTGTTTCCAGCGTTATTTTTTTTTTTACAAAATTAAAATTAAATTTTTGTGTTTATGGTAAAATAAAAAAAATAATTAAAGGTGATTTCCAATGGAGTTGAAGAAACACAACGCAAACAAGAAATATTATTTGACGCATAGAAAGCACAAATTAACTCTTAATAGTTAATATGGAGTCAGCTAATCCGAACACTGATGAGTGTTGGTAGTTACCGCAAAGTCAAAAAAGTACCAAGTAGGCTTTAATAGAAGAAAATTATTTTTGCTTCTTATATTTCATGTTAATATAAATATTTATTCCTGTTATATTATAAAATGTTACATTTTTGGTTTAATCTGTGTTAATATTTATGCTATTTACATATAAATACTTTGTATTTCAATACAATAGTTCAGTGAGAATAACAGTAATAATACACTCTTATAAGGTTTTAAGAACATTACATTCATAGCAATTTGTATTAAAAAACTTTAATACAAATATTGTTACGAACATGAAAAATTTGGATACTAGTGTTTTGCTTGTACATTGCTTAACATTAAAATTAAAAAAGGCTACAAAAACACAAGCATAAAAAATGGTAAACAAGTAAACAGAAATACAACAACAAACACCAGCATAAAAAGGTAAACAAGTAAACAAAAGTACAACAACAAACACTATAAGAATAAATGTAAGCAAAATACACAAATAACAATAATGAACGTAAACAACGATGTTTACATTTATAGAGATCTCGAGAAAGCGAAGTCATGAACATTCATCAGACCGTTTACCCATATAAAAGGTTAGGCAAAGCAGGCGAGTTAATTAGTGAAGTTCAGTCAGTCTTGTGTGACGACGCGGTGCGTTTGAAGATCTCCGTTACAAAGATCTGTCGAATAATTGCATAGAATTGTTATTGTTTATGCATAGGCTATAAACAGAGGAGTAACAAAGAAAAGTAGTTGTTGTTGTCTACATCAAGTTGCGAACAGTGGCGCATGGAATTGTGCGAATAATAAAGAATTTTAATTAAAACTAAACACAAATTTATTTTATTTGCAATCTACAAGCTCATATTTTAAATGTTTTAAAAGGTAAAAACGTAACAATAATTTTATTTATATAAATATGAAAATACAAAAAAGGGCATTTGCCTCACATTGTCACTCAACATATGTACATATTATTTATTTATTTTATTTCAAAGTTTTTCATACACATTACAATCATAATAGTACAATTATAACCATTTTATACATAACATATTTTAAAAATGTACAAAATAAATATATGCGATTAATATAAGAAAAAGGGCAATGGTACCACTTCGCCACTCACAATACATACATGTTATTTATTTATTTTGTGGCAAAATCCTTTTGTGTAGAACAGAATCATAACAAGTATTTATTTATTAAAAATTCAAGACTAATCAACATAAACGTGTAAAAATTCAAAAGGTCAATATATGACATGAAAGTACCAAATAGAGCATTTATGTCGCAATATTACTCATACATACAATGCTCCCTTCACTATACAAATGTCACGTAAGAGCCATATGAAATTCTGTTTTATTCAGATCTAGGCGAATCCATATCTAAGGTGGCCTTAAATAACCAGCTGTTGAGTATCGGCGTTGCCAAAAAAATTTTAGTTTTGTGTATTTTGTTTCGATAATCAATTTCGTATTTATATTAGTCATAAACCCTCATATGTACCGAATGTATCCTTAATGAGACGCACTCTAGAAATTCTTCAGGATTACTATTTTAAAGCCAATTATATTAAAAATTTTTGCAAGATGATTAACAATATTTAAGCCGTTAACACTAAATACATATATCTTTTAAGCTGCAACATAGATTTACTATATTTATATTTATTTAGACGAGAGTGATTAATTACAAAAAAAAAAAACAAGAATTCGGTCTCTCCAACTAGGTGCCTAAACTAGGACAAATAAGAAATAACGTTTGCAGCTGCAATTTTTCTCGATGGCCATATCAAAACATGTTCTTTACGTAAAGTGGAAATGTTATTGACTGCATGAAATAATTTTTTTAATTTATAGGTGCTGCACTATTGTGTAATTTATTATGACATAAAAATCATAAGAATTTTCAATATATAAAATATATTTAGTTTTATTTAATTGGTTCTATTAATTTCATATATAGGTTTGAGGGTTAATTTTTTTGACATGATGATTACTCTTAAAAAAAAAAATCAAAATTACTTTTGTGTTTGCATTGTTGTATTTATTGTAGAGATACGATCACCTGATATAAATAATAAATTCGCCTTGATATAGATTGCTTCTTTCCGTCAACGAGACATTCAATTTCGATAATCATTTGCATTGTTTTCAACGTGAACGTTTGGCGAAGCCTAGCTTTACTTGAAAAAATTTATCTCAGAATCTAAACCTGGATTCACCCATGTTGTCCGAACAAAGTTTTTGTTCGCTAAGAATGAAGCCTTGGACTAGTTAAAATAATATTTCTTACCAACAATGTTAAAAAAGTGGTGAAAAAATGCGGTAGGAAAAGAACAAAATTTGAAGAGAATAAATGCTGCCCTATTTTTCTATTAATATCGTGAAATTAATGGTAAGTCAGTTGAAAGCGCTCTTCATGTTTTGACGAATTTGAGGGTGAATACACACTGTCGGCTTTTTTAGATATTGAGGGTGGCAATCAACAATGTTACCACTTCTTCAATTGAGAATTCACTTTGGGATACGCATGCCCCAGATTTTCTGGTTCGGTTTATCACCCACATGTTGGATAATAGACTAATCCGTTCGAATCTGAGTGGATGTTCTATCGTTAAGCGTGCAACCAGTGATAGTCCGCGTGGCTTCTGGTGGCTAATATTGGTTTGAGGCGTCTGGAAAGTAGAGGCTTTAAGGTTGTGGCATACGCCGATATGTGGTTATTCTGGTAGGTGGACAATTTTTGTTGACACTGTGGGAACTAATGGAGTCTGCGCATGGAATTTTATCCTCTTGGGCTACGAACTGTGGTCTTGGTATAAATCCCAATAAGACTGACCTCGTTTTGTTCTAGCATAAGTACAAAATTGAAACCTTCGGGTTACCGACGTTAGGTGGTAGGGAACTTCCGTTGTCTTCTGAGGTCAAGTACTTGGGTGTTGTCCTGAACAGCGAGCTGAACTGGAAAAGAAACACCGAGGAAAGAATGACAAAGGAACTGGTAGAGTAGGAACTCCATAGGTAAAAGCTGAGGTCTTCCGACATTCGCTGGATATATCTGAGGATTGTTAGACCGGTTATTACTTATGGTTGTGTTGTTTGGTGGAGTGCCTTGGATAAGAGTTTTGAACGGAAAATCTTGGATAAGGTTCAGAGGATTGCCTCTTTGAATATCACTGGAGTGAGGAAGAGTTGTCCTCAGGCTGCTCTTGACACTATACTCTGCCTGACTCCTCTTGATTTGTATGTCAAGCAATGTGTAGCGCGAAGTGCCTGAAGGTATCGGGCTGCTGGAAACATCGCTCTATAGGTCACTCCAGAATTCTGAACGTCTCTTTCCGTAGGGGAGGTACAGGCTTTCGGAAAAAGACAACGACTATATTGTGCATGAAGCTATGTTCCTGTCTGGTTAAAGGATACTTATACCGGATAGGGCACAATGGAATGGTGGAGTACTCCAGGGGCAGAGAGACACCTTTACAGATGGGTCTAAGTTGGGTCGATATACAGGTGCTGGGGTTTTCTTTAGGGAACTCGATCCTGAACTTCACTTCAGGTTAAATGATGACTGTAGCGTGTTTCAGGCAGAAATTTTTGCAATCTTGAAGGCCATTGACCATTTGCGTTGGTCATATATAATTGACAGACCGTTTGTAGCTTATTCAGGTCACTTAATGAGTGTTGTCCAGTCCAATACATCATCGCCTTTCGGTATGAGCCTGCTTTAATTAATGCGAATGAAAATACAAACGAATAGTCTGGGAAGTTTTCACTACGCAGCTAGGAAAGCGGTTAGAAGTTAATGGACAAAACTATATTCACGTTATTCTTGGCAATCATCAATCAATGGAATGTAGGGAATTAAATCTTTATAAAACAAATAATAAAAGATATTTCGTATCTCTATTTCAGATTTATAATTGTTATTAAATATGAAAAATATAAATTAATATCCTTTGCTATGTTTGAGATCGAGTGGAGATCATTATTGTTATTTAAAGCAATTAGGCTAAGTGAAATATAAAACTTTATTTATGCACGCAGCGTGATCTAATGCGGTCTTATTAGTAGATGTAACGTTAACTTGGTTACACATTCTCACGGGGAGCAGTGGTTATGACGACACCAATTCCGCCGACTAGCCATGAAAAGCACAGTCGCAATTATGCGACTTGGGAACAATAAAACTACAGTGCGGCTTCAGCCACCATCAAACATTTGACAGTAAGTCAAATCCTAAAAAACAAGTCGACATAAATCACCTCTACTGCAGCTTCGTCAAGGTTGGAATGAACAGTAAATCAGATTTCAACAAGTAGTGACTTGTTCCTTTTTTATTATTTACTAGCTGTACCCTGCGCGTGTTGCTGGACACCAACTAAAATAAATTTGAAGGAAAGACATTACACAAATGTCCAAATAATTTTGAATCATTTTATTGATTTTGTTTCCCGTTGTCCTGATGATTTAGATGAACGTGCCTGAGTAGTACGCATTCGATCAGTTTCAAATCTCATTTCTCGTTGTTCAAGTGGTTCAAGCGAACGGGTCTCATCGGGATATACTCGAAGATTTTCCAGTATCAATGCTCGTCTGATTCTGAGGCTCGTAATGCTCTTTTCTCCCGTGCTTGAGGTGTAGGTCGACCAATAGATTGTCATTCATTTTGAATAATTTTCAGTGACGCCATCCATCGGAAATTAATCGCACCAACCTCCGTCGACTCATGCGCAACAACTTTGTTAAAGAATGCACAGTTTACGATTTAATTCATTTTGAGTAATTTTCAGTGGCGCCGCCTGTCAGAAATATTCATTAAAAAATTGATTAATTTTATATCTTCCTTGTGCTCTGCGTCTTGTGTTGTACCTAAGATAAATAGCTTTGAGAAATCTGCTGTACTTGTAGAAGTCATTAATTAATGTAAGGTGATATATGCTCTTAATGTTTAAGACATTAAGCTTCGATGCAAGATTTAAATTCCTGAGATTCGGATTTGCAATTTGTTGCGTTCTGTTGTCTGCGATGTTGTTATCGTTGTATGGGCATTCAACGACATGTAAGGCATGCGGCGTATTAAATTTCAGATCACGGCCGATGACTTTACTCTCGATGTTGTCAGTGAATTTGTTTATTTTGGGTCCGTCGTCACCAGCAAAAAGATGTCAGTCTAGATATTAAGCGTAGGAACACTCTTGCCAACAGGCCTCAACAAGGTATTAAGTAGAAAGGACCTCTCTCGTATGAAGAAACTTATACTCTACGTGGCGCTAATCTTTCTTCCTCTTTATGACGGAGAAACATGGACACAATTAGGCAACGATGCGGCTGCCTCAAGAGTATTCGAGAGTAAAGTCTTACGTAAGATATTCGTTCCAGTGCGACTTGGCGGTGATTTCTGCATCCGATCGAATAATGACCTCCCAATGACCATAACATCCGGCGGCTGCGCTGTTCCGGCCATTTTTTTCGAATTGAAGAATATGATCTGGCGAGACGAATATTTTATGCGAAAACTAGCGGCAGGCCGACATTCAATAAACGGATTTTTTATGTCCAATTATGTAAGTTAGTAAGTATATACTGGAAAACAATTGAGTTCTTTTTTTCCACACTCTTTATAGCCCGAATACATTTTTTTCATCTTTTTTTGTTCGGGACAAAATAAAATATCGAAAAGTTCAAATAAAATTATTTACGATTATTTTGTATTAATCTATTCATATAACGTTTATTCAACAATAACAGCCTTCACTATACAATGTCGCACCATTGAACATAAGGTCAATGACAGCATGCTTAGTTTTTAGTAAATTCTTATTGAATGAAGAAAGAAAAGATTTAACAATAGAGTTGTGTTTTGAATGTAAATATTTTGTTATTTAAGTATACTTTGAATTCTGTCAATAAAGCAGCAAATCGATATGATTGTTCTCTTAAGGAGAATGTGTACAAATGGAAACCTAGCAACGTCCAATTCATAGTGTCATGATGAAAATTTTACTGTTTTATATTTTAGTCGTTATTTTATTAAAATTCAACAGTCTTTGAACTGCGATACAAATATTTATATTGAAAATGTATGAATTTGTTAAAGCATTCGTTATTAACTGAATATTGAAGTTCATTTTATCATTATGTCTTAAACTTCTATTTTCAAAACTAAAGACTTTATTTCAAAAATTGAACAATTGTTTGTAGTTTTAGTGGTTTTGCCGGCTTGGCCTTTTGAAGCTAAATTTAGTCTACATACATAGAGTGAATAGCAAAAGCCTTAGTACTCCAATATATTTTGACAAAAAAAAAGTTCCCACAGGCTTTATACTCTTGCACAAAGTCCCGACATGACTTCAAGAGAGTATTTAGGAGATCGTTTGAAAGAACGGTCACGTAATCGCCAAACCTCAAACAAAAGTCAATCGAAAAACTTGCTCATGGTGCCAGAAAACACTAAACAAAACTTTTACATTCAATTCCAAATGGGTTAAGTGGAGTGCTTGACCTTAAGGCATGTTCTATTAAGTACAAGGGATAACATTTTCATATATTCTGCCTTTGAATTTGAAATCAGGGTTCTCCTTGGAGTCATCTTAAAATTTTTTCTTATTTTTCTCTTGTTTTATGAAAAACTTTAAAAATTTTTTTGTTTTATAATAAAACAGAAATAAATCTATAAAATAAATATACCTATAAACTATAAATTTTTATACAAACTTTTGGCTAAAATTCATGAAATTGCTAAAATATATTTCCGTACTAAGGCTTTTGCTGTCCACTCTATGTGCCATTTTAACATTATATTTCAGGATATTTGAAGCTTTTGGATATTCCATGTTGTTACAAAAGTGATAAACGTGAAGTGTTCAATTTTATAATTTTGTTATTTTTTATTAGAGCTTATTTTATTTAGGTATTGTCCATTGTTTTCTTTCAGAATGTCGAAAAACTCATGTTAGATAAAGTTCTGATATACCAACATAGTTCATTTTCGTGGTGCTCAAAAAAGAAATATTGGCATAAAATGTATATTAAATTCTGATTGGTTAGGAATGGAATCGGACACTTAACAAATCGACTAGTTTTCCTAAAACACTAGGTTTATATTGATTTCCTAAACCTTGAATACATACCAAATATTGTGAATAAATCTTTTTTATGACTTTACTGATTTTTTATATCTGATGTATCTGATTGTATCTGATTACACTATGCGAAAAAATAAAAATCAATAAATACACCCAACTAATGACATAGTGTAAGTTGTGAGTTTTGTTGAGTAGAACCAAAGAATATGGATATAAAGAATACGCATTATGTAGAAGTAAAATTTCTTATGGCGGGTTGTAACTTTACGACCCGCTCTCACCAAAATATTTTTAAAAATCAATTCTCGATGAGGGGAAGGACAGAAGGAAAATGAACACAAACAAAGAGCGTAACAATGTGTTGCTCTCATCGTACATATGTACATGTGTATGTATTCTTGTGTTTTTTGATTTAGTTGTCGATCAGACTGGGACAAGAATACATGTGCTGCGGATGCTTCATCATTTTATTTCAGAATAACACTCGAAGAATATTTTGTGTTAAAAATGTTCTATGTCATTAGCTGGGCGTATTTTATTTTTTATTTTGTCCCATAGTATATTTTTTTTAAAATGCTTTGGAATGCTCGTTTTTTCTTTTAATAAAAAATGTTTTTTTATTCTTTTTATTTACCTAAAAAACATGGCCTAATTTTTAACCCAAAGATGGGTAGCTTTATGTTCTTTTAATAATAAAATCGATGTTTTATTTTATTTTTATTTATCCAAAATTATTAAGATTTTTATTCTTTTATTTTATTTTCTTTTTATTTTTTTAAAAAACATGGCCTAACTTTTAAGCCAAAGCTTTTAAGCTTTATGTTCTTTTAATAATAAAATGGACTTTTTATTTTATCTTTAGTTATCTAAAATTATTAACCCAAAAATAGACAGCTTTACATATGTATGTTGATGAAATGAAAATAAAAATAGAGTATATTACTAACCCTTTTATATGGCTGTAAATAAATAAATTCTCTCAACTTATTTTCTCTCTCTCACTCACTAATCCATAACCATAGGCATGTGTTAACCTAGAGGAAAATTGTTAGTAATAATTTCAAATCTACTTATTAACCCAATGATATGTATATGTGATCGGAAAATATAGAAAAATTGTACTGCACTAAATCCCTAAAGACACCGTATTTAACTTGGCAAGTATTCTTCCAAAAATCGAAATCATTTCTCATTGATATTACTGAATACTACTGTGATATTTCTTTGGGTGTAAATTGAAGTCTGAAAAAAGCGACATGAACCTTCTTCTTTAAAAGCTGAGAAGATTTTTACGCTCTTTTTAACGAACATTCTTGATGTTCGTGTCCTATGTGTGTAAAAAGCCGAAGATGTTCTTACCCTGAGGGACATTGGTGCCGACGTCTGTTTTTAACACCAGAAAAATAAATAAAAAAGTGGTCAAACAACAAAAACGCACGATGAGAACAACGCATGATGAGAACAACGCATTGTTACGCTCTTGGTTTCTGTAACCTTCCCTTCTATCTCTCCCCCCGCGTCCTGAAATATTTTTGAAAAATATTCCAAAATATATTAAAATGCACATTCTTTATACTTTATTTTCTTTGGTCATAGTCATTAAATAAAAGATCGAGATTGTAATTAAAAGTGTGACGTTAAGCACAAATGTATTGTACACTTGTAATTTGGTCTTTGTAAACAAAAAATCGTAAACAAAGTTGATAGCGCAGTGTTCTCAAATTAAAATGTTTTGCTATTTAAATAAATAAACGATTTATTTTATTTTCAAATAATAAATAAAGATTTATTTAAATGAAAAAAAGATGTATTTAAATTTAAAAAAATCAAATCTAAGTAAACATTTTGAAAACCCAAAAAAAGTAACCATATAATTCGTAGAGATGAGTCGAGCGAAGCTTTTGTACATAATTGTGCCTCAAAGGAGGTTTATGAACTCAAAATTTAAGCACAAAAAGTATTTGTAAATCTGAGTTTGAAGTACAAACCCATCTTAAAACTCAAGTTTGACATTAATGAAGTTCGGGAAGCTTTCAAAATTTCTAGACAATTTTGTGAACCAAATGTCATCGAATTTTTTGGAGTCCATGATATCAAATGGTCGATTAATACGTTCACGCCGGCACGTACCACCGGTTGTACGCATTTAATTATGATATTAGACGGTACGAAACATAATAATAATAAATATTTAGATCTTTAATATTCCGACTGCCGAAAAAGAATATTTGAGAATCAAGTTCTATGAAAAGCATTTATTTTTGTTTTTATTTCATGTGGGATGTTCCGCATATTAATTGTATTACTACTTTTCGGTAGCCTTTTTTTTTTACCAATATAATCTTATTTCTGGGACTTATAATAATAATTTACATAAAATTCCAATAAATGGGTTTATTTTATTTTAGTTAATTGAGCACTGTTCTATTCTCACGGTAAAACTTCAGAATATTTAGTGAGGATCAGACGAATTTACGAAGAATCTAACATTAGTCGCCTAGGCATATATGGTCAACAATATTTTGGTATTTACTGAATTCGATACATCATATATCTACCGAAAATTCTTGCCAAATGCGGTGAAAGTACAGGAGCTTATTACTGAAAACAGAAAAAACGATTGTACGTGTTTAAAGTGGGATCTTGACGAGTGCACCCTGCCCTTGAAGCCATGCTGGCAATCTTCGTAGACGTCTCCGATACGGCCGTCGAAACTGTCTTGCATCAGAACATCGATAACTGCCTCCAGAGTTTTGCTTTCTATTCTAACAAGTTCGCAACGAAAATACTCAACTTATGACCGGAAGCTGACAGCAATGTACAAGGTTGTGTGTCATTTCCGGTATATGATGGACGGACGATGATGATACATGGCTACCGGCCATCGACCAATGACCAATTAAGTAAGTAAATAATAAGCCCTCCCATATAATGAATACTGGAAGCTCTGTAACCCCTGCACCCCGAGAGTAGATAACACGATTGTAAATGTGAATGATTTTACGTTTTGAGTCGTAATATAAAACATCTTAAGCTTGTAATAAATATTTAAATTGAAATTGTGTGATCCCTTACCACAACCTGAATTGTTTTCAATACAATTTTTTTAAACTTTTATTTCTTGATACATGAGATGAAATGTCTTTGCCAAACTAGATTATGCGTTATGTTTAAGCTGATAAGGCTGTTGCCCTGTGTTAAAACGCTCATACCAAAAGACGGTCATAATGATGTCCTTTAGTGTGAATATTTTGTATTTGTGTGGATTACCCTGTTTCGTTGACGTGTGCTTTGCTTTCTTTTCCTTGAATATCTTTAGGGAATTGCTGAAGTTATTTTTCACGTATCGCAAAGTTAAATTTTTAACAAAACCACCAAGTTATTTTCAGCATGTGCTCTTACTTTATTTAAATTGCAAGAAAAAAATTGAATTTTACGCTTTATGTTGTAGCACTCACTCACTGTCTGGTTATTTTCATTTGTGGAAAATAATTTGTTCAAACGAACGCCACAATTTATTTAAATCTCGTTTCGTTGTGATTTCTATGTTGGACTCCATTAAATAACTGAATAAGAAAATAATTTAAATATTTAAAAACATCGCAAATACAAATGAAAAATGGTTCGTTGGAATTTAGCAAACTGTTACGAAGAGTTGGATTCCTGGTGCAACTAACAATTGACTTGAAATAAATTGTATTAATAATTATGGTGTTGCAACAAAATAAATAATCCTTTTAGGGTCATTTTTGAGTGCGAGATAAACGATTAAGTTAACTTTAATTTTCTTATTCAGTTTTTGAGTTTGCATACATAATTGGTCATTACAACCCTTCAGTCAGGATTACGACCTAGTTTCTCACACCACTTATGTTGTGTGTGTTAATTTTATACATGAGTGGCGGACCTACAGTTTAAAGTCGACTCCAAACGACAGATTGTTGAGAAACTTTTCATGGCAATTATTATTTACTCTCAGAGTTTTTGCCAGAAATCTGCTGAGAGGAAGTCGCCGAAGAAATACTTTTTGTATTTTGTTTTGATGTCTGACCTTAGGCTCGAATCCTGGCTTTACGTCTAATAAACCAACACACTACCTACTAGGCTACGGCGACTTCATTTTATTAGAAGAATATTATATTATATCCACCACAAATGATGTCAGTCTGGAGATCAAGCGCAGGATCACTCTTGCCAACAGGTGCTACTATGGTCTCAATAGGCAATTGAGTAGCAGAGACCTCTCTCGTACGACAAAACTAACAATCTACAAGACGGTCATCCTACCCGTGCTTCTTTGTGGCGCAGAGGCATGGACTCTATTTAGTACTGATGCAGCAGCCTTGAGAGTGTTCGACAGAAAAATACTGCGTAAGATCTTCGGTCCATTACGAGTTGGCGATGATTTCCGCATCCGATACAACAGTGAGCTGTATGAGCTCTTCAACGATATGGACGTTGTACAGCGTATTAATATCCAGCGGCTGCGCTGGCTCGGCCATGTCGATTGAATGGAAGAGGATGCTCCAGCGAGACGGGTATTTGATGCGTGGATCTGCGGATGTCGGCGAAGAGGACGACCTTGTATCCATTGGAAGGACCAAGTCGAGGAAGCCTTCTCATCTTTTTAAGTTTAATTAAGATTAACCATCAAAAGTTGTTGACAAATTTTATTTAAAAAAAATATTTTAAGTGAGAGAAAACAAATATTTAAGTGACTATGTATTATATATAATACAAATTGACAATTGACAGCCTTTGGGCCATTATTACAACTTGCCCTTAATTAAAGGGAGAAGTTTAAGGGGTAGATAAATTGTGTTTCATTATTATAAGTGGACGATAAGGTAGAAGTGTGCGTTAAGCTAAAGAGAAGATCATTCTATCAGTTACTTTTAAAGTTAAGTTTATGTTTGAACTTGCCATACATATACAGTAGAAGTCCATTCGTCCGGCATCCAACAGTCCGGAATGCCCGATAGTCCGGCATCTCCCCGGAAAATTTTAAAAATTTTAGTTTTCTCCAGAAGTGTGTCTTTAAAGCAAAATATTATTTTCAATGCGGCAACTTCAAATATAAACAAAATGAGAAACTACAACAAAAAACAGAAGCTCGTCGTTGCCACTGCGTTTAAATAAAACTTGTTTAATTTGAGCAGTGTTATCGACTTTGCTCCGCCACTGCCATATTTCTGAAAAAATTAACTTTATTTTATCTGTAAATTGTAATAACGAAAATAAGTTAAAGGTAACTTTACAGTTGCCTTTAGCTAAACCCAAGATTAACGGCAAGTTGTAGTAATGGCCCTTAGTTTGTTATTTTTCAAAAACTATTTTTTTACTTAAAGATAGTATTCAGCTGCTTTTGTTCTATACAAAAGCAAATTGTTGTGAAACATCTTGCAATTTTTGCTTATAAGTGTGGCAGGTCTACAAGGTTTAAACTTTCACTCAAAAAAATTTAATTCAATAAACGTAAGATTAAATTTAACTGGAGATTCACTTAAACTTGAGTTTAATATCGCACTCAAAAAATGGCCCTTAGTAATTAAGAGTGTGTTAACAAACATAACAAACAGTAATATTAAGAGAGTAATATACAGAGTATTATCGAAAAGCTCATATAATTTAAGTGGGTGCAATATTGTCAAACTATTTCTGTTTTTAAAAAGTTTTTTTAAGAATTTTTTGTTTTCATCATTATTTACATACGGGATCCCTCCACCTAGTAATAAGCTTGTCGCTTTATGATGACTTAAGTGTAAATCTACCCAACCTATTACCCGGACTGGATTTGGGTGGCATGACTAAAGTTTACCCAAATATCGTGAGAAGTTTGTTTCGAACTGATGTCTAGTGTAATACTTATGACCCGTCCAAACACATATAGTTTTCATACCCCTAATATGGAATTTTATGTAATCCGTATTTATCAGATGATTTCCAGTCAATTGTTTAATCCGACTTTATTATAACTGAAGAGATGCCTAGATGCCTTAATGAGGTTTTTACCAAGCCCCTAGTCATGATAGTGGGCCGACCGAATTAATACAGATGAGGAACACAACATAAATGGCAACACGACAGATTGATGACAACCTGGCGAATGTCCTTGATGAGGCGTTCTTTCTCATTGCGCGGATTTAAGCGAGTTTCCTTGAAAATTCGTTCTTTAATTAAATAAATCCATTATTTATTCATTTATTTTAATACCATATTGCATACATACATTCATAATTTATTTATTTATTTATTATTTATTTATTTGTTCAAAACAATACAATAAGAATAAATCTTATATTACAGTATTGCTTAGCAATTGTTATTAACATTAATTTTGAGTAATTTATTTTAACTAAATTAACAATTTAATAAAAAAATAATTTAAAAAGAAAATAAATTTAAAATTTAAGAAAATTAAACGAAAAATTAAATAAGGAAGGGGAAAAATAATCATCATTATCGCAATAATGTAAAAAAAAAATATCGCAGTTATAATAAGACTAAGGGAAAAAACAAAAATGGGATTTTTGAAATGGGTTGTATTATTGATCATTTGTATTTGAGGGGAAGTTGGCTCCAGAGACGGATGGAATGAATGAAAAAGTGTTGTTTGGAGATGGCCTTGTTATATCTTATAGAATTTATCTTGCTCCCTCTATTCGACCTAGAAACTACTAATCCCTCATATAAATAAGGTGGCTGTCGACTATATTAATTTGTGCAGGAACTGCAGAGCCCGGCAATTCATTAAATTGTCAAATGTGACATTATATACATACATACGTAATTGATCATTCCAACCCTTGTCAGGATTACGACCTAGCTTCTCACACCACTTATGTTGTGTGCGTTAATTTTATACATGAGTGGTCCAGCCAGTTTTAAAGTCGATTCTGAACGACAGATTTTTGAGACAATTTTCATGGCAATTTTTATTTACCCTCAAAGTATTTGACAGAAATCTGCTGAGAGGATGTCGCCGAAGAAATATTTTTTCATATTTCGTTGATGTCTGACCTGGGGTTTGAACCGTGGCCTTATGTCTAATAAACCGACACACTACCTACTAGACTACCTTATTCAATTCCAAGTTATTAATCATATAAAGATTTCCCCGGATATAAGCATTATCAAGAATGCTTGCAAAACAGTGCTTATAAACGGAGAATTCTTGTATCGAAATTTTGCATCTGTGGACAAATAAACGCGTGTCATTAAGGCTGATAGAACTCTATTTGCCTCGTTGCTGTCAATGGTTTCGTATTATAGACATAGTCAGGAATTCTATTGTAGAATTAACTAGGCAGAAAACCAGGCCGTTGATCTGCATCAGGTCAAATTAATAGAAGAAGAGCTTTCCAAATTACGAAAGACGAACATTGGTAGATTGCAGGTTTTCTATCAGGAATTAATTATGTGAGGTTGCATTGCCTCAACGATAATGAAACCATAAGGAAAATTCTATGGAAATGCATTGCGCTGTCTAATTTTTTTACTGCTTCTCCAAATAAACCTGTCGTATGGCGTAGATGGGAGCCAGAGAAATGAAAATTGTCACAAATTTTTGAATTTTTTAAAGTAAATTTAAAGTGTGAAGTACAAAGTTAATGCGAAACAAAGCGAGATGCATATATCGAAATAGTTATATAAATATACATATTTAAGTATATATACGGTAAACGTCAAAAGAAACTGTACATTATGGATAAAATTCAAAAACACCAAACTCAACTTTTACCACTTAAGGAGAGTGCCCGAAAAAATTTGGTAATATTTCGACATTTTTTGTAATTTATTTTTTGTTTGAATTTTAAAAACTGAGTTCGCTCCGAATTTTGTGTAATTGTGGTTATGTGAAAAAATTAAAAAAAAATTTATTCAAAAAATTTTGAAAAATTAAAAAAAACCTTATTTGTAAAAAATACAAAAAACTTAAAATAATTGCCTTGAAAAAGAACAATACTTAAAATATTTGTGAACACTAACAAAATACACTGCTTTCATCATGGATTAAATCAGTGATTCAAGTGAAGACAATGATATTAGCTGGCAGGTAGTTACTTCGCCAATAACAAAAAACGACAACAAAGTGTATCACCAAAATCATTCGAAAACAAAAGACAAAATCTCGACAACAATAACTTAATTGTAATTAAAAATTTTAACAATAACAATGCAAGTACATCTATAAAGGCGCGTGCACTTTTAAACGTAAACAACATTCCGATTATAAACAACAACGATGCTAGTACATCAAAACAAACAAAAACAAATACTGTAAATTCAAATATTTCAGACTCCCAAAGTAATAATCGTTTTGCTAGTCTTGATTATGAAGACATTGATACAGAGGATAAAGAATACAATGAAAACAGCAATAAAAATGAACCAAAGCCGCCACCTATATGCATACCATTTGTTGCTGATATTCGCGCAATGATAATATCTTTTTCTAAAATTATTCCTTCCTCTGAATTTCAATACAAGTCACTTAAAGATGGACAAATAAGATTGCTAATGAAAAATGTAAAATCGTACAGAATTATTGTTACTCATTTAAATGACAAGAAAATTAAATTCCATACCTACCAATTGAAGCAAGACCGATCGTATAGAGTAGTTATTAAAAATTTACATCACTCTACACCAACTAGTGATATTAAATACGACATTGACAAAAAATGGTCATAAAGTTCGAAACATTGTCAATGTTTGCAGTAAAATAACGAAAAATCCCCTTCCAATGTTCTTCGTTGATTTAGAACCTGACCTAAATAACAAAAACGTTTACGATATTAGGCACATAAATAACGCCATTGTCACTATTGAACCCCCAAGAAAAACTAACGATCTTGTGCAATGTCATAGATGCCAAGAATATGTGTTAAATGTGGCTTAGGACAATAGACTGCAGTAAAAATATTGAAACTCCTCCACGCTGTGTAAACGGTCTACAAAACCATCCAGCAAACTACAAAGGCTACATAGTGTATAGACAGATATTAAAAAGAAAATTACAAAATAATAATCTCTACAGAAGAGATAAAACCAGCCAATATGTGTTTAATAGTGAAGATTACCCAAATCAATTTAAACAAAATCCTTTTGAAAAACTCGAAAAATTAATTGAAAACCAAATAGAACAGACCAATAAGTTGATAAATATGATGTCTTTTTTAATATCAAAACTATGCAATTGAAATTGAGAATTGCAATATGGAATGCCAATGGGCTTTCCAATCATACTCAAGCGGTAGAAATATTTATTAAAACTAATTTTATTGTTATACTCCTAGTCTCGGAGAAGATTTTGACATAATAAATGCTAGACAATAGAGCACATGGTGGAGCAGCAATAATTGTAAAATCATCTATAAATTACAATTTCACCGACGAAATAAGACAGTAAAGTCTACAAGCTGCATGTATTAAAATATTTTGTGATTCGACTTTCATTACCATAAGCTCTATCTACTTTCCTCCAAGATTTTCTGTAAAGAGTCAGGAATTTCAAGAATTTTTTAGAAAACTTGGGCCTAGATTTATAGTAGGAGGCGATTTCAATGCTAAACATCATTGGTGGGGTTCGAGATTAATAAATCCTAAAGGCAGAGAACTTTTTAATTGTATCAGCAATAACAACTATTCAGTTTTATCTACGGGTAGTCCAACATATTGGCCTACAGATTTGAATAAAACGCCAGATTTATTGGATTTTGTTGTATTTTACGGCATACCAAATAATTTACTATACATAGCTGATAGCTACGATCTAAACTCTGACCATTCGCCACTTATCCTTGATTTTAATACATTTTTACATTGTCACTTGAAAAGATATCAAATTTCAAATAATAAAACTGATCTATCATTATTTATCACCTGGTTAGAAAGAACTATCAACCTCAACATTTCAGTAAAATCTGCATCGGAATTAGATGATGCGGTTGAAACTTTTAACAATTTAATTCATGAAGCTGGATTTCTATCTACACCATCAACTGAGACCCATAATAACTCAAACCAGGTTTACGTAACTGCTGAAATAAGAATAATGATCCAAAATAAAAGAAGACTAAAAGGAATATGGCAAATGAGTAGAAACCCGAATGACATGCTAAACCTTAATAGGGCCACAAATGATCTTAAACTACGGCTGACTGAAATAAAAAGTAAACAGATTGAAAATTTTGTTAGCAAGCTCAACGTTACAAGATATGATGAACATTACCTGTGGAATGCCACCAAATACTTAAAGCGTCCAATCAAGAAAAATACACCTATAAGAGACGAAAACGGTTTGTGGCGCAGAACAGATCGAAGCAATGCTGGAGCATATGCATTACATTTATCAAAAATATTTCAGCCACATGAAATAAATGATTGTACTTCTACAAAAGAAATCTATGAATTTCTTGATAGTCCATGTCCAATAGATTGGCCAATAAAACATATTTCACCAAATGAAGTACGGGAGGAGATTGCCAAGATTAATTGTAAAAAATCACCAGGATACTACTGTGTTGATGGAAAAGTAGTCCAAGCCTTGCTTAAGAAAGCTGTAATTTTTCTTACGCTTATATTTATTTCAATTTTGAGTCTAAATCATTTTCCTTCGCAGTGGAAATGTGCTGAAGTGGTAATGATCCCTAAACCTGGAAAGACAGAAAATGTTGTAACATCATATCGCCCGATAAGTTTGCTAGTCACATTCTCCAAAATATTTGAAAGGATATTTCTAAGAAGAATGTTGCCTATACTAGAAAAAGAAAACATAATACCAGAGCACCAATTCGGGTTTAGACATATGCATGGCACAACTGAACAATGCCATCGTACAGTAAATTTTATACGTATTCCTTGGAAAACAAAATATATTGCTCAGATGTATTTTTGGACGTACAACAAGCATTTGATAGGGTCTGGCAAGCAGGACGACTATATAAGCTTAAAAAACTACCTCCAACACAGTTTTACCTAGTACTAAAATCTTATATCAGCGGAAGGTATTACTATGTCAAGGTCAACAGAAATTTTTCTGGAATTTACAGTGTCAAGGCTGGTGTCCCTCAGGGTAGTTTATATACTATTTTTTTTATTTTATATACTATTTTTACATCGGATATGCCCGTAATAAATAACGTACTAGTTGCAACCTACGCAGTTCATACAGCGGTGTTAGGTGCTGACACAGATTCGGACGTTGCATTACTATATCTTCAAAGAGAGCTGGATGAAATAGGAATTTGGCTTAATAAATGGAAGATAAAAGTCAACAGCGAAAAATCTTTACACGTATAGTTTACTTTGCGTCGTGGAAACTGCTCACGTGTATTCATTAACAACAATTACATTAGGCAATCTGACACAGTCCAATATTTAGGCCTACACTTCGATCGTAGGCTTACATGGAAAAACCACATTAAAGCTAAGAAGCAGCATCTTAACTTGAAATTCAAGTGGCTATTTTAGTTACTAGGTCTCAAATCCAAACGAAGTCTCGAGAATAACGTAATTTTGTATAACGTAATGTTAAAACCAGTGTGGACCTACGGTATACAGCTGTGGGGAACGGCCAGCGATTCTAACATTGAAATTCTACAGAGGTTTCCGTCTAAAATATTGAGGTCCTTAGTTAATGCTCCATGGTTTGTATCCAACAAAACAATTCATGATGACTTCTCAATTCCGATGGCTACAGAAGAAGCTAGAAAACAGCGAAAATTACTTGGAGAGGCTGAGTAATCATTGTAACCCATTGGCAATAATGCTACTAGATGACACAAATGAAGTAAGAACACTGAAAAGGAACCACATATTGGACTTGCCGTTTCGTACCTAATTAATTATACATGAATTAAATTCTGTGCACATATATGTAAATATTAATATAGGTAAAACTAGGATTTTTTGTATATAATGTATATGTATATTGTTACGTTTTTACCTTTTTAAAAACGTTTAAATATGAGTTCGTTAATTGCAACAAAACTGACTCAAAATTTCTGCCTTGATCGGAATGTAGTTCTATTGGAACCCCGTAGCGACATACCCAGTTTTTGACAAAAACATTTACTATGGTGTTCTCCTCTTGATTGGGTATGGCATACACTTCCGGCCACTTGCTGAAATAGTCCATCACAACGATCGGTTTCCGGCATTGCTGACAGGAAAAGGGCCTGCTACGTCCATCGCTATCCGCTCGAAAGGTGCGCCTGAGTTATATTGTTGCAGCTGACCTCGAGTTCTTCTTACTGGACCTTTAGCTGCAATACACTGGGTATAGTTTGCTATCCAGTCCGACACTGCTTGCTGACATCCAACCCAATAAAAACGTTGTTTTAGCCTTTCCAGCGTCTTGGTCACTGCAAGATGTCCTCCGCTGGCTCCATTATGGAACTCCTTTAACACTTCTTTCATTTTGGAGGAAGGCACTACCAATAGGTTGGATGAGGTCTTGCCATCAGCCCTTTCCCAAAGTCGATATAGGCACCCATTTATAATCTTTCAACTCTCCCATAGTGCCCAATATGCTTTTGTAAGAAGACCTTCTGCGGATATCTCATTTCTTGTAGGTCGTTTGCCCTCCTCCTTCGCTGCTATTACCTTCGCCAATATTGGGTCACTACTTTGTGCTTGGGACCAGTCTTCGTTGGCTTCAATCCGCGTTAGCTGAATATCGACGATGGATTCCTTTTTCTCGGCTTTCACGCAATGTTTACACTCTAAATTACAAGGTCGGCGTGAAAGAGCGACAGCATTTCCATGTTTTATGCCCCTTCGGTGTTCAATGCTGAAGTCGTAAGTCTGGAGGCGTTCAATCCAACGTACTAACTGTTCTTCAGGGTTCTTGAATTGTAGCAGCCATCCCAGTGCGGAGTGATCAGTCCTTAGCAGAAAATTTTGGCCATACAGGTACTGAGGGTAATGTTTGATGCACTCCAGCACTGCCAGTAGCTCTCGTCGGGTTACACAATAATTCCATTCAGGCTTTGACAATGTGCGACTATAGTAGCCTACGACTTTCTCTGTTCCATTGATCACTTGGGAAAGTACACCACCAATACCATACCCGCTAGCATCACTGTCTAAGATGAATTTTTCTCCTGGTACTGGATACGCCAAAACTGGTGCAGCGCACAATAGGTCTTCTAGGGTCTGGAACGCCTTTTCTTGTGACTCACCCCATTCATAGACTTTTGACTTCTTGGTGCGCTCATGCAAACTTGCAGCCACGCTGGCAAAGTTAGGCACAAAGCGTCTGTAGTATGTGCATAGTCCCAAAAAGCTGCGTAGTTCATGAAGATTCTGGGGGCGTTTCTTATTCCTTGATGGTGAGGCGGATCTTGACCTCTTTCGTGGCGCTTTACAGTTTCTCTGGAAATGACCACTCTTTCCACAGTTGAAGCAATTAAGTTTAGCCTTTTGTTCGTTTTCTCCCGAAACTTGCTTCAACATCTTTTTAAGTTTATTTAAAAGGCATTTCTCCTCCTCCACGACTTCCATTTTCCGCACTTTACTCATTTGTGGTCTAGAAATCGTGCGAGCGGTCTCCTGGGCTAGTGCGAAGGCCACGGTCTCTGCAAAAGTAGTCTTCTGTGTAGAACATACCGCCAGTTTAATGTCAGGGTCGCGTATACCATTCACAAACGCCTCGGCCTTAATGTTGTCTATCAGCGGGTGGTTTTCTCCGGGATATGTAAGCTGCACTAATCTCTCGACTTCCATTGCAAAGGCCTGAAGTGACTTATTAGCCTTTTGCGCCCGGCACCTTAATTCCATGCGGTACAATTCTCGTTTGTGCTCATCACCGAATTTCCGCTGTAATGCCACCATTAACTCGTAGTTGTTCCTGCAGCTGGCTGTCATGGTTTATAGGATCTCAGCTGCGACACCTTTTAGAGCCAAAATTAGTTCTAGTGCTTTCTCCCCATCGTCCCATCCGTTTCTGCTGGCTACTGTCTTGTTGATCTTCTCTTCCATTATCACAAGTTTGCCGTCGACGGTCTTTCCCAAATCGTTCACTTTCGTGTCGACGGCCCTTTCTAAATGTGACATCCTTTCCTCCACACCAATAATTCTTTTGCTGACCGACTCGTGTATTTCCTGCAGCTTCCCTGATGTCGCTTCCAGCTCCTTTTCAATTTTCGTCAAAATTGCTGCTTGCAGTTTTTGATTTTCGGCTCTAGAAGCTTCTTGCACTTCGGCTAGAAGTTTTTGATTTTCGGTTCTAGAAGCTTCTTGCACTTCGGCTAGAAGTTTTTGATTTTCGCTTCTAGAAACTTCTTGTACATCAGCCAATAGCTTTTTGTTCTCTTCTTGCATTTTGCGATTTTCGGCTCTGGAAGCTTCTTGTACTTCAGCCAGAAGTTTTTGATTTTCGCTTCTAGAAGCTTCAAATAGCTTCTGGCTTCCTACTTCCATTTTCTCCATCATAGCAGCTAGCAACAAATTTATGTCAACTCCGCTAGGGGCTGCAATGGCCTTTACCTCTCGTTCCTCTTCATCCTCGAACTCGTAGGAATCGATGTCAATGCCTTGAAGCTGCAGGTGTTCCCTTAACCGCTTTTGCAATTCATTCTTCCTGTCCATTGTTGACAGCTTGAGTTTATCCAGCTCCCGTTTAAGCCGTTCCACTTTTAACTCTGAGAGTTTCATTTTGATATTGATTTTCTCTTTCTTAATTATTTATTTATTTTTACTTTGGGATTTTGCAATCCCACTTCTGACACCAATTGTTACGTTTTTACCTATTTAAAAACGTTTAAATATGAGTTCGTTAATTGCAACAAAGTAAAAACAAATATGTCTTTAGTTTTTCTTAAACTCTCTCTATTCTTAACACTACTTTTGTGTGCCACCGTATACAACTTAACGATACAATAATCTGTTTATCACTTTACTAGTTCACACAAGTATTCACTGGATCTCTACAACCACGACTTATTTTGTTCACACGCAACTTCACACAAGGCTGACTGAATTAACTCTGACTGCTGCCTGCTTTGTCCAGCCCTTTTATAGTCCGCCACAACCAGTCTAACGAACATTCTTGAAGTGGAAGGTTCGTGATCTCGCCTTCTCGAGAGCTCTATTGCTAGTACATTGTTGTTTGTGTACTTTGCTTATGTTGTCTATCACATATTTGTCGTAGCTGGTTTACTTCATTTCATGTTGTTGTTGGTAGTAGGTTCGTTGTACATGTGTGTGTGTGTGCAGCTTTAGATAATCAACACGTTCATTGTATTCTTAGTATTAGTGTGTATTTGTATTGTGTGGCTTTTGTTTATCGTTTTTAATGTTAATCGATATTAGGTCGTTTAGATTTGTTTAACAATATTATAAATTTTTGAAATAATTTTAGCAATTTTTGTTTTTGTATATTGTTGTTCTCATTGGAGTTCAACAATGAATGTTATTCTTTATTTTACAAAATTTACTTAATATCCTTGGATAGATTGTAAATAAAACGAATAATATAAAAAAAATTAAAAACTGGCAATGAAACAATTTTAAAATAAAAATGACAGTAATTTATTAATGTATGTATTTTTTAATGGCCAGTTTTTTTGACACTCACTGTATAAATAGAGGAAAAATATTACAGAACCAGAATAATACGGTGTTCAGATATGCACCTTTATTGCGTAAATCGCAATAAATACGCAAAATGTTATAATAATGAGTAAAACTTAAAATGTAGCACTGTCATAAGTATATTCAATGAGCATATTACAATTATCCGAACACTTTCAGTTGATATTTGACAACTCAAATGTCAACAACGACAAAACACAAAATGGCCAAAATAAAAACAATGTTGTTGAAACAACCAACTGTTTTGTTTATCAGCTGTCGAATGAGTATTGAGTAAGCTGAACTGCGTATATTATGTCTGAACACTTAAGATATTGTACTCAATAAACCGAATATTGACTCAATAAAAGTGCATACCTGACCATAGTATAAGTTTTCTTTTCAATTGAATTTGTATTTATTTTGTAAGCAAAATATAAATTTTTTATTGACGGTTCTTACAATAGTCGCAAGTTAGAACTATAATGACAAAACCAAAGACTGAAAAATTTTCGTTGATTTATCATTCGTATCTTTAACCCTTTGCACTCGACACCCTTTCGGACGTTATCTACCAACAACTCGACTTGATTATATAATAATCGATTTTGATTATATAATAAAAGAAAGGGTAAAAAATACTTTGGAAAGAAAACATGGTAAATTACAATAACACAACACTGTCTTATTACTGCAGAGAACTTTTCTATTCGACCCTTCAGTACAAACTGAGATCTTGTATATTTCTTCTCTCGGTTATCGGATGTCTTTATTATCGTATTAAGTTTCCCACTTCATTGAGCCATACCCTTGTAGCTTTGTACGCCTCATCCACTATATCTATAATTTGCTCAACGGATCAGAGTGTACAGTCCGCCGTGAACGCACTTCGCACGTTCTTTTTCGACGGGTAAAACGGTTGATTTATTTATTATGCATCTTGGTAATTTTATAAAATTTTCGATTAGTTTTTTTGTGCTATTTGAACAGAAAACTACAGGAGAACACGTGTTTCTTACAATATTGCGGTGGAATAGTTTCATTGTCCGTAATCGCTAATAAACTATAATGTCCCCTCAGAGGGGACATGATTTAATAATAATTTATACTTATATTTTAAGCATTCAATGAATGTATTTGCAATGTGGCGTAGAAAATTAAAGTGTGTTTCAAATTTTCTAAGCCTGAGAAATGAATATCACGCTTGCGTTGTCAATAGACTGTGATTGATGTAACTGAAAATGTGTGAGTAAGTAGTAACTGAATGTGATTACAGAAAGCACACCCACATATGTACATATCACCATGCAGTTGTTGATAGTTCATGGGTGTAAGTGTGTAATACTTCAAATTAATTTCAAACTATTGTGAGAAGGGAGGCATCAATTTCTATTTTCAAGTGCAATTCTTTCAACCCTGTTAAGCATTTGCATTTTGTTCCTGTTTGGCAACTGTTCGATAAGAATTAATATCGCAAAATTCATTATGTTTGTCAATCAATTTTCAATTAAAAATTGTGCCAAAGGAACAATAGATTCAATTATGATCGAATATCAATTAATAATGATGTAAAGAAATAAAAAACAAAAATTTTCAAAATTTCTTGCAAATTAATTTAACTTTTCAAAACATTTTTCCTTGCATATAAAAATAGTTCCTGTTATTTATATTCGGCAGTTTTGTTAAGTAAAATCTGAAAATTTATTGAATATTTTAACATTTTATAAATACGACTTTTTTAAGGTACGACCACACCTGGCAAGAGTTTGACCAAAAACATAAAATATTTCTTTGCCATAGTGCAATCACAAAATAATTTATGGTGATCATTTATGAGAAAATATTTATTTGATCTTACATATTGTTACGTTGATTGCAAACAAAATAAAAATGAATATGTGTTTAGTTTCAATTAAACTCTTTATTGTTCGCACTACTTTTTGTGCCATCGTTTACAACTTGACGAATACAACAACAATTGCTTTGTTTGTTATTCATCTGTTCACACTCTTTGCATAAACAATAGCAATTACTAGTTAATTGTTCGACAGACCTTTGTAACAGAGATCTTCTAACCACGATTACTCACTTCAAACACACCGCGTCTGTCCTTTTATATGGCAACGTAAACAATCTGATGAATATTCTTGAATGTTCGTGACATCGCCTTTTCGAGGTCTCTGTAAATGTAAACATAGTTCTTTCATTATTGTTGTCTGTATATTTTGTTTACATTTATTCTTGCAGTGTTCGTTGTTATATTACGCAGTGCGATAACTTGAGATGTCTTTTGGAATTTTTCTGGTAAGCAGCTGTGCAAAAGAGGAAGAAGTACAAAATTATTTAAAAAGGCATTTATTTTTGATTTTATTTTTATAAATTTTAAATTAAAATATATTTCACACACATCAAAACACACAGCACATTGAAATGGACGCTAAAAATAATAAAATACGGGCTTGCCATATTACCTCGAGAACTTCTCGTTTTGAATAAGTGGCGATTACAGTGTTGTCATATGGCAAGTCTTTAAATAACAATTAATTCAAATTTAAAATTAACATTTTGCATCAAAAAATTTTATTTTTCACAAAAAAATGGCGTGAATGAAAAATTCACAATTTAATTCCAAAAACAGTATGTGAATTTTTGTTTTGTTACACAAAAAATTCTATGAGTCTATGAGTGGTGTATTTAAACTACTTCTACTACTAGTACTTTCCTATAAAACTTAAACCCGGTGTAATCTAGTGCCAGCTGTACCAGTACTTGTACTAATAGCTTTTAGACAATTGACGCTTAATCTCCTGCAGGGTTGTAAACAAGTTCATTGTTTATGTTTTTGTAGCTTTTGTTTATAATTTTAGGGCTAAACGACGAAAATTCAACACACCGGTATCTATAATTTTCCATTTTCATAACAATATTATTACAACCACAAAAACCGTTTATAAAACCTGCAAATCTTGGTAATAGAAAAAGGAGAGGTTACTGCTTTTGTTACTGCAATTTTTTTGATTTTCAGTAAAATTATTGTTTTTTAATCTCAATAAAGGAAAAGATCAGCCTGCACTAAAAGTCATGAACAAATTTTCGCGACAAAATTTTATGTTCTCTTTTTGAAACTACATGTCTCATCAGTACACAAAAATAAAGAGTTATAGTTTTGTTATAGAAAATATTGATTGCGATGATTTTGGTTTTCCTTGCATAATTATCACAAAACCTGTATGTTTTTTGTTCCTAAAAATAAGCAGGTAGAAATACATACATGCATTCATAATTGGTCATTACAACCCTACAGTCAGGATTATGGACATAGTTTCTCACACCACTTCTGTTGTGTGCGTTAATTTTTATACATGAGTGGCGAGACCTACAGTTTAAAGTCGATTCCGAACGACAGATTTTTGAAAAACTTTTCATGGCAATTTTAATTACTCTCAGAGTTTTTGCCAGAAATTTGCTGAGAGGAAGTCACCGAAGAAATATTTTTTCATATTTTCGTTTTGACGTCTGACCTGCGGTTTGCACCGTGGCCTTACGTCTAATAAGCCAACACGCTACCTACTAGACTACGGCGACTTCAGGCAGGTGGACATATTCAGATTTAATCAATCAATGTTGTGGTTGGAACTCTTGATGTGGACCGTACATATGATTATAATAGAGAATTCTAATTCAACGCAGGAATATAGAAATAGGTTTCTTTTTGCACAAGTACAAATAATGTATCTTTTTAATATACATTTCGAATCAGTATCACATAAACCCTTTTCAAAAACCTCTACAAAATATTTTCAAATTAAACCTAAAAAAATCATTTAATTTATATACATATATTCGGTTACATGTTTTGAACCATCTCAGCGATTGGCTACACTTGAAAAATATAAACACCTGCTTATGCATGTTAATTTTATTGTGATTAAAAAACAAAAAAATTATCTGTGCATCCTTCCTCTTTTCTATGCTAAACCCACCTCCGAATCCGTAGTCGTTTTTCGTATTTTCTTCAAATAACAGCGCCGAAACTTTACAATACAAAAAGAAAAAAATATTTATCTTCCGATATTTTTGTTTCACGTTCCTTGATTAGATAAAAATGGGCAAATAAATGTGTATCAGTCAAATATCGGGCAAACAAGAGCAAACAAAATTGAGGCAAACATTTTCCATATGTGACCGTACCTTTACTCCCACAGTTGTTTTGATACTATTTGTATATTTGTTGAATCGTATAATTTATTTCATCGTAAGGAGAAAAGGAATATTAGGTCTGTTAGCAAGACACTTGGATTCGGATGAACCATAAAAAGGGCAAATTTGTTAGAGTTGACAAGGTACACAAGCCTATACAAGAAGGTAGTTAGAGCTGGCTGTCCGTTCAAGAAAGTTGGATGAACACACTTAGGCCACATAGGGCCCATTGTGTTACCACAGTTTTCCGCTCTCACTTAATGCCGAAGGCAGTCGGAGCTTCCGATGAAGCGGTTTTGATCGCCAATGTCAATGCGCGACAGTTCCTCCAGATCCTTTATATAGTAAGCACCAAGATGCCTTCTCCTCCGTTGATAAAGTGCCTGGTATGTACTTCATCCAAACGTGTGCAAGTTCTGCAAAAATCATTAGCATGCGTACCTATAAAGTGATGCTACACTTTGCGAAGATCGTTAAGGTAATAATAAAATCCATCTGGCTCCTCTAAGTTATTTTTTTTAATGGGAAATCAAAGCATGCCATGTTAGTTTAGGAAATTCCAAGCTTGTCTCTTTGTGGGCGTTATTTAAGGGTGGTTTCCTTTTTAATATAATAATGTCAGGGTGGTAAAGTCCTGGTTCCAGAATTAAAATGCCAGTTTGTTGGATTGGCCTCCCTACTCGCCTAACCTTAACATTATTTAAAATGTTTGAAGATGGCTGGCTCTCAAAGTTTAGGGGGCATCAATGTATCCAGCGCAATATTTTAAAGCGGGAAGGGGGGGTCAAATTCGCTAAAATATTTTTAATTTTTTTAACCAACCAATTGTAATACCATGAAGTCCCCGTGGTCTAGTAGGTATTGCGTTGACTTATTAGACTTAAGTTCTCGGATCAAACCCCAGGTCACGCATCTTCAACTAAACGAAATATGAAAAAATATTTCTTCGGCGACTTCCTCAGCAGATTTCTGGCAAAAACGAACACAACATAAGTGGTTGTAATGACCAATTATGTATGTATGTTATCCACCGATTTACATTCTCTCGATTTAAGTCGTTAAGTTTTTGTTCCTTTTATCTGCGATGTTTAGTCTGTGAAGGATGATTAGATAAATTTTAAAGAAGAGCTCCACATTGTAACATACTGGTTATAGGCGAATTTATACGCACAGACAGTGAGCAAACTTAAAGTTTCTCAAAAGAACTTAAATATGTATGATACGAGAGTGGATCTATCATTCAATAAGTTCTTAATATTTTTATTTTGGAAACGAATATCAAAAAAAGAGAGACTAGCGATTGGTTCAAAAATTGCTGCAGAGGACTTTAAAATTAAACCATTTGTGTTTAGACATCCAAAACTGAGGGCTATGAAAACTCTTTTACCTTGAGAATCAGCCTGTCATTAAGATGTCCAACAAAAAGGCTTGGCTACATCCATATTATTTCACGTTTGTTCCAAAGTGAACTTTTGTTAGGAAATTAAGAAATATTGTAAGACGCAAAAAGGAAAATATATAAAATTTTATATTATATTGTAAATTTCAAAAACATATTAAACAATATAAACGAAAGTTCAGAGGTGTCTTGAAAAAATATGAAAAAATTCGCATTTGTGAAGTTTACCTCATCAAACCCCATAGCATATTAAGTGAAATAATATATATATGTATATCGTTTTAAAAGCCCTTTCTAATAAGGTTTGAGTTTTGGACATTGGTTCAGAAATGTTTGTGTAATCAATAAATTTCTGCGTAAAGTCCAAAAAAATATTTTTGAGTTCCATTCGACAAAACACACAACCTACACTATGTCATTAGATGAGTGTATTTTGACTGTCGCACCGTTTAATTTTTGTAGGCAAGTGCATTTCAAAAAAGCAAAGACAAAAACTCAATTTACATGTAACTCTAGAGCAAAACTACTTCTTCAAATGCGAATGCTGTACCATTATATAATTTTCTCAAAAGAAGTGCAAAAGTGCAAATCATAAAGCGTACATATATATACATATATATACATATATATATATATGTATATACATATACAGTGGTGGCCACGAATTTAAGACACGACATATGACTGACTTAGTTGTGATAATATTTACAATCCTGTAATATCATATTTGATATTCTTTATTCTTCTATGTACCCTGTAATATTAAGAAGAAGTGCCATTATTTGATTTTGTTTCTTTTCACATTTTGTTGCTTTTTGATCATATTATTGTAAAAACGTTTATTTGAAATTGGCCACGAATTTAAGACATTTCAGAAATATCTGGTTTTTAAGTGATTTTTTTGTGTTTTTGAAGCTAAACGTTGAGCAACGAATGTTTTATTTTATTTTATGTTGGAACACATAGAAATATTTAATTATAAATGACCAGAGGTACTTGGAATACTGATGCCGAGCGAAAACTGATCCAACAACTAAAATTTGATGGAAAAATAATAATGGAGATATCTAAGCTGCTTAAATATTTTAAATGCAAGATTTACAACGCGCTGGAAAACATCAAGCAACATGGTACCACCAAAAATGTCAAACAGCAACCTAGAGCCCGAAAAACTACACCCTAAAGTGCTGCTAATAATCCTTTCACGAGCTCAAGTAAAATAAAATATAAAATTGCATTGGATTTTGGTATTGATATTTCGTCTAGGGCAATAAGAAGATGTCTAAATGAGAAAAACTTGCGTGGATGTATTGCACAACGTAAACCACTTGTGTCAAAAAAATATCAAATCCTGACTAGCATTTTGTCTTGATCTATATAATATGTATATAAAAATTCTTAACCAAATATAGGTAGCAAAATATTATTAATTTTTCTTCCTAATATTATATTAAGAAAAATATCATGGACCTAAAATTTTGTTGATAAGATGTAAAAATTGTCTCAAATATATAAGTAAAATGTCGTGTCTTAAATTCGTGGCCACCACTGTATATATATACATATATATATATATATATATATACATCAAAAATAGCTGCAGTGCTTGAGATAATGTAACATGAGAATAAAGATAACGCAATCCGATAATCAAAAAAGTTTCGTTCTGTGCCTCTACGTTACACTGGTACCCTAGCATAAACACAATGAAATAAACATTATTCTTTATACGGCAATGAGTTTTTATTTAATTTTTATGTAAAAATTTTTAATTTTTTACTATAAATTTCACAAAAATGTTTTTATTTATTTATTAACCCTTTATGCATCATAATATGATTTATTTTCCACTAAATGTAGCTACACAAACAAATACAACGAACTTGTTACAAATAAACCAACATCAGTATGAAAGAAAAGGGGATAGACAAGTAAGCGAAAACGCAACAACAAGCAATGTCATCAAAATACACAAAAAACAATGAAGTCGCGATAGAGTTCTAGAGAAGGCGAAACCACGAACGTACGACTTCAAAAACTTCATTTTAAACGTTTTAAAAAGGTAAAAACGTAACAGTATATTGAAATATTTATTTTAAATAATTCTAAAATTTTCTATTTATCAATTCGTAAAATTTAAATAAAGGACAAAAGTGATTGTAATACACTTACCGCAACTCACCTTTAATTGCCTTTCTTTTCCTAACAAACATCGACTGTCGTATATTTGTGTACATTTTTGTGCTACACTTGTAGCCATTGTATCCAAACTGACACAGTGTTATAAAATTAATTACGTATAAAATATCAAAATAAAAACCATTTAGAGCCATTATTACAACTTGCCGTTAACTAAACGCAGGATTTTAACGGACAGATAATTTGTTTTTTCATTATTATAAGTGGACGATAAGGTAGAAGTGAGTGTTAAACCAAATGGAAAATCATCCGGTAAGTTTTAAAGTTAAGTTTAGGTTCAAACTTGCCATATTATATATCATTTTTAGGGTGCGCTGGTAGTCTAGTGGGTAGTGTGCTAGACTATTAGCGTGAGGGTTGGGGGTTCGATTCCCACCAGAGACTCTGGTTGGTGATACTACACCGAGCATATGGTCAAAGTTACTCAGCTCGTATATAATAAGAATATAATTTTAATTGTATTGTAATTAGTAAATAAATAAATAAATAATATATATTATTTTCAATATGGCAACTTCAAATATAAACAAAATGAGCATATACAACAAAAAAAAAAAAAAAAACGAAGCCCGTTGTTAGTACAGCGTTTAAAAAAACTTGTTTAATTGCTCCGACACTGCCATATTTTTGATAAAGTTAACAATTTTGTCATTAGGCGGTAATAACGAAAAGAAGTTAAAGGTGAGTTTAAAGTTCAATGTATCTAAAGTTACCTTTAACAAAACCCAACTTTAACGGGAAGTTGTACTAATGCCCTTAGGTGTTTCGTTATGATTCTAATTTGATGAAATAAACAAATTTATGATTTTACCCTTTGCGCAGAGAATTTAATTATCGTTTACCAAAGCTAACCTCCACTTCTATATTAATGCACAAAAACCAAATCAAACTTATTTGTTCTATTTTTTTTGTAACCTAGTAATTATTAACGCCTACATTTTTTAATAATTGTTAATAATACTATTTATATACTCATTAAATAAATAAGTGTTCTCAAATTGGGGCGGCAGTCGTGAATGGGTTAATTGTCTATCACACTTATTTATTAAATATTGGGAGACAACAATTACATACATCTCTGCTACAACCACTAGTTTGGCAATATACTCGTATGTATACTTTTAAATTGCTTTTGGTAGAAAATGAAATTGAATGTTCTTCGATTTGAATCATTTGAAATTTTTAATGACAAAATCACGTTCTGTAACTTTATCCAGCAAAGTTTTTTAAACACACAAATGCTGATTATTCAAAGTCCTTTTCCTCTTCCTTTTTATTTTTTCTTTTTTTTCTTTTAAACTTTTTGCAAAACAACATCATGCAAGTGTAACGTATAAATTTGTACTCAGATGCATTAGCGTGGGTGTATAAACGGTGATTAGGGTTTTTTATTTCCCGGATTTTTTTTTTGGCATTTATAATAAAAATTGTATTTAAAATAAAAATAAACAATAAAAACTCGGTGCAACAGTCAAAATACACCCAGCTAATGACATAGTGTTGGTTATGAGTTTTGTTGAGTAGAACTCAAAAATATTTTTTTATTATTCTCGAACCCTCCAAACTTGTTTTATTTGACAAAAACGGTGTTATTGATCTTTTCACACAAAATTATTGTTTACCCAAACATTTTTTAACATATTTTCAAAATCCAAAGTTTTTTGAAAAGGTTACAGATGAGTCTTTAAAATGGTATGTATAAACATGTGGTTAAAACTTACACGTTATGAGTTTTGATCGTGTAAACTTGGAAAATATGATTCTTATTTTTTCAAGTTTAGCTATTCTTAAGTGCAAAATTTAATAAAAAAAATAAAATAAGTGATCACATTCTGAAAATGCATTATCTTGAGGAGATTGGCACTTCGTTTGAAAAATATTTTATTCGAAAAATCGAACAAAATTAAATGTTTTTTAATAAAATTAAGTGCCATTATTACAACTTGCCTTTAACAAAAGGGAGGATTTTAAAGGGCAGATAAATTGTGTTTCATTATTATAAGTGGACAATAAGATAGAAGTGAGCGTTGACCTAAAGTCTTACAGAAACAGGCCCTTATTTTCGACAAAAATTAAATTTTTATAACATCCATATGAATTTTATAATAAAAATAAAAACCTTACAGTCAACAATATTAGAAAACGAGATTATTGTTGATAATTTCTTATCTGATTTCTGAATTTACTCCTTCAATTTGATGGTATTATTTTAATTTCTTGGGCTTATGCTATCGTATACTATCAATAATATTATTCCACAGTGGCTGTACTTTAAAATATCAGAGCACACTATATGCTATAAGTCGTGATTTGGTTCGATGGGTCAGAATAAAATTCAAGGATAAATATTCTCTCTTTCGATTGAAGTGTAATTCAAATTTAATTAAATTTTGCAAAATGATGTGAATGCTATGGTATTCAAATTATTATCCCCCATTTACTACGACTGTGTATATATTTTTATACATTTCAGTGTGTGACAATAACAAAATTCATCATATAAAAACATTTTCATTATTGTTGTACATACTATATTTGTTTTAGGTACACAAAATTTCTACTAAATTGAAATTAAATAAGGTGTACTCATCTAATGCATCCTCCTCGCATAGAGTATTGAAACATGATGTAGAGAAAAATATCGATTAAATTTCTTTCGAACTGAAAATAAAAAGTGAGTTAGGTAGGTTAAGTTACTGTGGTAGCTTTGATACCACTTGAGCACTCGCTGTGACGCCACAGGTGCCAAGGAACCAAGGAGGGAGAAGTTGGTCAGCGCATGGGCTGCACATTAAAAGCACAACTACCCTACGCTGGGAAACCAGCCCGAAAGCTTGATAAACGAGGCTATATCCTTGACATAAATGGATGATAGCTTCGTCAAGCTGACAAGGGTTGAAGAGCTATATCCGCACCTTGCAAGAGATGGACATTGACAAAGAAAGTGGATAACAGTCTCCTCTTCCTCAGAGGATCTGAGCCCATGGCAGAAATCGTTAACACAGTGACCTGTAAGCATGTCCACTATGATCGAGGTGATGTTTCGACCAAGTCCAAGTAACTGGTTGGTGCGCGTTCTATCCATTGAGGACTAAATGAGCCTAGAGGTGGAGCAGGACTCCTCATTGATCCAGGATGGGTTGGCGTCTCGGAAGAATTTCCTCGCGATGGCCAGATTGAAAGAGGTAAGTGGCATTCCTAAGTTGAAGAGGATTCTGGAAGTAGTGCACCATATCTGGCGAGCTCGTTGGCTCTGCAGTTTACCGGAATATTACTGTACCTGGGGACCCGGATAAGTGTGACACTGAAGCGCCCAGAAAGAAGGTTGAGACAGCGGCGACATTCCCTGACGATCCTGGAATTATTCGCAACGTTTGACAGAGACTTTATGGCTGCCTGGCTTAAGCCTGTGTTACTTAATGTTTTTATGATATTTATAATCGGATTTCAAATCCTGAACAGTAAGCTTAGTACTGAAAGTAGGAGATGGACACGTATTCTCTTATTATTTTATGTAAACCACAGAAATAAATTAAAACGAAGGAAATATTTCTTTACTGAGTCTGTCATTGTTATTAATTAAAAAAGGAACGTATGGATAATGCTCTTCTCTATCATTACTACGTCTTAATTAAATTTAATTAAAGTTCACAGAATAAACTGAGATTCTTTGTGATTTTTTTTTAATTTTTCTTCTTTTATTTTCACAAAATTCCTTTCGCAGAATCCGCACAGTACGACAGTAAATTGACTCATCGCAGCTTTGAAATATTTGGCATGGCATGTGTATGTGCAACAAAATATGAAATTTCTAAGAGTGTTCAAGATTTTAGTTGTTGTACTTGTACTTCGTTATATAATAATAAATACACAATTTGCATTCAATATACAAGGTTTTTGAGCAGATATGTGGATAAGTAGTGAATTTGAGTTAATAGCTTTGAAAAACATTGTTGCTGTATTCTTCTAAATACACCATTTCATATACATATTCACTTTAGATACCACATACACTCATGTACATACACAAATGGTGATTACAATGATAGCTCCGTCAAGCTGACAAGAAATGGACACACAAATAACCTGTATCTGCTCCTCGTAAGAGATGAAAAAGTGGATAACAGTTTCGTCTCCTCATTGGATCTGCACCACGGCAAAAATCGTTAAATGGGAACCTCATCCTTTCCGCGTGTCTTCCCACAATGACCTGTAAATATGCCCACTGTTATTAAGATGATGCCACGACCAAGTCCTGGTTGGTACGCCTTCTATTCATCAAGATCCAGGTAAGTCTAGCGGTGGAGCAGAACTTCTCATTGACCCAGAATAGGTTGGCGACTCGAAAAAATTTTCGCGCAATGGTCAACTTGACCGAGGCAAGTGGCATACCCAAGTAATTTGAAACATTAAAATTTATTTTTTATTTTCTTCAAAGTTAAAAAATTGTTTCAATAATCTTTTTTTATAAATTAATATAACCTCAAAGATTTGAAATAGTTATCTTTAGAAATTCTAACACCCGTACCTAAATTAAAGCGTTGAGCGTTGTTTTCTTGTTAAAATTTGTCATGCCCATATAAATTGTATGAAGCATACCAAAATAACACAACGGCAACACTGAACGGTTAAAAGATTGTCATTAAATTTTTTATTTCAATTTTGACAAATGCTTAAAATTTACTATTTTTATTCGTTTTGCTTTTCTTTATAGAATTTAAGCGAACAGATTATTGAACTGGTTCACACTAACCCTTGCCTTTACGAGAAAAGGAATCCGAAATACGTGGATGTGAAATATAAAGAAAATGTTTGGGAAAACATTGGAAAAAAAGTTGAATCTGTCAGGTATTTCAATCAAAATTGTTGATAATTACAATTTCTTATATACATATATATTTAGTTAAAGAGTGCAAAGTCAAGTGGAAAAGTTTGCGAGACAGGTACAGGAAAGAAAAAACCGCTGCAGATCTTCCTTCCGGTTCCTCACAAAAGATTGGAGCTCCGTGGAGATATTTCCAAAGTCTTGACTTTTTAGCAGAGTACATGGAGGCTGCCATACTATATTTGTTTTAGGTACACAAAATTTCTACTAAATTGAAATTAAATAAGGTGTACTCATCTAATGCATCCTCCTCGCATAGAGTATTGAAACATGATGTAGAGAAAAATATCGATTAAATTTCTTTCGAACTGAAAATAAAAAGTGAGTTAGGTAGGTTAAGTTACTGTGGTAGCTTTGATACCACTTGAGCACTCGCTGTGACGCCACAGGTGCCAAGGAACCAAGGAGGGAGAAGTTGGTCAGCGCATGGGCTGCACATTAAAAGCACGACTACCCTACGCTGGGAAACCAGCCCGAAAGCTTGATAAACGAGGCTATATCCTTGACATAAATGGATGATAGCTTCGTCAAGCTGACAAGGGTTGAAGAGCTATATCCGCACCTTGCAAGAGATGGACATTGACAAAGAAAGTGGATAACCGTCTCCTCTTCCTCAGAGGATCTGAGCCCATGGCAGAAATCGTTAACACAGTGACCTGTAAGCATGTCCACTATGATCGAGGTGATGTTTCGACCAAGTCCAAGTAACTGGTTGGTGCGCGTTCTATCCATTGAGGACTAAATGAGCCTAGAGGTGGAGCAGGACTCCTCATTGATCCAGGATGGGTTGGCGTCTCGGAAGAATTTCCTCGCGATGGCCAGATTGAAAGAGGTAAGTGGCATTCCTAAGTTGAAGAGGATTCTGGAAGTAGTGCACCATATCTGGCGAGCTCGTTGGCTCTGCAGTTTACCGGAATATTACTGTACCCGGGGACCCGGATAAGTGTGACACTGAAGCGCCCAGAAAGAAGGTTGAGACAGCGGCGACATTCCCTGACGATCCTGGAATTATTCGCAACGTTTGACAGAGACTTTATGGCTGCCTGGCTTAAGCCTGTGTTACTTAATGTTTTTATGATATTTATAATCGGATTTCAAATCCTGAACAGTAAGCTTAGTACTGAAAGTAGGAGATGGACACGTATTCTCTTATTATTTTATGTAAACCACAGAAATAAATTAAAACGAAAGAAATATTTCTTTACTGAGTCTGTCATTGTTATTAATTAAAAAAGGAACGTATGGATAATGCTCTTCTCTATCATTACTACGTCTTAATTAAATTTAATTAAAGTTCACAGAATAAACTGAGATTCTTTGTGATTTTTTTTTAATTTTTCTTCTTTTATTTTCACAAAATTCCTTTCGCAGAATCCGCACAGTACGACAGTAAATTGACTCATCGCAGCTTTGAAATATTTGGCATGGCATGTGTATGTGCAACAAAATATGAAATTTCTAAGAGTGTTCAAGATTTTAGTTGTTGTACTTGTACTTCGTTATATAATAATAAATACACAATTTGCATTCAATATACAAGGTTTTTGAGCAGATATGTGGATAAGTAGTGAATTTGAGTTAATAGCTTTGAAAAACATTGTTGCTGTATTCTTCTAAATACACCATTTCATATACATATTCACTTTAGATACCACATACACTCATGTACATACACAAATGGTGATTACAATGATAGCTCCGTCAAGCTGACAAGAAATGGACACACAAATAACCTGTATCTGCTCCTCGTAAGAGATGAAAAAGTGGATAACAGTTTCGTCTCCTCATTGGATCTGCACCACGGCAAAAATCGTTAAATGGGAACCTCATCCTTTCCGCGTGTCTTCCCACAATGACCTGTAAATATGCCCACTGTTATTAAGATGATGCCACGACCAAGTCCTGGTTGGTACGCCTTCTATTCATCAAGATCCAGGTAAGTCTAGCGGTGGAGCAGAACTTCTCATTGACCCAGAATAGGTTGGCGACTCGAAAAAATTTTCGCGCAATGGTCAACTTGACCGAGGCAAGTGGCATACCCAAGTAATTTGAAACATTAAAATTTATTTTTTATTTTCTTCAAAGTTAAAAAATTGTTTCAATAATCTTTTTTTATAAATTAATATAACCTCAAAGATTTGAAATAGTTATCTTTAGAAATTCTAACACCCGTACCTAAATTAAAGCGTTGAGCGTTGTTTTCTTGTTAAAATTTGTCATGCCCATATAAATTGTATGAAGCATACCAAAATAACACAACGGCAACACTGAACGGTTAAAAGATTGTCATTAAATTTTTTATTTCAATTTTGACAAATGCTTAAAATTTACTATTTTTATTCGTTTTGCTTTTCTTTATAGAATTTAAGCGAACAGATTATTGAACTGGTTCACACTAACCCTTGCCTTTACGAGAAAAGGAATCCGAAATACGTGGATGTGAAATATAAAGAAAATGTTTGGGAAAACATTGGAAAAAAAGTTGAATCTGTCAGGTATTTCAATCAAAATTGTTGATAGTTACAATTTCTTATATACATATATATTTAGTTAAAGAGTGCAAAGTCAAGTGGAAAAGTTTGCGAGACAGGTACAGGAAAGAAAAAACCGCTGCAGATCTTCCTTCCGGTTCCTCACAAAAGATTGGAGCTCCGTGGAGATATTTCCAAAGTCTTGACTTTTTAGCAGAGTACATGGAGGCTGCCAGGTATGTATAATACTAATTTCAAATATTATTGTCAGTATTTATAAGAAATTGTGTTATGGTTCAATTTTAGTACAATTCGTAATATAAGTTAAGGTCTTGATTCAAGTGTGGAATGGCTTATAGAAGACAATTCAAGTCAGTCCTCACTTAACATCAGTACTGCAACCAAAAAAAAAAAGGAAAAAATGAAGACCTCTTTATGGATGTGCTATTGGCAATGAAGAAGAAATACGAAGAGCCTCAGTCTCAAAGCCCCCATGAAAAATATACAAATTTTTTTCAATTCTGAAAGAGAAATTTGACAGACTGCCAGAAAGCGATGTTGATGATCTACAAATTGAAATATTGCAATTAGTAAATAAAAAAATTAATCATAAAAACTAGATTGTGCAATATTTATTAATGTAAATAATAAAACTTACAATGAATTTAAATATTGACAGAGTTCATTTCTTAAGTTAAGGGCTGATCGACATATCACTTTCCTCTGCAGGTGTTGAATTTACTATATTAAAACGAAGGAAATTATGAAGTATTATTGTAGCTAATACAACCTGAAATAAATAAAAGGAATCAGTATTTTTCTATAATAATGTATTGGCATCAGTACTTTTCTGGCATTTTTTGGTGCAATATTATGTCAGATTGAGGCAATTTTTTGCTGCAGGCACATGCAGTGTTTTGTCTAATCTCATTTTTCCAAATTTGGAATTCATGAACACACCGTCGTCACTCTGACTACCATATGCTCCTACGTCCACTAAAGAGAAGATATAATTACTGTCGCAAGTCGCAAGTAGAACCTGAGAAATATTACAATGAAATTCATTATATATACATTTACAAATGTTATGTTAACATGAATCTCTCCACTAAATCTTATGAGAATCGTCCTATATTTGGCCCTGGTCTACATTAACGTGAATATTATGGACTTACAATGCTATTCAATTTTTTATAATTAAAATATTGGGAACCAGAGTTAGGTGGACAATTTATTCGTACAAGTTTCCCGTCCACTGCTCCTAAACAGTTTGGCATGTTAGTTGTCCTATAAAAATTATCAGCAATCTTGTCCCATTCATCACAATTAGGTGGGCTTACTTAATTACTTGCTAATACTTGCCATAAGACATCGCCAGTCTCTAAAATGATACATCTAGCTGTCTCGAGACCTATTCGAAATTTCATTGATATAATATGCAAAGCGCATCCATGAGCCAAAAACTGTGTAAAATAAACAATGATATTGTGGCAGCAGGAATCGATATTATTTGCGTTTCCGAAACTTGGTCTCCTCTGGAAGTTCAGATTTCGGTGTACAATCTACAGGGCTTTAGGCTTTTCCTGTCAGACAGGAAGATCTTAGTTAACAATATGGCAACCAGGGCAAAAGGTGGCGGAGTTGCAATTTATGTTCGAAACGGTATTCCGTGCAAGGTAAAATTATTAACAGAATTTGGTAGTCAAATAGAATATTTATTTCTTGATATTTCATCCACCAATAAGAAGAAGGTTTTATTAGGTAGTGTCTATAGACCGAATTCTAATATAAACTTTGATCCCTTTATTTCTATTCTTGAGGAAATTTCTATTCAATATGATGACATTATTATTATTGGTGACTTTAATAATAATCTCTTACTTAATAATGCGCTATCTGATTCAATGTTGTCTCTCCATCTTAATCCTGTGAATGTGTCCTTGCCAACTCACTTCCATTCTTCTTCCAGTAGTCTAATCGATCTAGTATTTGTTAATGATATGACTAAGGTACTGTTATATGATCAAATTTCAGCCTCTTGCTTTTCCAATCATGATCTTCTCTTCTTAACTTATAATCTGTCTACGAGTCATGAGGACAGGTATATTACATACCGTGATTTTAAAAGTATCGATTTTACAGTTTTGAACAGAAGTGTTGATGATATCTGTTGGGATCAAATCTACTCACTGGGTAATGTAAACGACCAGGTGGCACTAATTCAGGAAAATGTGCGTCTGCTATATGACAGTTGTGTTCCTATCAAAACAAAACTTGTTAAAGCCAAACACCAACCGTGGTTTAATGCTGAAATTAAAGCATTAATTGATAAGCGCGACATTGCCTATCGGCGATGGAAGAGGTTCAGAACGGATGATCTGAAAGCCGTTCATAAAGCCGCTCGTAGTGAGGTTACCAAACACATTAAAATTGCAAAAACATTGTTTTACGGCAGGAAGTTCGCTTCCGCATTAGATAATAGAGCTAAATGGAAGGTAATCCGCGATATTGGTATTGGACATAAATGCCATAATACTTCTCCTGATGTCGATGTAAACGGTCTGAATGACAAATTTGTTAATATTAATGTTCCTACACCTGACAGTAACCTTTATGATGACCTTTGTTTTGTTCCGCTAGAAAACCCCTTTAGTTTTCGTTGTGTTAGTCAGCTCGAGGTTTTGGAATGCTTATCTTCTGTGAAATCGAATGCGATTGGTTCTGATGACTTAGATCCTATGTTTTTAAAAGCTTTGTCACCTAGACTTTTACCGTATTTTACTCATGTATTCAATTCAGTCTTAACTATGTCCTCTTTCCCTGATGAATGGAAACGGTCAAAAATCATCCCAATTCCTAAATCTAACAATGAATTCAGGCCAATTGCCATTCTTCCGTTCCTGTCCAAAGTTATGGAAAACCTCATAGCTAGACAAATGAACGATTATCTCACGAGTAATAATTTTTTATCTGATAAACAGTCGGGATTTATGAAAGCTAGGAGCTGCACTACTGCTTTAGTCAAAGTAGTTGATGACCTTAGGTTGAAGCTGGATGAAAATTACATAGCGTTTTTGGTTCTTTTGGATCACACTAAGGCTTTTGATACAGTTGATCACAGAATATTATTGAGAAAGCTACAGACCCTCTTTCATTTTTCTAATTCAGCTTGCAGCCTTATACGTTCCTATCTCATTAACAGATCTCAACGAGTTTACCTAAACGGCAACATCTCGAATTCGGTACACGTTGGAAGAGGTATTCCTCAGGGATCAATTCTAGGGCCCCTTTTGTTCTGTATATACATTAACGACCTACCTGGTGTTTTGGATAATTGTAGCGTACATATGTACGCTGATGACGTTCAGCTCTATAGGAGCGCTTGTATTGATAATATCCGACTATGTGTAGATACGATTAACGATGATTTACGGAAAATTGACAACTGGGCTAGTGCTAATGGACTTTGTATTAATCCCTCTAAATCGAAATGTTTATTGCTCCCCAGGTCTAAGAGAGCGTTTGATGTGCCGGATATTATTATCAGGGGGAATAAAATTGATTTTGTTGAATCGGCATCTAATCTGGGTGTTGTATTTAATGGTCGGCTAACGTGGTCTAACCACATTAATGTCATCGATGGTAAAGTTTATGGTATGCTTAGGAACTTATGGGCTGTTATAGATTCGACTCCTTTTGCTATACGCCTGCAACTGGCAAAAACGTTTTTGATTCCTGTTCTTTTATATGGATCGGAAATTTTCGCAAACTGTGATGCGGATGATAGGCGGAAACTCAACTTGGCTTATAATAACATAGCCAGATATGTATTTATTAAGGGACGTCGGGACCATATATCACAATTTTCTTACCAGATATGTGGTATTCATTTTGATAATCTATTGAATATTAAGTGCCTAATTCTCCTCCATAAGATTATTACTTTGGAACAGCCAGTATACTTATTTAGCAGGATTAGATTTGCTAGATCCAACCGCGGTAGGAAAATTATCCAATTAAGGCATAGGACTCTTTTGTCGAAACGACAGTTCTTTATACACACCATCAGTCTTTGGAATGCACTACCCAATTATATTCAGAACATAGGCAATGCAACTAAGTTCAAAAAGGAGTTATACAATCTGTTTAAGTAGTTTGTAACATATTTTGATTGTTTATACATTTTTACTCTTCATTTTTATTAGTGATTAATTATTTTCATTTTTCTAATTTATTATTTAAGTTTCATTGTATCTCATTATATGAATATATTTCCTTGTTTGTATTTTTCTTTATATTTGTATCTTTCCTAATTTAGTTTTTTACATATACTCATTTTCTTATCCTAATTTTTTTGTATCGATTGCTATTTCCTGAGGTTAAATCATGTTCTTATTCTTATTCATTTTTATTTATACTGTACTTCAAACAATTCATTACTCATATAATGAGCGATTTGTTATTACTTTTTCCTATTTGATGTCCTCCCATAGCACTTTCATTTATAAGATTATTATCTTGTTGTGCTATGATTAATAAATAAAATAAAAAAAATAAAAAAATATGGAGTATATAGTACGTATGTGCATATGCATACACTTACTTTAATGTGTTGTATAGCCTTTGCTCTGGTTCAATAGGTTTCCTACGGGAATTCTTTTTAAGAAAAGGTTCAATCAAATTCAAAAGATTTGTAAATTGATTATGGCTTAACCTGGTGGACTTCTGAAATAACTCGGGATTCTTTTCTATTATTATATTTACTCCAGTTGTGTAAAACTCATGTGACTACCGACTTTTGAAAATTGCCTTATTTTCAGCCCTGTATCTATTTCCCATCATTCTTAGGACTATGAGATTGGATAAATCCTCTACAAATTCCATTTTATAAATTATTCACAATTTTTTATTGTTTACTTATTCAAAATTAATTGTAATCAAAAAGATTGTCCCTTTTGACAAGGCGTTGCCACTTTGTTTAGGTATGATACTGCAGCGTTAACGCTTGGCGGCATATAACATAATGATCAACGATTTTATTTAGGTACGGGTGTAAGGTTTTTTTTACCAGACTCGTATGAAAATGTCAAAATATTAAGTCAGTTGCTTTAGTTTCTGCCACTGTGTATATGTATATATGGTAATACATATTACTAAATTATATTACATACATATATGTATGAACACTTTTATTCAATTTTCTGGGGCCCTTTTAATTAACAATTCAAAATGGGAGTAAATGATGGCAAAAGATAAAAAACTTATTAATCAAGCATAATTTAATTCAGTTCTATGATACTCTTTATAATCTTTAATGCATCCAACTGGAATGTTTTTAAGAGAGACCAATAATTAGTTCTTTATAACATACTTAATGATTTTGCATAAAATGAGTACTTTGGAAAAAATAAGTACGCTAGTGACGAAACAAAATGAAGATGAGCGTCTCGGTATAATTGAATTATAAGTTGTCAACGAATATGAGAATGAACATAAAAACAATGTTGAATTAAAAAACTTTAATAACAGTATGCGACAAAATAAAAAATGAAATACTCCCAGCTAATGACACAGTGTAAGTTGTGAGTTTTGTTGAGTAAAACTTTAAAATATAATTTTTTTTTTTAAATTTCTTGAACCCTCTAAACTTGTTTTATTTTACAAAAACTGTTTTTTTTTACTTCACGCACAAATTTATTGATTACACAAACATTTCTGAACTCATGTCCAAAATGTAAACCTTGTTAGAAAGGAGAGGGATAGGCCTTTAAAACGATATACATATATATATTATTTGACTTAATATGTTATAAGGTTTGAGGTAAACTTGACAATTGTGAATTTTTTTTCACATTTTTCAAGTTTGTCCGTTGTTAAAAAATATGAAATAAGTGATAACATTCGCAAAGTGCATTATCTTGTGAAAAGATTGACACTTTCTTTGATCAATTCGGACGAAAATTACCGTATTTATTATTTAAAGAGTCTAGCAGTCGAGTTATATTTTTCATATATGTCATCTTATCAAATGAACTTTTAGTTCAAAAACTTTCAAAATTTTTGATGGATCTCTTATCAGAAAATGTGTCAATCTCAAGTTTTGCGCAAAGAGAAATGATAATACTTGTAAAAACACAAATATTAGCCTACTTCTGGTAGTCGTGCAAACGTAAATTTGTCACATTTTACGATAAACAACCAATATCAATCAAAACTTTTGAAAATTTGTGAACTGAAAGTTCATTAGATCATCTTATGTATATATATCATCTTATCTATATATATCATCTTACATACATATATAAAAAAGGTAACACGACTGTGTTATACTATTTAAATAATAACTACTGTAATTTTTGTCCGATTTGATCAAAGGAAGTGTAGATCTCTTCACAAGATAATACCCTTTCAGAATGTGATCACTTATTTCATATCTTTTAATTAAATTTTGCAATTAAGAATAGCTAAAAATGAGAAAAAGAATAATATTTGCAAGTTTACCCGACCGAAGCTTATACCATTTAAGTTTGAACCATAGGTTTCAAAAAAAACTGTAGATTTTAAAAATATATTAATAAATATTTGGATAATCAATAATTTTGTATAAAATGATAAAAAAAAACCTTTTTTGTCAAATAAAACAAGTTTGGAGGGTTAGAGAAATAAAAAAAATTTTAGTTAGCTGGGTGATATTGATCACACCGTGTAATTATAAATTTTATGAATAAAGTTTAACGAAAAATATTTCCATATATGTATATTGGTTTCCATGACATCGGAGCATAGAGTCTTATGTTAAATAAATAAAATTAATATATTGCAGTGTTTAAATATTTATATTTTATGAAAGATTTACTTTCAAAAGAACGTCGCGGTAATTTATTAATCACGATGCAAAACTCTTAGTAGACCTTTTGAGGCAATACGGAAGATTATTATGGTTATAGGACTGGAATATACAGTAAGACCCCGCTTAACACTGCTCCGCTAACGCTGTTTCAGTATTAATTGTTAGTATTGTGATTCCCCTAAATCGCACACTGTATTGATACTTGTATGTGTGTGCAAATGAAACGGCCATGCACCAACCAACTATGTACCCTTTTTCAAACGCACTTTTGTTAGTCTGTCCAGAATAAAGTTTCCAACTGTATTTTCCGACGTCGCGTTAAGCGGGGTCTTACTGTTTTGGGTGAATAACATGTATATTGACAACACATTATGTCGGGTATGATACATTTTTTCCCATTTTACAAATAACGCGAATTATTCACTTTTTTTGGCAAAAAAAGGACTGTAACATACATTGTTCAAAAAATATTTGGGAGCATTCCAATCACCAGCCTATAGTTGTTGAAAATCCAAATCTCCCAATAAGATGTACATGTTTATGTATGTATAAAGATATCTATGTGCACATTGAGGTTTACCAAGCCTTAGTATTTGCACTTATTAATCTTAGATTCTGGATGTTGCCGTAGTCTAGTAGGTAGTGTGCTGGCTTATTAGACGTGAGGCCACGGTTCAAACCTCAGGTCAGACATCAAAACGAAATATGAAAAAATATTTCTTCGTCGACTTCCTCTCAGCAGATTTGTGGCAAAACCACAAAAATTGCCATTAAAAGTTTCTCAAGAATCTGTGGTTTGGAGTCGTCTTTAAACTATAGGTTCCGCCACTTACGTAAAAAATTAACGCACACAACATAAGTGGTGTGAGAAGCTAGGCCGTAATTCTGACTGAAGGGTTGTAATGAACAATTGAACTAGCACGAAAAGCAAAATATCAGTGCCTTCCTATAAGATGCATCAAACATAAATAAAAACATTGAAAATTTAATGTGATGATCAGCGAATGCTTCAATTGTTTTGCGAATGTATTAGTTTACTATATAAAACAGATATGATGGAACACTTTATGTATAAGGACAGTGACTATACCAGCACGAAATTATGCGAAATACTCATTTAAATGTACATTGAAAAAATAAAAGTTCTGAAGTGGGCAGAAAAACATATTTTTTTAAAGGTCTTTTCAAAAAAATTTATTTAAATCCTTCAATCAACCTCACCGTAAAAGTATAATTATATATACTATATAATTCATATTCATATACTATCTATTGTACTTAAATTGAAAGACAAAATGAAATAATAAAATTCAAGTCCCTGTTACTTCTCGCTTTATGCTAAAAGAAACAAGAAACCGATGCGAAAAATAGTCATAGTCCAATATTCTCGGAAACGTTTTAATATATAAATTTCTAAGGGTTTTTTGCTTTAAAGCTGTTTAATAAATGTGCTTTGAATATTAGATTATGTTAAGATGATTTTAACATTTTAAGAGAAATTCTGTATAAGAGATATAAATAAACCATTTTATCGACTTTTATTTTAGTAAATACTGCGTATATTTAAAAACAAAGAGAATTAAAATTAAGAGTAACATAACAAAAGCACTACATTTACAATACACATAACGATTTATATGCTCGTATGTTAATGAAATCGTAAACAGTTTATTACATTTGGGTATAATTCAAACACACATCAATATGTCAAAATCAGTCAGAAGGTAATTTAGATGTTTCCCAATTTTATTAGGATAACGGCGGAATAATTAGAAATAAATTGTAATGAACTTTATGTACAATTTAATTATAATTTTGTATTTAGACAGAGGTCGATGGTATTGTAATTATTGTTAATATTTCCTAAAGGTACAAGGCTCCACTAAACAAATATTTGGTATGAAATGAAGCTAATATTGTTAAATTAACCCGAAGGAAAATAAAATAAAATAAATTTAATTAAATGAGAAATTTAAACTATAAGTATATATGTTCCAGTTAGCTTACAGACAGAACACCCGAAAGAATGTTGCAGTATGACATACTTTTCCAACTATCATGCGTCATAAGTAAATTTTTATGCCCCATGCTGGATCACTTGATTTCCTATACTAAATGAAAACATCTTTTAACATTAACGTTTTTAAAAAGGAAAAAGTAATAAAAGGAAAACACACATAAACATGCACACAATCACCCACAGAGCTTTCTGTATTCCAAAATTTTTCTATTTAGTTTTTATCCAGCATTGCTGGCGGACGTTGGATCCATGGACATTGCATCGTTTAAACTACTTACAGAATTAAAAGACGTAAATTTTTCAAGGAAAATTATTTTGGCTATAAAGCAACGAAGTCATCGCATCTATTAGAAAAAAAATAAAAATAGGAAACCGGATATTGACACGAATGAAAATAAGTACATATAAATAAATAAAAAATAAAGTCGTTATACACACAACTATATTTATATATTTTGTATTATCATGTATACATAAGTATATTTAAATTATGTATGTACTAAATTCCTTAGAGCGAGATAACAGGCAGTATAAGAACATGTTAAAGACTCATAATCCCACACATTTGAAAACAGAAATACTAATGTATAGTACATAGATTTAAAAAGGATTTTTAAATCTCTTTTACATTACAAATGCAAATGATGAAGCTAGCAATTTATGAATGGATTTGTTATCACTGTCAGCCCCAAATGCCATTAACAATCCTGTTGGCTGTAAGCGTTCCTTTTCGAGTGTCGTTATTACTGTAATGTCATACTTATTGTATTCGTATCGAATATCCATTTGATTTTTAAATATATTTTAATCTAATAGTTTAATTATATTTATGGAATCTATTAAATTGTCGAAATAAATAAGTAAACATTTGACAGTACAATGTATACAATTTACATACATGTGTGTGTCTGTATATATAATCCTCAACATTTTGTGACGCATAACAAAAATTGATTATAAACAATTCAACGACTTTAAATTCATGTACATTTGAAAGAAGAAGAAAATATAAATGCTGATGATAAATGAATCATTCGGATACGCAATTATATGAGCAAACTAATAGCATCGATAAAAAGAAATAGAACAAATAATTAAATATTGAAGTGTATATAGCCTACCAGAACAATGACGGTCAAATGACTAGTCATTTCGAGTTCGTGTGATGTTGTTTCTCTTTCTAACGTATGAATTCGTTCGTCTATAAAATATATATCTAACCTGTTCATTCTACTGCTGTTCGTAAATCACAGGTGACTAGTCATACTTGATGCATATACCGGTCACGACTGACATGTATTTGGGTCACAGTCGACTACCAAATTGATTCATAGCTTTTACTTACAAACTTAATTTTTTTATTAGCAATTTATTTTCATTAAATACAATTTTAATACATAATTAAATAATGTTAATAGTTCAAATTTCGATATCTGAATAAAAATTTTGTATAAATATTTAAAACAGTCGACTTCGTCAGAGGTGGCTCATAACCGAATTCATTTGCCGTCATTTTTTAGCCACTGGTATGGTTGACGCACTCCTCCTACACTTTATCCTTCACAGTTCTTGAATGTATCATCAGCTTCAGTTTTACAACGAGCTAGTAAAAATATTTATTAAATACTGGTCAAATGATTCACACAGAAAACATGATTACTTTTCCAAAAACTTACTGGTCCTTTTATACTGCACTTCGATTTCTTATTCCATTATATTTTTATCCTAAAATTTTTTTATAAATTCTCATCTTAATTTATTAATGTTGTCTCTTTTTTATTCATTTTCTTTCAAAGTTTAAAAATTTTTACAATTTTGAAACTGTCATTTTAAACTTTGTCACAAGAGAAATTTTTTTTTTAAAGATATTGTCAAAAATATATTTGACGCCACCAAGTCTGACAATCAAAAGACCGCTCACCGTCACTAAAGATGTATCCAAAGACTGGTAATTTTACCGTCAATAATGGTATATTGTTGGAAATGCAACTCTATAGCTTTAAAGCAGTGATGCTCAAAATCCAAATTTCCTATCACATGTGATAGGCAAAGAAAATTCTGCTGACGCTGCGTTGACACACCGACACTATAAGCTTACTTGTGCGGTTTCTTATAACGATCGTGTGTTTGTTGCTTTGTTTGTTGTTTTGTGTTGAACTCAGAGAACAAAATCAATTCAGTTGATGTTTAGCACTTGATGAGGTAAGACCTCGCTACGCAACTTTTCTGAATGATTTTTTGTTTTTTGCAAATACACGCAGCAAAATTTTTGATGAAAATTGGGAATATGATTTCTGTTTTATAGAGAATATGGATGGTAATGCACAATGTATTGTGTGTTATCGCTCTTTATGTCGTAATTCTTTTTTTTTTTTATAAAAAGACATTACGAGGCTAGCCATGGATTTTTCGACAACATTAAAGCAGAATCTTTTTAAAATTTTGGTTGACGAAACGGACGTACCAAATTACAATAATTTACCATATAATAACGTTAAATTGTCGTTGTCTTTCAAAAAGGCATCATATATAGTTGCTTTGGCTTTAGCAAAGCAGTGCCGTCCATTCGATGACGGAATGTTCTTTTTGAATTTGACGACAGACGTATTGATACATACATACATCAATATATTCATCAATACATCAATATATTCATCAATTCATACATACATACACACATACATCAATATTCATTATGTGCATGCACGCAACACAACAAACCAATTTTTTTATTTTTTTTTATTTTCCCAGTGTACGATTCTCAAAAATTAAGTTGAATTTTGTTCTCCGCTGCTTTACCAACACAACTAAAACTATGATAGTATGTGTTTGAGCACCACTGCTTTAAAGAACTAAAATTGATTACGTATGTATTAGTGAGTGAATCTTGTATGTGTTAGTTTCGGACATTCATTTCTTGTAGAGTATTTTATTATTACCTTAGAGATCATAGAGATGTCACAAAACGTCCCATCCATCTTCTAGAAAGCAATGTGTGAAGACACTTTAGATTATTTTATTAGGTGAGTATTTTCTCTCACTTTATAAACACATATATTTTCTATTTCTTCTACCAAGAAAACAATACGAATGCAAATCATGGCATCCCATCTAATATAGCCACAGTTCTAGAACGAGATCTCGAGTAATTTAATTACTAGATCTTGTGATCTTTCAAAATTCAGGTCAGACATCTCGCTCAATTCAAAATATAAAATGTATTTCTTCGGCGACTGCCTATCAGCAGATTTTTAGCAAAAACTTGGAGAGTAAATCAAATTTGCCATCGAAAAGTTTCTCGAAAAAACTGTCGTTTGGAGTAGACTTTAAGATGTTGATCGTGCCACTCGTCTATAAAATTAGCACCCACAACATAAGTTGTGTGAAAAGCTAGGTCGTAATCCTGACTGAGGGTTGTAATGACCAATTATGTATGTGTGTACGCATTTAGATCTTGTGTGCGAATAATATTTTTTGTTTACTTTGACAATTACAGAAAAATTATTTATCGTGTAATGAAAATTTATTAAAGAATTTACTTCTGATATGGCTTGCATTTAATACTAAAGTCTAACAACTATTATTATTACTTTTTAATAAATTATAATTGAATGTTTTGCTATTAATCCATCTTGAGTTACGATAGAATACCTGGGTGTCATTCTTATTCTGCGTAATATTTCATTCATTTACAAATGAGTGACCAAAATGTTTTTACTAATTAATAAGCATGTATTGTATACTTGACATAGTTATTGTGACAGTAATAGAGCAAAAACCGTTAGACATTTACTTTCGAAGATATTAAACCAAATCGGTCATACGAATGTGAGGATTGGTTATTGAAATATTTGTGGATTATAATTTATTTAATACCTACACAAATCGGTCATTACAACCGGAGATCAGCAATGAATCGTTTTGTCGCTACTCATAAGCACTTATCAAATTTTGAATATAAGTGAGTCAACAATATTGGAATTTAACTACTCTAATTCATTTGTACTCACTACAACGTTGATTTATAAGTACAGGTTGCAATGAATATGAGTACAACGTTGACATCAAATTTCTTACCATTCGAAATATGTTTGATTCATAAGCCTACTTATTTAGATTCATAATTTTAGAACAATACTTATAAATGATTCGAGTAACTGGCTGACCTAGGGTTTCAACCGAGGCCACATATTTAAAAGTCAACACACTATCTACTAGACTATATATTATACATAAATATAGTATTTGTTTACATGATCATTAAAGCATAAAATTTCTAAGAACTGATTGCCAACGCTGGTGGTTTAAACTTAAGATTAACTGTCAAAAGTAGTTGACAAATTTTATTTAAAAAAAAGCTTTTAAGTGAGAGAAAGCTGAATAAGACAAATATTTAAGTGATTATGAATTATATATAACACAAATTGACAATAGACAGTCTTAATTTATTTATTATTTTTAAAAAATTATTTTTTTACTTAAAGATCAATAGCATTCAGCTGTTTTTGTTCTATACAAAAGCAAATTGCTGTGAAATACGTTGCAACTTTTGCTTATAAGTGTGGCAGTTTTACAAGGCTTAAAGTCCCACTCAAATATGCAAATTCAATTAACGTAAGATTAAATGTAAATGGATATTAAGTTAAACTCGCACTCAAAGAATGGCCCTAAGTGTTCGACTACTTGTTTATTTGTTGTTTTTGTATTATTAAAAATCATTTAAATTCCAAAGGCCTTTTATCACTGTAATTCCTGATTTCTATCACATTTGTTTGTTATTTCTTTCATGTTCGCTAATATCAAATGATTCTCGTAGATTTGTATTTATTTTTATAATTGTACTGACAGGATTGCATGTTAATTATAACTTTTGCAACGACATCTGACTTTATGTTGGGCATATATAAAATAAAAATATAGAGTAAGACAGGGTTTACAGGTTGTCGCAGTCCAAGAAATTTAAATTTTTTTTACTTTTAAATTTTTAATGAAAAATCATAAAAGATGTCTCATTTATCATAATAAATATGAGAATTATTTGTTGCAATGGATAATCAATATGTATATTGTGTGCAATTCTGTAAAAGAATTGTAATATTTAATACTTGTCTTTCTCCTCTAAGTATTTTCAAATTATTTTTTGGTTGAGATTGTTACGTTTTTACCTTTTTAAAGACGTTTAAAATATGAGTTCGCTGATTGCAAACAAAATAAAAATAAATATGTGCTCAGTTTCAATTGAACTCTTTATTGTTCGCACTACTTTTGTGTGGTACCGTTTACAAATGACAAATACAACAATAATTGCTTGTTCGCTATTCTTCTTTGCTTACAACGCAGATCTTTTCAACGGCGATCTTCATATCACGACTGTTCTTTTAACGCGCAACCCATCTTCACACAAGTCTAGCTGACTTCTTACTACCCGTTGCCTACTTTGTCTTGCCTTTTTAAATGTCGACGTAATCAGTCTGATGAAGGTTTTAAAGTCGGACGTCTGGGGTTTCGCCTTCTCGAGAACTCTATCACGACTTCATTGTTGTTTGTGTATTTTGTTCACATTGCTTGTTGTTGCGTACTCGCTTACTTGTCTATACCCTTTTCTTTCATACTGATGTTGCTGGTTTATTTGTAACAAGTTGTTTTTATTTGTTTGTGTAGCTTTTGCTCATTTTAATGTTAAACGATGTAAACCATTTCCATTACAATATTATTATTAACAATTACATTACAATATTATTATAACAATATTATTATTAACTCAAAATAACTGATACTTGAAAGTAAACCTGTAATATTTAACAGAGTTGGTGGTTTGATTTTTTGGTTTTATTAATATTTATTTTGTTGTTAAACATACATAATAATAAAACTAAGGGGGCAGAAGTTAGTGGGCATGTTAGAGTTGCAAATTCGAAAAACACCTGAGAACAACGCTAGGCCAAAGAGTAAAACCTTCCATATATTGGTACGAGCTGTTTAAATTCTGGATGGCTAACCGGTAACCCCGATGAACCATGTAGGCCAAAGATTAGTCCCTTGTGTTTTGTCTGCAATGTTTTCAAATTGCTTGCTTCGATTAACCGTGATTACCTCATATTATCTATATGATGGCACACTTTATTAACTTCAAATTCATACACACAATGTAATAAACATGAAAAAGGGGAATTCTCTTGTTTGCATACAACGAGTGTGATTAGTTTAATTCTGAAATTTGTGAAATGTGGGTGGTTAGATCTAAATATATTTATTATGGCATCATTATCAGTGGGAAAAAGGCAAAGAAACGTTTTAAATATTGAAGATAAAGTTAAAATAATTAACGAAAGATTATAAACATGGCAAACAGTAACTCCGATGAAACTGAGCGATGCAGTGGATTGGAAGACACTGATGAAGACGATGTAATTGTTCCAAAAACCACTTTAAAAGATGCGATAAAAGCATCTAGCACATTGTTGAATTTCCTTAATAGCCATGGCTGTTCCAGAATTATAGAGCAGGATAAAATTCTATTTTATCGCATCCAAGAAAAACTTGTAAAAGAAAATTATAAGTTGAAAAATATTAAACAAACAACATTACCCGACTTTTTTTTAAGAAGTTGTGTCCTTTTTCCCTTAATGTGCTTTTTTCCTCATGTTTTCATTAGAAAGTTTAATGTATACATACTTATTTAATTTAAAAATTTACATAAACTTCTTGAATTAATTTTTTTAATGTAAATATGTTTGTACACCAATGTTCACTTGTTAAATAATAAAAACATTAAAAAACCTGTATAATCAAAATTGTTATTCGATTAACCGTGAAAATCGATTATCCGTAATGCGACTGGTCGCGACCATCACGGATAATCGAGGCCCGACTGTAATATAATTGATAATAATTTCGTTTTTGTCGCTTGAGATATTTTTGCGGTTATGGCTCGATATGTAAACAAAAATACCAAACAATAATAATGAAACAACGATGTTTACAGTTATAGAGATCTCGAGAGGGTGAAGCCACGAACATTCGAGTTCAACATCTTTCATCAGACCAGGGATGGAAAAGTTGGTACAATTGTACTTTTTAGCACTATTTGGAAGTCAAAAATACCATAGCACTCAATCAATGACTTATTTAGCACTATTTAAAAATGTTCCCTATTTTATTACATTACTCAAATATTCTGTCTCATCACTGTATAATTTTATGTTTTTGTTTCATTTTCATATTGCCACTCGATGCTAACTTTTAGAGCGCTTAAAATTTTTGTTCAGTCAAATATCAATTAAAAGCATATTCCTATTGGCGAGATATATTGTGGAACAGAAATTGATGTGCATATACATGTCCATAAATAATATTGATCACAGTATTATTTTGGAGCTTAAAGAAATAGCAAAGAAATTTTATTTAAAATTCTGTGAAGATTTAAAATCAAAAGTTGATTTAAATAATGAAATGTTACTATGGTTTAAAAAATGTACATCAGAAAACGTTGTTTCAGGTAAAACTTCAAGTATTGTACCGTTTATATTCAAAATGTTTCCCAATGAAATTAAGAATATTGAATCAATAAATAATCAATTTCGTGCGCTATCGGACTTAGAAACTATTAAAGCTTTCAAAAATGAGAACATATGTAGCTTTTGGTCGAAGGTATCAGAAATAAAAAATGAACCAATGTTCAATGTCATTTCAAGAGTTATAAAAATAATATTTTCCATTCCACATTCATCTGCAAATGTAAAAAGGATATTTTCGTACCAAAATTTAATAAAAACCAAAGGGAGAAATAGACGTTTTGCTTCGACAGTGTCCAATTTAATCCAAACAAGGGATTTATTGAAGTCATTTAATTTGTGTTGCTACAATTTTGAAATAACAAATAGTTTGCTAGCAAAAAAAATATCATGAATAGTGATTTAAAATTTATATCTCATAAACTTTTGTGTTCCTTTATAGTTAAGTTATACTTAGTAATTAGTACAAAAAAATTGCAATGTACCTTTTTTTTAATTGTTATGTTTTTTACGCATATACATATGTATGTACATAAATATATGTAAAATTAATTCTCATTTATATATTTATTTAATTTTTAATAAAAAAGTTTAAAAAAGAAAAAAAGTGAATTTAGTACAATCGGGCTGAAAAAGTAAAATTTTTTGTGAAAGTTAGTACAATTGGTTAAGATCGATTTCCCATCCCTGCGTCAGACTGTTTACGTTGGGGCAAGGCATATTCATAGGAGGTAGCCGCAACTCTACAACAAGTACAACAATGCAAAAACAACAGGCATTTTGTTTTTTTAAAGAGCACTCAGTTTGTCAAATAAATTAACCCTCAAACCTCCATAGGAAATTAGTTAAATCAATTAAAAAAAACTAAATAAATTTTATATATTGAAAATTCTTACGATTTTTATGTCATGCTAAATTACACAATAGAGTAGCACCTGTAAATTAAAAAAATATCAGCTGCAAACGTTATTTCTTATTTATTATTGTACCAATTAAAATTTGTACCTAATTTATATTTATTTTATGACTGAATTTTGAAATTGAATACTTATTTAAACTATTTTCTCTTGAATTATATAAAAACATATTTTCAACAGAAGATTGGTCCAGTCTGTTTTAATCCCTATATCCCAATCTTCTGAAAGAGAATTTGTTTTAAAAAGAATTTGTTGTTAAATAATAATAAGTTATTTCAGTCATAGTTTAGGCACCTAGTTGGAGACATGGAATTCTTTTTTGTTTTTTTGTAATTCATCACTTTCACCTAAAAAACTATAAATATAGTAAATCTAGGTTGTAGTTTAAAAGATATATGTATTTAGTGTTAATGGCTCAAATATTGTTAATCATCTTGCAAAATTTTTAATATAATTGACTTTTAAGCTGGCTTTTTTAAGGATACATGCTGTACATATGAGGGTTTATGACTAATATAAATACGAAATTGAATATCGAAACAAAATACACAAAAAACAAACAATTTTTTTGACAGTCCAAATGTCCTCAGCTGTTGAGTTAAGGCTACCTTCTATGAATATGCCATGCGTTGGGTTATAAAAGACAAGAGGAAGCAGTCAAGGGAGTCAGTAAAACTGCAGTCAGTCTTGTGTGAAGGCGCGCGGTGTTTGAAGAGAATAAACGTGGTTTGAAGATCTCCGTTATAAAGATATGTTAAACAATTGTTATTGTTTACACAAAATAGTGTAAAGAAGAATAATAAACAAAGCCATTGTTGAACATCGGCACACAGAATTGTGCGAACAATAACGAATTTAATTAAAACTGAACACAAATATATTTTTAAATTATTTGCAATCTACGAACTTATATTTTAAACGTTTTTAAAAGGTAAGAACCTAATAATATATTCTTAGTAAGCGAAACATAACAACAATTTTTGTTAACTTGGTCGCTAAAATAGAAACATCGTACAATGATCTTATAAAAAAAATCATCCGTTAAATTTAGAATGGAAAACATTTCTATGTTTGAGAAATAGTTGTTTCATCGTAAATATAACTACAAAAATCTCTTTACTTTAGCGCAGTTTAGGATGGGTAAACTTACAAGGAAAATATTATTTAACACTATTTCTACCAAAGGTGTCAAAAGACACCTTTTAAAACTTTAACTTGAAATTTATTTCAAAGTTTAATAATTTTTTCTCAGTTAATGTTTTGACTTTACGTATAATAATTGTTAAATTTATTTCATTTTCCGCCAGCTCATCCTGGATCAGTATAAGCGTACATGATATACCTATTTCTACCATGAGGTGTCTTTTGACACCTTTACGATTTTTCCTACAGCAAGAAATGAAATAAATAAATAACATATGTTTTCCTTTTTTTGTCACGACATAAACAAATCGAAAATAAAATTAGTTTTATCCCATAAACGGAATATGATTTCCAAATGCTCAATTTAATATTGTATTTATCGAAAAATAATCATAGTGAATGATTACAGGATATCAATCAGTGTTTCGGAAATTATCATGATGTTTAGAAACACTTATTGAGAGGAATACAATATGAGAAAATATTACAATATTGTTCGATTGTAATACAAAATGTTTTATTCTCTTCGAATACCCATACAATTTGTATTGTAATGTTGTATTTCACATCTGGAAAAGTATTTTACTTTGTCGATTAGATTGTTTAGATTTATCAAAGAACAATTTAACAAATAAGTAATCGATAATTGTACTTATGTTCCTGTTATATTTGTTTTTATTCGATAACATACAATTTATTTGCTATAACCTTTATTTCTTAAATCACAATAAAAAATTTATAATGTATAGTATGGTATGGCACATACATTCATTCTTTCATCTTTTATTCATTAAAGGGTTATTTTTATTTTGGTTGTCATTGAAAATGTTTGCCCATAATTGATTATACATAATATTGATTTATTATTTTATGGCAAAAAAATTTAATTGATGATTAAATCAGACAAAATGTTATTCTACACAAACAACTTCATTATATGAACGAATCCATAACCACATAAATACACGCATCCATACCTTGTAGGAAAACTGTTGTCAATCGTTTACCAGACACCACTATGTTGTCTAAGTCTTAGCGTCGGCACTTTGTACATTTAAAATTATAAATTGAATATTTATATGAGGTTTGGTGCAAAAATAGGCGAAACAAAAAAATATATAATTTTGTTTTATTGACAAAAAATGTGGTTGCCTTGTTACTTTGAAAGAAAATTTGTTTAATAAAGTAAACCGGAAATAAACATTTTTTGTATAAAAGTAAACATGAATTTTGCAGACGAACATAGTAAATTGTCCATTAAAGATAATATATTTAACAAAAAAAGTTATATAAAAATAGAAGTACCGATCTTGATGCAAATATTTAAAGTGAAAACACAAATATTGAAAATTTTGTGGAACTAGTTGACGATTATAGGTCGTACCAAGCGAGATGTTACCGCTGCTTTTATTGCTATTGAACGGGAGTCTACTAAGATGGGTTTGGCAGTAAATGAGTTCAAACAAAGTATATGTTATCGACGAGTAGAGACGTGCGGCGTATTGATTTTATACTTTTGATGTAGTCGATTTATTTATCTTGGCTCCGTCGTTAGCACCAACAATGTTGTCAATTGAAGATCAAGCACAGGATAACTATTGCGAATATACAAAAAGTCGCTGTAGTCAAGTAGGTAGTGTGTTGGCTTATTAGACGAAAAGCCAAGGTTCAAATCCCTGGCCAGAGATCAAAACAAAATACAGAAAGTATTTTTTTGGCGACTTAGTCTCAGCAGATTTCTGGCAAAAACTCTGAGAGTAAATAAAATTGCCATGAAAAGTATAAAATTAACACACACAACATAAGTGGTGTGAGAAATGAGGTCGTAATACTGACTGAAGGGTTGTAATGACCAATTATGTATGTATGTAACTTTATACAAATTTCTCTTGAAAATTATATCGAAATACTCGATTTTTGAAAAAAAAATTCAGAAATCAAAATGCGAGCTTTTTTTTAAGTTTTTATTTTCAACCTTGGCGAAGTTTACTCCAAAAATATTAGTATTACCAAATGTTTCAGCTAATGTAGAGAGAGTATTTAGTCGAGTTAATCTAAATAAAATAGAACTTAGGAATTTCTTAAAAAAAATTTTTAAAAGAAATGTTGTACACAAAACGCTTTACAATTTAAAACTTAGCAATTTCAACAGTTTCGACTTTGAAGTTGTACCTGTATTAATTAAATTTTTAATTCTAATATTTTTATTTATTTATTTTATTAATTACAATACAATTACAAATTATATTTAATTATATACGAGCTGAGTAACTTTGACCATATGATCGGTGTAGTGTTACAGACCACAGTCTCTGGTGGGAATCGAACCCACGACCCTCACGCTAATAGTCTAGCACACTACCCACTAGACTACCAGACCACCCAATTCTAATATACATAATTTGTTAGATAGATAGCTATATTTTTTAAATATACAAATATTTTGCATACAAATACTTCCTCTTTAATTTTATTTTCATACTTATAGTGTTTAAATAGTTGCCGTAGTCTAGTAGGTAGTGTCGGTTTATTAGACGTAAGGCCACGGTTCAAATCCCATGCCAGACATCAAAACGAAAATATGAAAAATATATATCTTCGGCGACTGCCTCTCAGCAGATTTCTGGCAAAAACTCTGAGAGTAAATAAAATTGCCATGAAGAGTTTCTCAACAATCTGTCGTTCGGAGTCGACTTTAAACTGTAGGTCCCGCCACTCATGTATAAAATTAACGCACAGAATATAAGCAGTGTGAGAAACTATGTCGTAATCCTGACTGAAGGGTTGTAATGACCAATTATGTATATATGTACTCACAGTGTTTAAAGGACTTGTAGAATTTTTCCTTTATATTTGATTCTTTATTAATTATAAAATAATAATAATTAAAACAAAAATATGCACAATTACTGTTTACGTTTTACTACAATAAAAATACATAATTTAAAATAAAAACGTTTTATATATTTATTTATTTTTACTGTTCATTTTTTACGATTTCAATAAACCACTTCGACGATTTTGACGATTTTTTTTAATATTTGACGATTTGATGCCTTATTTATCTGGCGGCTATGAATGCGACACTTTTAAATAAAAAATACAAAGTTTTGATAAACAATAAATACAGAGAGCGGTGCCGAGCCTCGATGATATAAACACTCATGTTTATAAAATTAAGAAATAAGATAATAAGAATGGCACTTTTTTGTTTTAATATTGTTACGTTTTTTACCTTTTTAAAAACGTTTAAATATGAGTTCGTTAATTGCAAACCAAGTAAAAACAAGTATGTGTTTAGTTTTTCTTAAACTCTCTTTATTATTCACACTACGTTTGGGCCACTGTTTACAACTTAACGATACAACAATTTGCTTGTACACTATTCTATTTCACACTTCTATCCGCGATAACACTAACAACTGTTCGTTAGATCTTCTCTGCTTACAACCTTTTTGCAAGCAATGCCGCTTGGACGTTCCAACCGCAACGCGTCTTCACACAAAACTAACTGAATTATCACTGACTGACTGCTGACCTTTTGAAGTCGCCGTGGTGTAGTAGGTAGTGTGTTGGCTTACTATTCGTAAAGCCCGGGTTCGTATCCCAGGTCAGACATCAAAAATGAAATATGAAAAAAAAAATATTTCTTCGGCGACTTCCTCTCAGCAGATTTCTGGCAAAAACTTTGAGAGTAAAATAAACTGCCATGAAAAAGTTTCTCAAAATTCTGTCGTTCGGAGTCGACGTTAAACTGTAGGTCCCGCCACTCAGGTATAACATTAACGCACACAACATGAGTGGTGTGAGAATCTAGGCCGTAATCCTGACTGAAGGGTTGTAATGGCCAATTATGTATGTATGTATGTATGACTGCTGACCTTTTATATACGCACGCACGTAATCAGTATCACAATGTACATAGTGGCGACACGGGATTTTGACAGTTAACCGTATACTAAGAAAGAGACAGCAAATATTACCAAAAGTATTTCTGTCCCTTTCTGATTGTCTGTCTGCTTTGTTTATTTATGTTTTTTGAGTTTTTGGGGTGGGTTTTTTATATTGGCGAGAGTTAATAAAAAATGTAATTATTGTGTAAAACTATTAATAAATAATAAAAACAACTAATAGCAATAACAATTTTTAACCTTTTCTTTCAAGAAATTAAAAAATATTGGCGACTTTAAGCAAGAAAATTTTTTATGAGCAGTACGTCTTATTTTGATCTTGTAATATTTAGCTTCTTAATTACCTCTTGCACAAGAAACTAAATTCATTTTGACCGAAAATCACACACATTTCGATTAATATTTAAGAATCTTTAAACTTTTCATTGAAGAAATTAAAATATATTCTAAATTTTCCCTTTTTTAACACAAAATAAATGTTTGTTTCCATTTAATTTTTCTACTTTATCCGCCAGTTTTCACTCTGTATATCTGTTGCTTCCAACACATTTTCTTTCTCCCTACAAGAAAAAAGTTAAGGCAGCTGATTTTAGCGTTTTTCGAACGTCACAATTGTCATCACTGTTTACATTGTGATCAGTATGATGAACGTTCTCGATGTGGAAGGATCTTGTTCTCGCCTTCTCGAGAACTCTATTGCTACTACATTATTGTTTGTGTACTTTGCTTATGTTGTCTATCAATTTTTCTCACTTGCTGTAGCTGGTTTACTTTCATTTCATGTTGTTGTTGGTACCAGGTGCAGCCAGGTTCGTTATACAAATGTGTGTGTGCAGCTTTAGATAATCAACACGTTCATTGTATTCTTAGTGTTAGTGTGTATTTGTATCGTGTGGCTTTTGTTTATCGTTTTTAATGTTAAACGATATTAGGTTGTTTCCATTTTCGTAACAATATATTCTCTTTTTTGACAAAATATCTAACAATATTAATATATACATATGTGTAAATGCATGTGTCTGAACTAAATTTTATAACGCTTCCGACTTTACTACTGCGGAAATGTAGTAAATTATTTTAAATTATAGACTAGAATTAGCAAAATGCGCTACTGAGCCTCTAGTTCTAATGTCTCCAAATGGTACCAAACGGAATATGTTCTTATTCAACAGTTCTTATGCCACTAGTGATTTTCAATAACAAGTACAAGTGAAATCTCTACAGCAAAATGCATATCCTGCCGCATAATTTATCAGTAGTACTATGTCAATAGTAACTCAGTATACTTTTGCCAACGATATTTCCCACAGGGTATTCAGAAAACAAAAATGGAATAATAAGTACAGTGGTGGCCTTATAATTAAAAACGATGTTTCTGGAACAGAGTTCCCTGGAGTGACGAATCTAAGTTTAATTTGTTCCAATCTGATGGAAAAACATATGCAAGACGTCCTCCAAACAAAGCCTTTGATCCCAGGTATGTACACGGTGAAAACTGTAACACAACTTAACAAACATACATGTTGCTAACTCGTTTCTAATTATAAGGCCACCACTGTAAAAAATTTATGCGTAAGAGAATGGCAAACGTAGATATTATCAACATTTTATAATTTTGACATCAACAAGAAAGGAAATATTATAAGCATTTTGTAATTTTGACATCAAAAATATAATAAATAAAATTGTCCATAACATTTGACATACTTTCAGATTTACCTTTAATTTATATGAAAAACAAAATATGTACACATGCCATTTTATGTACATACATACATAAACACAAACACGTCCTTACAGTTACGGACAAATATATTTGTACACCCTATGATGAATAAATACTGTGTTATATATTAACATATTTTATTACAGTTAAAATGTACAAAAAATAAAACAATTTTAATTATTTTATAAATTTTTAAAAATATGTATATGGCATGTAAGAATAGTCATGTCCCTAACTGTATACGTATGTTCGTACAGTCAAAATAAATTTTCCTAAGGCACTATGAAGAAATAAAATAAAAACATCTGTTGTGTTGGTGGTACAGTCTGAATGCCAAATATTTAATAGAAATTCATTTTTTAAATATACAAGTGTGTACTAAAAGCAAATATAAATATTTGACACAGTGTAGTCTTAGACTGTTTGCGAAAATTTAAAATTCCGTTCCGCACTATAACTAAGTGTTTTTTTACGTCATCAAAAACAATTTGCCATAAAAGCTACGTTAGACTACACAAATATCTGCAAACAACTAAATAAACATTCATTTGATATAATGAAAGAAATTGTGTTCTTGCAAAATTCCTCTAAGAGCAAACAAACATATTTATGTGTATATACTCGTATGTGTATCCGTGAAGTGGCTGTAGTCTAGTGGGTAGTGTGTTGGCTTATTAGACGTTAGGCCACGGTTCAAATCCCAGGTCAGACATCAAAGCGAAAATAAGAAAAAAAGCATTTCTTCAGCGACTTCCTCTCAGCAGATTTCTGGCAAAAACTCTTGTCTTGAAAAGTTTCTCAAAAATCTGTCGGGCGGAGCAGGTCCCGCCACCCATGTGTAAAATTAAGGCACACAACATAAGTGGTGTGAGAAACTAGGTCGTAATCCGGACTGAAGGGTTGTAATGGCCAATTATATATTATTTTATATAGCTGAATATATCTTTTGTGCAATTGGATATGTGGGTGAAGTGCTTGCCTTGCAAATGCATTGCGGCGTGCTAGATGTTCTCTCTGGGGAAAGAACTATGTAATCAATAGGCTAAATCTAGTCCTGCGACGGACGTCGTCGTACACTAAAAAATAACATTGCTCTAACCACTTATGTTTGTTATAATACTGTTGCCTTAAAAGATTGCAAGTCTTTAATCAGTGGAATCCGGCTTCTGATGTAAGTTAAGTTGACGTGCCACACTTATTTTCAGACCTTTAAACTTTTGTACATTCACTAAAAGCTTGATGCTTCATAGTTGCATTAACTTCGATTACTTATCTCCAAATCCACTCGTACAAAAATGCATATATTAACGGTCTGGGTTTATTTTTTTTCGAACGCCCCGGCCTCACACTAACACACCCTCACCCGACCGCGAATGGCTCGTCCCCATTACTTAGGGACACGTACACACTACAGTCCGGACTGTAGCGGGTAAGGGAAAAGTAATGGCAACGAGAACATAAATCAGCTACAGAACTTAATCACAAGCTGAATAAAGTTACAATAAACAGGAACTACCTATGACAAGAACGAAAATACATTTTTATATAATAATTTACAAATTAATGCCAGCATATAAGCTACGTTTTATATTACAAACACTACAATTAAAATCAATAAAATCATAATATAAGTTAAAATCATTACATAAGTTAAAATCATTACATAAGTTAAAATCATTACATAATTACATCCATAGTTTGTTCTATAAAAATCTAAAGAAAGAGGACGATAGTGCCGTGAAAATCTTGCTGGAATACTGAAATTCAGGTTACAAAGCAAAAACTCAGAATCGATATCACCTTTAACCAGATTAAAAACAAAACAAACCCTTAAAGCAGCCCTTCTACGTTCTAAAGTTGGAAGTTTTATCAAACCTAATCTAGCCTCATATGACGGAAACCCATTGGCACAATCCCATCCTAAGCCACGTAAACAGAATAATAAAAAATGCTTCTGCACAGGCTCTATTGAATCACTATGACAACGATAGTATGGATTCCAAATAATAGACGCATACTATAAAATAGGTCTAACAAGTGAAATGTATAGCAGTCTTGTTATATAAGGATCAATGAATTCCCTAGCCCATCTTTTCACAAAACCAAGAACAGCCCGAGCCTTGCCAATCATCATACTAATATGATCAATAAAAGACAATTTCATATCCAATAATACTCCCAAATAAAGAAATGTATTCACAGTTTCCAAAGGGCAAGAATTAATCACATAAGTGGAGGAAATTACGCCCCCGCGAGAGAAAACCATGCATTTACATTTCTTCAAGTTAAGATCCATTAAATTAATTCTGCACCAAGTTACAAACAAATCAATATTTCGCTGAAGAACAGCTTGACCATGATCATCATCAAAAGTATAAAATAATTTAACGTCGTCAGCATACATCAGAAATAGCACAAGGAAGCTCATTAAGAAACAATAAAAACAGTAAAGGCCCCAAATGACTACCCTGCAGAACACAAGAAGTAACATATACAGTCTTAGAACATACATTTCTAAACAATACCCTCTGAGTCCTAAGGGAGAGGTAGGAGTCTAGCCAACGATAAATAATATCAGGAATACCGATTAATGAAAGTTTAAGAAGCAAAATTCTGTGATCAACCCTATCAAAAGCTTTACTGAAATCAGTATAAATAACATCAGTCCGAACTCTGGCAAGAAAACCCCTGAAAACATGTGTAATAAATTCAAGAAGATTAGTGACAGTCGACCTACCTTTTAAAAAACCATGCTGGAAAGGGGATATTAAAGATCTCGTATTAAAAAAGAGATAATTCGTCACCAGTTTCTCCATCAACTTGGGAATAGCACTGAGTTTGGCAATACCCCTGTAATTGGAAATATTGGATTTATTACCCGACTTATGCAAAGGAATTATAAATCTTCCAAATAGATGGAAAATGACCACCCCTCAGAAGCCCATTGAATATAAAGGTCAAAGGACCACTCAAGACAACTTTCTTAAAATACAGGCCGGTACGCCGTCAGGGTCCGGCAAGTATGTAAGTTTTAGTCCAGACAAAGACTCAAGAACAGACTCCTCATCAAATGAATATATATTAGAAATAGAGGCACTTCCCACTGAATAAGGATACGAAAAGCCGCTACTCAGATCAGGGCCCGAGTCCAACTGCGTATAAATAGACTGAAAAAAGTCAGCAAACATATTCGAAATATCAAGGTAACTAGAGGATGATACGCCCCCATAAAACATCTCAGTGGGAAACAAAGATGATTTACGTTTAGCTCGAACGAAGTCGTAAAACGACTTAGGATCGCTAGCGAAGTTCGACCTGACTCTAATCATATATTCCTCATAACAGTAATGATTCATTCTATGATAATCCGCAAGCGCCCTAGAGTAAAGGGCATAATGAATATCAATACCTGATCTAACAAACTTTTTAAATAACCTCGACTTTATGTCCCTCAACCTTGACAGTCTAGCCGAATTCAACGGAGGACCAGAACGCACCAAACGACTATTTACTAATGGAACACACTCCCTAAAACATTTAAATAATACCTCATAAAAGCCATCTAAGATCCTGTCAAGTGAAAGAGAGTCATATGGTGGTGAAATAAGTACAGACGACCAATCTACAGAGAATAGCAGCGTATTTAAACGACCAAAATCCGTACGATGGAAATTAAAATGCCCGTCATCACTAAATGAGCGATTAATTATAGGAGGTAAACAAAGATCAACTTCAATAGAAAGTATCAACGTAGGATGATAACTATCCTCAGGAATAGATATAGGATCAATGCGAAATAAAGAAGAAATACTTGGATCCTCTAAAAATACTAGATCCAAAATTCTACCCCTTGAATTCAATACACCACTAACCTGGAAAAGACCTAGATCACACCTAGCGGACAGAATTTCATCGTAGAATGGAACTGAAGAACATGGCACCAATGAGCCAGTTTCAGGTGAAAAATTCCAAGATGTATGCGGAAGTTTAAAATCACCAAGGACTACTATATTCCCCTCTTGTCCCATTGAATCAATTACTCTAGAAATCAAATCGAAGTGAGCCCTATAGATATGAATGTCAGAACAAGCAAGTATATAAATATTAAAATTACTAGACATAATCTCAGAATCAAAAATATTACAATTCAGCCAAGTTTCAGTAAAAACAATTCCATCAAACTCTAAATCAAAGGTACTATTATAAAGCGAAGAAAGTTTAGACCTAAGTCCGCGAACGTTTTATTAAGCAATTCTGAAATTAAACGACGATTTCGAAGTTTTTTTTTTTTTGAGAAATGGGACGAGCCAAATTAGCACAATTCCTACGATGGCCCAGCCTGAATACGAATTCCCGTACCAATACACCCTGTGGTCAAAATGCAGTATTAACAATTTCACCATATCTTTAATCGGCAACATATAATTTAAACGAAGAAATACTGCTATCCAAAGATGGCCTCATCTTATAGCAACCAAACTCAAAAGGTTCCCTAATCTTCGATTTAACGAAACATTTTATATCATCGACTGAAGTATCACATGAAAGACGAGACACAAAAATAGTTCTTTTAGGTTTAACTACAACCAATTCCATTGGAGCAGAAGTATCTAAAATAGCGAACACTACAGATGAATACGAGACAGAAGACGGTTTCGAAGATGCTTGAGAAGTGACATCACATAGAGGTAAAGGAGATAGAGTAGACTTTGGACTCAGTTCAACTAAATTTGCAGACTTCAGTATAGAACTGCTAGCTGGGTTATCAGCAATAGATGGACAAATGTCCACAATAGGAGTAACAGTGGACAATGTATTGATTGTCGCAGTTTCCCATGGCACAGAAACTTTCACCACATGCCCAGGAGCCTCAGAAGAAAGAGATCCCATAACTTTTTCCGATTCGAGCAATTCATTTAAAAGGCCATGCTTTGAAAATAATTCCTCAAACCGACGAAATTTAGCAAAAAGAGATGCAAATTTAGTGTGCATCTCAGTAGTCACGACGAGTCTCCATAAAAAATTATAAAATTGGATGTTCACCACCTTACAGTTAGGACCCAAGGAACTATCCACTAATTTTTCCGTGGTGCGAGGAAGCAAACCAACACACTTAATGTGAAACAAATTATCGCATAACAGCAAGAAATCTGGCGTTCACCCTCTTTCTTTACAATGCATTTTGATGCCATACAATTATTCATTTTAATAAATTAAATAAATAAATAAACGAACAGTGTAAATTAATTATATATAAAAGAATAAAGATATATCTAAAATGTAAAAAACAAAAATAATAATAAATGAGGAAGAATTACAAGCAAAACAGTAACAAAATAAAAAGAAAAAAATAAAAAAGGAATACTGATAGAAAGAAATTAAAAAAAAACTGTAACAAGCTTACAAAAACAAAAAATAATGAAAACAAGCAATTTTTGGTTTTGTTTTGTTAGAATGAAACAATTGGTATCAAAATTTAACAAATAAAACTTACAATTTTAAGCTAAAATTTCGAAGCAAAATAAAAGAAAATAATAACAACTTTTAAAACACTTATATTAAAAATTCTAAAACTTATTATAAACACTTAAAAATCAAAAAAAATAAAATTTTAAGAGCATACAAAACATACACAATCTCAACAGAGTTGCCAGACTTTTATTGTGAATTATGCAGATTTGTGAATTATTTCATACATAATTTCGTTGAACAGTATGGGTGAAAGACTTGTTTTTTTTTTTTTTTTTGAAAATTTGATGTGTATTGGCTGACTGATGATGTATTTGTGCGGAATGCCGCACGTTTCTTTACTTTTTTCCTCCGCTACTCCTATGCATGGAAGAGATTTTCGACGTTATTTTTTTTAATCACTTATTTAAATCTCTACGGAATTTTAATTAAAGAAAATCAAATTCTTTAAAATTTTACTTCAGTGTTTTCAAATGCAGTACAAGATAAGGTCTTTTCATATCATATTTGTCTGTGAATATTTATCTATTTTTAGAATACTATTCTGTATATGTATGTATGGGATCCTTCATTAAGCGATTCCTATCTTTAAATCAGGGGTTACCAAAAATTTTTTGGTTGTGTATTAGTGAGTAAGAGAGAGAAAATAAATTGATAAGTATTTACAGCCATATGTGTTAGTAATATACGCTATTTTGATTTTCATTTCATCAACATAATAAAAACGCCATCACTAAATGGTCTGTCCTTTCTAACAATTTCCAAAATTATTAACCTTGAAATTTCCATTATTAATTTAAGAACTAGTTTTTAATTTTTCTAAAGATAATTGTTTTTTGTCTATTATAAACTCTTCCCTTCATTTAAATTATTATTGTTACGTTTTTACCTTTTTAAAAACGTTTAGAATATAAGTTCGTTAGTTGCAAACCAAGTAAAAACAAAATTGTTTTCAGTATCTCTTAAACTCTCATTATTGTTCACACTACTTTTGTGTCACTGTTCACACTTACTGATACAACAATAATTGCTTGTTCACTATTCTCTGCTCACACTTCTGTCCGCGCAAACACTAACAACTCTTCTGTAGATCTTCACACAATAGCGATCTTCAAACCACGACTTCGCACGCAACCTGTCTTCACACAAGACTCACTGAATTATAACTGACTCCTGCCTGCTATGTCTCGCCTTTTTATATATCCGCAAAAGCAGTATAACGAAAATTCTTGAAGTAGAAGTTTCGCGGTCTCGCATTCTCGAGAATTCTGTCGCTACGCCATTGTCGTTTGTGTACTTTGCTTATGTTGTTTGTTGTTGCTTTCTCTCATACTTGAATGTCTCCTTTTCTTATACTGATGTTATTGGTATATGGAAGCAAGTTCGTTGTATGTGTTAGTATAGCTATTTCCTGCAGGAGATTAAACTAGTACCTAACTAGTTTAAAAACCACCAGTCACTTTTACTCAACTGTCAACTTTTCTATACCATCTTAATGATCAAATTAGCATTGACTGTGTTTGAGTAATTACTAGTACCATTGGTTCTAGTTTGGTACTGGTATATTTCGTACTGGTATAATTACTAGTACCATTGGTTCTAGTTTAGTACTGGCACATTTCGTACTGGTTCTAGTTTCGTACTGGTATATTTGGCTATAATTGGGATATTTCGAACCACTTTATTACTAGTTCTTTTGTATGGAAAAATTTACCAAAATTTGGTATGTTCCTTTGTTGGTTATGTGAAAAAGGATGGTTAAAAAATTAGATTTTGTATAATTATTTATTGAAGTATTTAAAAAAACTTAAAATTTAAATCACAGTTTAATATATATAATTTAATATAATAAAAAACAGGTCCATTTTTTCAAGGCTGGCTAGATCTTATCACAATGTGAAATTTTAAATATTAAAATATTTTAAACCACTAAAAATAACTACGTTTTGTACTAAAATTCATTTGAATATTTTAAAGCAAAAATAAAATACAGGCCCATTTTTCAAAGCTGGCTAGACCTTATCATAGTGTGAAATTTTGAATATTAAAATATTTTAAACCACTAAAAATAACGTTTTGTACTAAAATTCATTTAAATAATATTTTAAAGCAAAAATAAAATACAGGCCCATTTTTTCAAGGCTGGCTAGACCTTATCATAGTGTGAAATTTTGAATATTAAAATATTTTAAACCACTAAAAATAACGTTTTGTACTAAAATTCATTTAAATAATATTTTAAAGCAAAAATAAAATACAGGCCCATTTTTTCAAGGCTGGCTAGACCTTATAAAAAATGTAGTTTTAAATAATATAGTTTAAAATTAAGTCATTGCCCAGTGGATGAATCATTTTTTAACCTTTCCAAGCGGTCGGCTTTAAAAAATTTTTTTCTGAAGCTGAAAAGCTTTTCTTAAAGCTATATCGGGCTCCTCGGAAAATACGGCAATAGCATCTAAATAATTAAATAAACAAGTTACGCAAAGAATATGACATTTAATACATTTATAAATCGGTAATTAACTTACCTATGAATGCAGTATACAAGCTTTCAAACTGTTTCTATCTTTTTTTCCCATGGGTACTATCAACGTTGAAGTTGTGTATTATTTCTGGTCCCAAAATTTCGTTTAGGTATCGTCCAACGTTTCCTTTTAATAAAGATTTTATTCTCCGTAACTGCAAAAAAGCAAACATTAAAGTGATTAACATTTTTTTTAATTTAACAGATATACTTACATAGGGATCTAATTGTGTCTGCATCAAATCATTCAGCTCTCTTAATTTGTCCTCTGAATTAATGGGAAAAATTTGCATTATATCGTCTATGGTGTTATTTTGTGAAACTATTTTTGAGAGCAACACCTTATGTTCTGCTAAAATTTCAATAATGCTGTTGTTTTGCCGCTCAATGGTATCTATTAAAAGACTAACAGTTATTAAACGATAAAAGAAAACTAATTTTACTGAAACAACCTTGCAGACTCTGAATTTTTAATAAGAACTCTTGGCAATGAATGCACTTTTTGTCGTCTAAAAACAAACATTTAGAAGAAAAAAAAAGAAAAAAACGGTTATTGAAACATATACATTGATTTAAGTCGATTAAAATTGGTAATATTTCTATTTTACTTTTGACGGCTGTTGGTCGCAGTCTTTTGGCATTTTTGTGGTAAACAGCTGTGCAAAAGAGGAAGAAGTACAAAATAATTTAAAAAAGGCAGGCATATAAACTTGTAACGAATGTCTTGAAATGAAAATCTTTCAATGCCACCTTATTTTAAATCTGTCTGATATATTCCAATATCAATAGAGTGTAAGGGCTCTCCAAAAAAACTTTGTGTGTTCGAAATAGGCCTTCCTTCAACCAAATTTTCTTCTTCTTTTATAAATTTTTCAATTTTTACTGGAATGTGTGTCCGTATAGAACAAAAATTATTAGGACTTTTTGTTGAAAAGTAGCAGTCATTAATAAATGCTCCAACTATTTCAACTCTAACATACGCAAAGTAATTTCTTAAAATTTTTGTGAGTATTTCATGTTTTTCTTTATTTACAATTTGTTGCAGTTAGAATCTGCAACGTGTTTTCAAATTCATAAGCGCTGAAAGATGTAAGGGGTCCATACTTCTCTGCACAGGCTGCTATATGTATAAAACTATGCATATTGAATGAAACACTATTTTCACCCAACACAATTGGAAAATTTCCCACAAATAGCTCTAAAAGTTCGTTTTCTTGATTTATATTGGAAACTATTTGGAGAGGGCTACAAAATAATCTATACGCACAATGGAAAAGAGTAAAAGTATAGTAAATGTCTTCGTGTACATTTCCATATAGTGCAATTATGCCTGTATAAGCTAAAAATTGATGGAACTCAGTCGCCTTCCAGTTGTGTATGTCATTTAAAGTTCTTGGAAATTCTTTTGGAATCCATTTGCGCATGCTAACCAATTCGAAGGAGATATTATAAATATTGGCTTTCGGAATGTTTCTTAAGGTTTTTTTTATTAATTATTCGAAGAAGGATTTTTTGTAACACCTAAATCAATTAGGTGCATACTGTCTAAAGGTGTTTGTGAAATCATTTTCAATCCAATTTTTCCAAGAGGAGTTTGTTTTCGCAGAAACGATTGACTGTGATGTGCCGGATATTTTCTTTCTGCAAAATCATCATCTGTAATTAGATTTCCGCGAACTGTGCTATAAGTAAGTATGTTGTTATTTTTTTTTTGGCTACCTGAGTGCACTTTGTGCAACCGTGTGCGGAGGTATGCCCGGGAACACAGCAAATAAAAGATTTTGCTGGTGTATCACAGCACAAGTTTCTAAATTCTAGCTCAATAATTTTTCCCTCCATTTCGACTTTACTATTTAAAAAATTCACTTCTTCAATGAAGTCTTTAAAAAGTCCTCGACGCAATGTGGTTTACCGAGGCCCACAAAGATGCCGACAGCTTAATTAAAATAGGCCAAAGCTGCACTCTGGAACTCTTAAAAAGTGGAATGCCATCAGTATTTATTACAAGCTCCACTTTTGAATAGTCAGATAAAATATTCTCCACTTTTTGCAGCTGGTTTTGAATGCCTAAGTAGTGGAAACTGCCTGGCGGAACACTTCTAACTTCAATTTCCTTTCCAAGAAGTACTTCTATTGAACATCCAAACCTTCCTCTGATAAAATTGAAAACAGTTCTTCCGCGCAGGCTATTGTGGGTTTGGTTTTTATTAACCACTCTTTTAACTTTTGCTTCAATGTTCTCTTTGGCACGGTTGAAGGCCAATGTCATTTACAATATTTTCACTTTCTTTTACATTTTGTTCGAAATTTTCGCAATGTAACACTTTTAGTTTATATGCACTTATCTGTTTTTTTAATTTTCTTTTAAAATATATTTTCGAACTACTCATTTTTAATATTTCAAAATTACCTTTGTATTTTTGGTTTTATTTGTATAAATTTTAAATTAAAGTATCTTTCGCACACTTTCAAACACGTAGCACATTGAAATGGACGCTAAAAATAATAAAATACGGGCTTGCCATATTACTTCGAGAACTTCTCATTTTGAATGAGTGGCGATTACAGTGTTGCTATATGGCAAGTCTTTGAAAAACAATTAATTCAAATAGAAAATTAGCATTTTGCATCAAAAAATTTTATTTTTCACAATAAAATGGCATGAACGACAGATTCACAATTGTGAAAAATTAATAAATAAATAATAAATATAAATAAATAAATAATAAAACTAAATAAATTAATTTAATTCTAAAAACAGTATGAGTTTCTGTTTTGTTACACAAAAAATTCTATCAGTCTACGAGTGGTATATTTAAACTACTTCTACTACTAGTACTTTCCTATAAAAACGTAAACCGGATGTAATCTAGTGCCAGCTGTACCAGTACTTGTACTAGTAGCTTTTAGACAATTGACGCTTAATCTCCTGCAGGGAATTGTTAATCAGCATGTTAATGGTATTTGCTAGTGTTAGTGTGTTTGTTAGCATTTTAATGTTAAACGATGGTACACCGTTTTCCTTTGCGTAACAATATGAATATCATGAAAATGTCTTTTAAGAACATATTCCTACATTTCTTAAATGTTTAAAAACATATAAGGCATTGAATATTATCAAAAGCGTCTTAACACAAAATATTTTTTGAGTGTCATACTGAAATAAAATGATAAAACATCCGCCACACATGTGTTCTTGTCGCAGTTTATTCGACAACTAAATCAAAAAGTACAAGAATGCGTGTGAGTTCCCTCTGCATAATTGTGCTATGAAATGGTAATCCCTGCTTTAAATTTATATAATACAAAGTGAGTGTAAGATATGATCGACATATTTTAGTCATTTGAAAGATATTGTTCTGCTCTATTTCTAGATATACGGCAAGCATATGACGGAGTCTGTTTCTGTGGTCTGCATTATAAAATTAAAAGTATGTTAAGAAAATTTAGATATTAGTGTTATGCTTTTATATCGCTTAACATTAAAAATTTAAACAAAAGCTACAAAGACAAAGCTGTTTACAAATTAGCGTACTGCTTAAAATAGAAACAAACACTAGCATAAAAAAATGGTAAACGAGTAAACAAAAATGTAAAAACATACGCCAGCATAAAAAAATGGTAAACGAGTAAACAGAAATGCAACAACAAACACTACAAGCATAAATGTAAACAAACAGCAATAATGAGTGGAAACAACGATACAGTTATAGAGATCTCAGGAAGGCGAAGTCATGAACATTCGCCTTCAAAAACATTCATCAGACTGTTTACCTTGCCATATAAAGGGCGAGGCAAGGCAAAGCAGGCGAGTCAGTCTTGTGTAAAGACACGGTGCGTTTGAAGAGGATAATCGTGGATTGAAGGTCTCCGTTACAAAAATTTGTCGAACAATTGTCTAGTAATTGTTATAGTTCCATCAAGTTGTGAACAGTGGCATACAGAATTGTGCGAATAATAAAGAATTTTTTTAAAACTAAAAACAAATTTATTTTTATTTTATTTGCAATCTACGACCTCAGTATTTTACTTGAATATTACTGTTACTGTGGCCGCTTATACTGATGACACTGCATTCTTAGAAGCATTAAGTTTGATTCAAAACCAGATTGATAAACTGCAGTCCTGATTAAATAAATATAAAAGTAAATGAACAAAAGTCTACCCACGTAGTTTTAGCCTAAGATGAAATGATTGCCCAGCAATAGTCATGAATGGTTCACAAATTCCGAAAAGCAATCACGTTAAGTATTTAGGCAGGCGATTAACGTGGAAAATCCGCTTAAAATCTAAAAGATCTCAATTAGATATGAAACTAAAGAAAATGTTTTGATTGCTATGTCTAAATTCTGAATTAAGTTTAGAAAATATACTACTTCTCTACAAATGTATTTTATAACCCATATGGTCTTATTGCAATCAACTTTGGGGTACTACAAGTAATTCGAATACTGAAATACTACAAAGATTTTAATTTAAAACGTTGCGAGTGATTGCTTAAGCACCATGGTATACTACAAACAGGGCAATACATAGAGATTTGAGATTTCTTATTAAAGAAGAAATAAACAAATTCAGTAACAGATACCTTCAAAGATTAAGCGATCACGTTAATCCGTGGGCCATCTCTCTATTAGATGATAGTTTAATAATCAGACGATTAAAAAGATTTCTTATTTTAGATCTCTAAAATATTTTCAATTGATTCAATTTTCCCTATATAATACATACACCCCCCGAAATATTTATAGGACCAAACGTATTTCTCGAAAAACTTAAAATCCTTTAGACCAATTCGTACCATTTTTGGGTTAAATATAACTAACAATAAAATAAATCTTTTTATGTAAAAAAAATATTTTTTTATTTATTTAATAAAAGGATAACACAGAATGAATTTCATTTTCAAACGAAAAAATTATAAGACCAATATTAAATAATATTCACCTAAAGCTAAAATAACAATGAAAAAAAAACAACTACTGAGTAATTTTTGTATTTATTAGTAATGAGTGTGTCCACCGTGATTAATAATGACTTCCTGAAGTCGACGGGGCATATAATTTATTAAATTTTCAATACAATTTTGATCAATCCTACCCCATTCTCTTATGATGGCACTTTTTAAAGATTTTACATCCTTATACTGGGTGTTATTTTTGAAAACTTGGTCCAATAGTATTGCCCATAAATTTTCTATCGGATTTAGATCTGGACTACATGCCGGCCAATCCAAAACTGGTATGTTTCTGAACGACAGAAACGATTTTGTTGCTTTTGATTTATGGATTGCGGCGTTATCCTGCTGAAATATCTAATTATTGCCTAACGAATCATTCCCAAAATTAATTAAAACGTCATCTAATAATTCAATATACTTCTCGCTATTCATATTGGTTGATATAAAACAAATAGGAGTCCTTCCCGTTGACGAAACCGCAGCCCAAACCATTACGGTGCCTCCACCGAAATTTCGCGACATTCGTTGATTTTTTTTTTACGTGAATCCATCCAATATTTTTGGGTACCGTCTGGACCATCTAAATTAAATTTTTTTTCATCAGAAAAAATAACTGAAGCGCATTCTTCTTCCCAATATTGGTATTTTTCTGCAAAGTCCAGTCTGCATCTTTTATGATATTTATTTAGGGTAGGCTTAGAGGCTGTTTTGCAGTATTTTAAGTGCAGGTCTGAATTTAGAATTTGTTGTATTCATCTTACTGTTATGTTAAGATCCAACAAACGTATTATTTCTGATGGAGATATCGAGCTGTTTGCTGCTAATCGCTTTATATTGCGAATATCTCGTTCAGATAGCGTGGGCGTCCTTTCAGTTCTCTTCTTCTTTCCATAGTTTTCTATATTATTTAGAAAATAGTGTGTCCACTCATTACTAATAAATACAAAAATAACTCAGTAGTTGTTATTTTAGCTTTAGGTGAATATTATTTAATATTGGTCTTATAATTTTTTCGTTTGAAAATGAAATTCATTCTGAGTTATCCTTTTATTAAATAAAGAAAAAAATATTTTTTTTACATAAACAGATTTATTTTATTGTTAGTTATATTTAACCCAAAAATGGTACGAATTGGTCTAAAAGATTTTATGTTTTTCGAGAAATACGTTTGGTCTTATAAATATTTCGGGGGGTGTATTTATATACATACATATGTATATATTATATATACCTATTGTTACGAAAATAGAAATGGTGTTATCGTTCAAATAATAAAGAAAAGCTACAAAAAGAAAAACAATGGATATGTTTATATGCTCAACGAATAAACAAAAATATAGCAACAACATCAGTATAAAAAGGGATGAACAAGTAAACAAGAACACTGCAAAGACAAAGGTAAACAAAATACGCAAACAACAATAACGTAAGCAGCACGTTTACATTTATAGAGATTTCGCGCAGACAAAGTCATTCCCCTTCAAGAGCATTCATCACACTATTTACATAACGATATACAAGGCAAGACAAAGCAGGCTACGGGGTTAGTAAAAATTCAGTCAGTCTTTTGGGAAAAGGCGTTCCGTGTGAAGAGAATAATCGTGGTTTCAAGATCTCCGTTGTAAAGATCTAATGAACAATTGTTAGTGTGTACGCGGAAGAGTGTAAAGAGGAATAATAAATAAAGCAAATTGTTGTTGTTTAAATCGAGTTGCGAACAGTGGCACACGGAATTGTGCAATTTACGAACTCACATTTTTTATAACTGTACATACATATGTGTGTAAGTACATATAAATAATATACATACTTACGTAAGTATGATGTTATTGATTTCACTGGAAACCAATAATTATCTCATTTCCTTAATGTTTTATAATAGATTGCAAACAAAAGACTTGAAAAAAAAAAGATTTTAATGATACCTTCAAGGCTTGGCCGACGAAAATCCTCTACCAAACCCTCCACGTGGGTGTCGGCTGGTAATGGTGGTTGCCCGATGGGGTGTCCACCAGCCAAGGGGGGAGTCCACACTCATTTGATCGTAGGGTCGGATGAATTGTGGCTCTCACCATAGGATAGAGGTAGTATCCTGGATACCGTGCGACCTCCAGGATTAACCAGCCTTACCTGGGCACAGTGGATTCCTGCTCAGGTGGACCTTCCCCTTATCCGCAACTCGTGGGACCAAAAATGAACAGTGAAAAAGAAAAAATAACTATAAAGGATAATATGAAAAACACCTCCACTAGTGAGGACGAGAACGGAACGTAAAAATCAGCGTACGGGTGATAAGCCGACGCCCGTCTCCACAAAATAGGGAAAAGACTTGGTTGATGCTAAGGCAGACCAAGAACCCAGTACCTCCAAAAACAGTAAAAAACAACACGCCAAAAGCGTCGGCCTTTCCAGAAGCAATGTTGCTCCAAAAGCCGGACCTTCGTCCATCAAGAGTGGCCTTGGTAATGTAAAGGTTGACACGGCTCAGAAAATAAAAGAATCGAAGCAGCAGTACAGGGAGCGATTGAACGCAAAGCGGGTTCCAGACAGGATCTCCAAGATCCCAATAGATAACCGCACGCAGCGCGAAGTGCAGTCACTGGCCTGGGCCAAGGAAAAGCTCGATGAACTCGATAAGACGTCGACCACGAAAGTGGCTGTCAAAAGACAGCGATCTTCTGAAGGAGACACACCAGGCGCTAAAAAACCACGCATCTCGTATCGCACCAACATCTTATACAGTGGGGTGCTAAAAGACAGCATATAAATGGCGGTTGTAGATCGCTCAGATCCAGACGGCAGTATTACACCGTCGAACTGGAGACTTGTAGCAGACGCCCTTGCGGACGTCTTTCTAGAAGTAATGGAGGAGAATCCGGGACCAGTTCAAGTTTACCAGATGTGTGGCTGGCACCAAGGACACGTGAAATTAGTAACGTGTGCCGACAAGAGAGAAATCTTGAAGGGCGCCAACCTAGAAGTAGTGCATAAGGATGCCGTACCTAGCAGACCCAGAACACGCTCTTGGATACCTTTAACTCCAAAAGAGCCAGAAAAAGTACTAATAAAAATGTGCAATCCAAAGTTACACAATTGGAAGATTGCAAAGCTAGAGGAGCGCCATGGATGTCACTGTGCGACTATCATAGGAATCCCTGGAGCACCTAGCAAAATCCAATGGAGTGGTGGCCTTTGGATTTGAACATATTATCCTAAAAGTATACAAGAAGGATAATCGCCCCATGGAGTCGGGTCACAACGCCCCTCAGGGGGAGAAGCCACAAGTCGAACACATGAAAAGAAGAAAAGGAGGACGATAACCTTACAACATCCTAAACGCAGATTCATACCAGGTCCAGAGTTAGCTCTCTCTCTTCCACAGTGTCGGATATAGCATCTGCCTTTGATATGCTGTCAAGGGAATCTGAACTCCTGGACGAGGCTGATCAAGAGGATGATGGCCTAGATATTACGATGGTGGAGAAGAGAGAGGATGAAACAGAGTAATCCAAATAAATCTCCATCACTCTAAGACAGCATCGGCGGCACTACTTCGCCGGCTGGCGAACAGAGGAGAAGACATAGCCATAATCCAAGAACCATGGTCCATAGCCAACAAAGTTTGTGTATTAGGGCACAAAAATGCGTAGGTAGGCCCAGATCCTGTATACTTATTAAAAACAACTTAATGGCACATTTGCTTCCTAATTTCAGCAATGAAGACCTAACCACATTAACGGCGGAGATCATTGGTAAGCAACACTGGATCTCCTCCAGTTAAAGTCACCCACCACCAGATCCAGTGAAGAGACTGGTTATAGAAGCAAAGCTCGCAAACGTTGGCCTGCTGATTGGCTGTGATGCCAACCCAGCACGAACGTCAATGAACGGGCTGAGTTACTTTTTGATTTTATTATCTCTAATAACTTATTGGTTTGTAATACGGGTAATAAGCCCACATTTATAACAAAGAACAGAAGAGAGGTTTTGGACATAACCCTTACCTCCGGCAATATTTATGATAGTGTCAGAGATTGGAGAGTCTCGGAGGAGCACTCCTTTTCTGATCATAGGTTTATTGAATTTTCCCTTGGTAGGGGGAACAATACTGTAAGGGCGATTAGGAATCTTAGGAACACGAATTGGGATCCTTATGATCGCCTTGTCATCCTGGGCGTGGACCCACTCACGCGCTGTAGAATAGAGAGTATTTCTGGACTTGGGGCTACAGTAGCTGAATTCACAAAGGTCATAGTAGGGGCTTTTGACAAAGCATGTCCGAAAAGGGTTAACAGGGGGGAAGAAAACCACCCTGGTGGGACCGGGATCTGGACATGCTCAGGAAGGAGTCATGGCGACTTTTCAATGTGGCGAGAAAGTCCGGTAATGCGGATCAGTGGAGGGACTATAAAGTGTCTCTTGGAAATTACAAGAGAGTTCAGAGACGGGCTAAGAGGGACTCATGGAGAAATTTCTGTGGCAACATGGAAACTATCAACGAAACTTCTAGGCTGAGGAGAATTCTCTCGACAACATCCTTTATACCTAGTGTACGGCAAAGGGAGGATGGCTCATGGACCAACTCTGAGAAGGAAACTTTGGCTCTTCTTGTGGACACCCACTTTCCACCGGGACAGGGTTCGGATACGCGAACAACCGTTTCGGGGAGTGAATCACAGTGGGACTACTGTTCGATCATGTCTGCGGACGCGATAAAATGGGCGATAGACGGATTTAAACCGTTTAAATCTCCGGGACCGGACTGAATGTATCCGGCCCTCTAGCAACGTCTGGAAATGAAGCACATCGGAATGCTTGGGGCGATGTTTGTCGCCAGTATTCGGATGGGCCATATACCGTCGGAATGGTGTAAAGTGGGGGTAGTCTTCATACCGAAGGCTGGAAGAAACTCTCATACAACACCCAAGGACTTCAGACCCATAAGTCTATCCTCCTTCTTATTGAAGACTATGGAGAGACTCGTGGATGTGAATCTGCGTCAGACCTTAGATGGAAATCTCCTTTCCAGGGTTGGGTGTACAGGCCACTGGGTGTACAGGCCACTATGGTGAACTGGATATCTCGGGAGATATTGTGGGAGAACAATCTACACCGCACTTGGGGGCTCACAGACAACCAGGGCTATAGCGAGGGGAACTCCACAAGGTGGAGTACTCTCTCCTCTTTTGTGGAATCAGGTGATGAACGAGCTACTAGTGATACTGGAACAAAATGAATGTGAGGCAATTGCCTATGCGGATAACATTGTTCTTGTGATCTCCGGAAGATTTGTCGACACTATCAGAGATAGGATGCAACTGGCTCTGAGGAAGGTCTGCGTGTGGGCATCTGAGCGTGGATTGGGTGTTAACCCGATGAAAACGGAAGTAGTACTCTTCACGAGAAAGTACAAGCCACCGACTCTTCGTCCATTGAAACTGAACGGGACGGAACTGAAACTCAAACAGGAGGCACACTTTCTAGGACTCATTCTGGATAGGAAGCTGTCTTGGAAATCGAATATCATTAACAGAATTAAAAAGGCTTCCATTGCCATGTATGCTTGTAACAGAGTGTTGGGGAGAAGATGGGGCATAGGACCTAGGATGACACACGGGATCTACATAGCGTTGGTCAGACCTATCTTGACCTACGGATGCCTAGTTTGGTGGGAATCCCTTGAAAAGAAGACTAATTCGAAACTAATACAGCGACTGCAGAGATCTGCCTGTATTATCATTAGTGGTGCCTTGTGCACTACACTTACGTCGGCACTGGAGATAATTTTTGGGCCTCTTTCCGCTTGACCTTTTCTATAGGGGAGTGGCTGGTAAAATAAGTAAACGTTTCTGGGCGACTGGACAGTGGCAGGACTCGGATATAGGCCACGCAAGGATCCTGAGGGAAGTTGGAGCTGTCGGGAGCAGTGACTACATGATACCGCGGTACGACGGTACGAGGAGATTCAGGACAACGGGGGCTGGAAGGGTGGTGTGACCCACCTGTTTAGAGAATCCGTACAAATCTACACCGATGGCTCTAATCTGAACGGAGCGGTTGGCAGTGGAATTTTTTCGGAATCGGTTGGAATAGCTCAGTCTATAAGACTACCAGACCACTGTAGTGTCTTTCAGGCAGAGGTGGTGGCCATACAGGCTGCGGCGAGTATTATTGGGGATGGAAGGGTCCCGAAGCAGAGCGTCACCATACTTTCTGATAGCCAGGCGGCTATCAAGGCTTTGAGTTCTAATGTGATGAACTCCAAGACGCTGTACGACTGTCGCAGATATCTCGAGAGATAGCGGAACGATAGGACATCCATATCGTATGGGTACCGGGGCACGATCATCGAACTTATCGCTGAGTTCTCGAATCTGGGCATACCTATGAGGACCTGCAAGCTCATAATTGATAATGCGATCGTCGATTCCATCAACGACAGGTGTGCGGCCTCGGACACAGGTAGAACGGCTCGTAAAATCTGGCCTAGGCTGGATGAGGGGCGCACAATGAGTCTAATTTAACTCAAAAGAGGCGCGCTCAGTGTTGTTGTCGGTGTCATTACGGGGCATTTCATTATGGGTACGCATGCGATTCGCATTGGACTTGGACACACAGGGATGAGGAAAAAGAGAAGTCTGTCCCTCATCTGCTGGGTACATGCCCGGCTCTATGCCAAAGGAGAAGGAAGTACTTGGGTACTTACTACATGGATGATCTGGAGGAACTGTCAGGGATTGACATTGACAGCCTGAATCGCTTCATCAGGAGCTCCGAATGATTTCGAGACTAGGGGATAACGGATGACTGTGGTAGCACAATGGGCCCAATACGGCGTAAGTGTGTCCATCCAAAAATTTTTCTTGGATGTATAGCCACCTCTACCTACCTGCAAGGCTTTTCTAGGTGAAATCAGAAATAAATAAGGCTGTAAGATGGCACGAGTTATGTTGACTTTGTGGCTTATTTGCATACTCCTGCAACTGGAGAAAACCTCACAAGAGGTTCACATATGATGACGATGCCCTCTAATCGCTCGAGCCGTTTATCGTATGTGGAATGATATGTGTAGCATGTAGTGCCGTCCCATTGAAACCGCTTGGCATTGGTGTCCAAATCATCCAATTCAGGGTAGAAGTTCGTAATAATCGGCGCGGCATAGGCAGTAATGACGTGACCAAACTCCATTCACTAATGGCGCCGCCAGCCTAAAACATTGTTGATGGTAAAACCGACTGAATAAATATCAACTAATTTGACAGATGTAACTTCAACAAGATGGCCGTTATCAACTGTCTTAGTTTTGATGTCCCTATTGGAAGACCCAATAAATAAATGAATAAATGCTGACTGACTTTTACTTATAAATTTATTTAATTAATAATACGTTAAGCTGTTTCATAATTTAATCGTAACACTTTTTCAACGCCAAAAACAGATCAAAACACTCAAACCATCACAGTTCTGAATTTTTTCTGAAAAAGTTTATTATGTGTAATAAAAATACTGACAAAAGTTATCGTTATAATTAATTACGTTAAAACATAGACCACTTTAATATGACGTGTTTTTAAAATGTTTGTCTTGATATGAGTAAATTATTGCTTTACATGTAATGCAAAAACCATTACAAAATTATATCCGACAATAATAATAATTAATAGCAGACATTATGGTAAATATCTAAAAAAAAAACTTAACAATGATAATAAAAAAGTACACATATGTACGTTCAGTGTCGAGCAAAAGTAAAGAAGAAAATGTTTGTTAAGTAATAGTGTTTTCACACCGAGTGGTTTTAACGTTAAAACCAAAAATAAAACCTGTTTTTACCATACAAAATTATTGTGTTAAAACCAACATAAAACCTTGTTTTGATGTACTAAATCAGAGCCAGATTGAAAATATGGATATGGAAATGGTATCGGATAGCGAAACGTCTCAATCGCTGACGCCATCGTTAAATAATATATCAACGAGGTTACCGTCTGCCGAAAGACCGACTTCATCTCGCTGAGCTAAAAATAAACAATTCATGGAAATGTTTGAGAAGTTTGGAAATGCTTTTGAACAAGCGGTTAATGATGATAAAAAGTGTACTGAAGAGTTTCTGGCTTTGGAACGTGATAAAATAAAATATAAATATATAAGTGCCAGTACGGAAAAACTGACTAGCGGAATTCTAGATTTAAAAAAAATGGATAATGAAAATATGACTAGCGGAATTCTAGATTTAAAAAAAATGGATAAATGAGTTATTTAAGTTTATGTTTAATTTTGTTAATAGTGATTTAAATGTTATTTTTTGGTTTTTTTAGTTTTAAGTTGTTGTTTAATAATAGTAAGTATTGAATTTATGTTATTTTTTGTTTTTTAGTTTAAGCTGTTGTTTAATTTTGTTAATATTGTTGTTAAATAGTAGAAAATAGAAAATAAAATGAACTTACACAAATGTAAACAGAAACCATTTCTTATTTGTTCGCCTTCTTTATTGTTGTCATAAAAGGGACCATGTCTCCTTTCTGTTATAGAAGGGCAAACATCAACAATCCAAGAAGAATCTAGTTCATCTTTTTCTTTTATTAAGAAATTGTGCAGTATGCAACACGCCTTAACAATTTTGTTGACATTAGAAATCTTATTATTAACGCCTTTTCCAATGCACCGGAATATAGAAATATTTTTTCTTTTTAAACAAGTTTAACAAATTTTAACCGTTTGACTGCGAAGCGATTCTGGTGAGAACGTTCGAAAACTGAACGAAAACTACAATTAATTATTATAATAAAAAAATCAACAAAATTCTAATAACCTCTGTATAAAGACAACACCCTATATCTCGTCTTTTAATTTTTGCTTTTTGACTTAATTTTTACACTGAAATTCGCAGCGCAAATGCGATTTTCGTAGCAAATGAAGGCAGCACTTTTGCATCTACTAATGCAAAAAGCACAACAGAATACCAGCCTTTATAGTTGAAATAGTCGGTGGCATGTTCACCTATGGGATGAACTTCAATATGACATCCATCTGCAGATAAACAAAGTTTAGTTTATAATAAATGAACAAATTACAATATTACCAATTGCTCCTAAGCATTGAGGAAATCCGAGCTGCAAGAAACCGTTGACAGAACGTAAAATCGTATTCCTGTCAAGAGGGAAATAGTTCACATAGAGTGGATGAAGTACTCTCCACGCCTCTTCTCAAAATTCAGTTAATATTTTGCACTGTGGATGTTCCAACACCAAAAATTGCTGCGATAGCACGATATTCGGCAGATGAACCTAAAGCGTACAGGGCCATAGCTATGCGTTTCACCAAACTAATAGCCTTCCGATAATTAGTGTCTTTTTTCTCCAACGATTGCAGTAACACACAAAATTTATCAAAACTGTCCCGGCTCATTCGCATATGCAACTTAAAATAATCTGCACCATTTTCATTGCACTCTGTTTCCCAAAAAGTACCAGTTCGATTCTAAACAAATTTATGTAAAAAAAATTTAGCAGGGATTATTAAATTCGCTTTAATGTACTTACCAAAGTCCACACATCTCGTGTTTCCATTAGGAATTGTATAATTACCCACTGTTGGTTTAATAAAAGGTGCATTTTTCCTTGAGCATCCTTTTACGTTTTTTATATAAAACTACTTGACTTCGAAACACTTCTTCACTTTTTATAAATAGATCCACTATTTTAAAATATTCTTTCACAATATTTAGAACAATTTTTAATTTATTTAATTTATTGTCCATTTCTTAATTTTTCTTTTTCTTAAACAAAAACAGCTGTTGCACTGTCATAAACGTCGTGAATGTTAAAACCAGTTTTAAGAAAACTTGCAGTGTGAACACAAAATCAGCTGTTTATGGTTTTAACGCTAAAATCAGGTTTTAACTTTTGGTGTGAAAACACTATAAGACTTAATATCACACATTAAAATAAATGTGGAAGTCGCCGTGGTCTAGTAGTTAGTGTGTTGGCTTATTAGACGAAAAGCCAGGGTTCGAGCCCCAGGCCAGACATCAAAATAAAATACAAAAAGTATTTTTTCGGCGTCTTCCTCTCAGCAGATTTCTGGCAAAAACTCTGAGAGTAAATAAAATTGTAATCGTAATCCTGATTGAAGGGTTGTAATGACCAATTATGTATGTATGTAAAATAAATATATGTATAAATACTAAAAATAATTCAATATTAATTAATTATATTATTTATTAATAATTTAATCTTTATCAAGAGTAACGAAACTCTTATAAGAAATCCAGTTTAAGTGTGCCTCAGAGGCACAAACGCACAATTTACATATTTATAAAATTAAAATGTATTTTATTACACTGTTTTCTTTAAAATTACATTAAATCAAATGAAGTATTCCCCGGATATAGTATTTTTCAAAATGCATACAGAACAGTACATACTTATAAGCGGGAAATTCTTATAACAAAATCTCGTACCTGACAGCTAATAACCACTGATTCTATTCGTCTCATTCACAGTACACCCATGCCTCGCTTTGTGTCGTCTCGTTTTCCGTCACTGCTGAATTAGTACTAATTTTCACTGTACGTCCTTAAATTTTCGAAGTTGCGTTGTTTTGGTTTGAGTTTTTAATTATTTTTTTAATTTTTTTTCAATTGCCTTTTTTGTAAAAGATGGCAATACCTTTGTTTCTAACTGCATCATGCTATCAAAACTTGGGGATTCTTTTTCTATTTCAAAATAATGCTGTTTAACTCTTCATTGCATCGTGATGGAAATTTCCATCATAACGTTTTTTCAAGAAAAAAAAAAAAAGAATGGAAATAGTGTAGGAAAAATTGCTTGATGTTTGCAACATCTCACATTAGTAATTCACACACTGAATTGTATTGTTAAGTAAAAAAAGGAAATTCCCCACAAATACGTTGGTTTTGTTTTATTCCACTGCTATTTGGTAAAGTGTGCAAAAACTTAAGTACTTTTGGTGTTTTTTAAACAAGGTCGGACGAAATTTTTTAAAAATTTTTTTAAATACCTATTATTATTTCAAAAAACTATATGATGGAAATTTACATCATTATGCACTACCTGCATTTATAATGTATTGCAAAAACTTATTTGTTATAAACTACAAAATACTGGTTTTCTTTAGAAATATTTAAATGAAGAAGATATTGAAACGTTTTTGGCTCAGGTTAAAGACGGTTTGCTATCAGAAGATGGTTTTGATGTTGAAATTTCTGATGACGAGGACCAAGACGCTGTTGAAATTGCAAAAGTGTTGCAAGAGGAAAACATCCAGGATAATGTAGAGGACGAAGGCGAAGAAGACGATGCTATAGATGATCAGGAATCATCTCGAACAGCTGAAGTTAGAAATTATTCAACCATTTCGTTTGACAAAAGACAATTGGTGTGGAAAAAAGAATATGGTATATGATGAAAATATTACATCTTTCTTGCCAACTTCTCTGACTTAGACCAAGTTTCTACCTACAACGGTATAGATATAAGTTGCGTTGCTTGAAAGGATAATAAGTTAGTAACTTTCTTATCCACTTATGCATGAGCATTGCCTTTATCTCAAGCTACTAGATTTGATAAAACCAAAAAAGAAAAAATTAGCATAACCTGTCCATTTGTTGTCCAAGAATACAATAAACACATGGGAGGCGTAGATCTTATGGACAGCTTTCTGGGAAGAAACCACATTACATTAAGGTCAAAAAAGTGGTACTTGCGAATTTTTTTCATTTATTTGATCTTGCAGTTATAAATTCTTGAATAATTTATAAAAAAAATGCTGGGGAAAGAAATTTGCCTCAAAAGGATATACTAACTTTGAGTCAATTTAAAAATGAATTGGCCTGTGGTTTATGCAATAAGTGGACGAATTCCAAGCGCGGGCGTCCAAGCAGTTCAATTGAGCAAGAACTGTGTTCAAAGAGAAAAAGAGGTTCTACAACTCCTGCACCCCCAAAAGATATTAGAAAATATGGTTTTGAACATTGGCCAAAAGTACGAGGATCACTCAGATGTAAATATCCAGATTGCAAAGGCTATTCGACAATATTTTGTAGCAAATGTGGAGTAAATTTATGCCTCAATAAGAACAATAATTGTTTTTTTCAATTATCATGTGGAATAAAAATAATATAAAAAGCTATATTTTATTTTGTGTCTTCTTTGTACTGAGCTAAACATGTAGATTTGCATGTTGATGGAAATTTCCTTCATATGAGTTTTTACTAATTTTCTGCTAATTACTTGAACTAAATATTTTTTTAATACTTTTTCCTTAATATAGAGCTTGAATTATATCAGTGTAATTTATTTCACGAAAAAATAAAAAATCATGCAATGAAGGGTTAACTTTCACCTTGTTTTTCTATTTTTAGAATTCAGTTTCAATTAGTGTGTTATAAATTAAGTGCTCTTTTATTTTATTTTTAATTGAATTTTTTTGTCGTGGTTATGTTCCAAAAAAAAAAAAAACGACAAAAACAAATTGAGGTATGGATATACTAGCTTCGTGTTGTATAGAACGCCGTCTGGTCGAAGAGTTAATCTTCTACATCTTGGTGTGGTGATCAAAATTAGAATTTGTTTGGCGCCCGTGTGGGGCTACTGTGAATTAATTGCTAAAGAAGAATAATCCGCAGTAGACAGTCAAGAAGTTGAATCGCCATAGACCTGCACCAGGCCAGTTTAGTAGAAGAAAAGCTTTACAAATTACGATAGACGAACATTTTGAATTTAATGAATCAGGAATCAATTAAAGGAGATTACGTTGAGGGCGTTGGTTACGTTTTCTGGATGGGAAAGAGTGCAGACTGTTCCTCATGGAGAATGAAACCATAACTTCTATGGAATTGCATTACGCTGTCCAATTGTTTACTACTTTTCCAATAAGCGGCGTTAATGCTGGATATTGGCTTCCAGTGGCTAGAGAATTGCTATTTCATTAACATAGCCCAATAATTTACAATATCCAAATAAAAAGAAATCCTGAAAAGCACGAACAGTGGAGCAAGGGAACAGGGCCAATTTTGGTGTCAGAAACGAACTTTTTAAGGAAATTTAAAATATGAAGTACAAGTTTTCGTGTTTATTAGCAGGGAATGCTTAAAGCGGGATGCATATATCGAAGTAGTTTCAGAGCATTTTAAAGTAAAAATCAAGATTGCCTAAATTTCAGTGCTACTAAGCATTTGTTACGTTGAAGCCATAAAAGGGCTTTTAACCGTAGATCGGTCCTTAAAAAAACTTCATAATTCTAGCTATGTATCACTTTTGATACATATTTGTATTTCACAGAATTTTCGCAATTATTGATAGATTTTGTTACAAGATTTAAATATTTTTATTTATCTGAATTCATTTTAATAAAACTATTTTATATTCTAACTTTTTATTATCACTTTTATGAAATTTACGCCAAAATTTTTGACATTATGTACGTTGTAGCATGGGTTTTTAAGTAAAAATTAAACACTTCATGTGAGCTTGCTTTTATTTTTTTCTAAATGGTAATAATTTGACATCTAGCTGCCTTGCTTTGTGGCGATTTATAAGTTTCCCATTGTTTAGATGGGGCAGCTTATTGTCACTCCCATCAGTAACGCTCCCAATCGAGGGCTTGCTGAAAACTGATGGCACAAACCATGGTTTTATTTCGCTAGAAACATTTGATATCGACGTCAGGTGAGGTAAAAAAGTTTCCCGGATGCAGGTTTCTCCAAATAAGGCTGTAAGTAGCTGCGAAGCACGTAGCATGTACTTGAATCTAAATCTGCCAATTCGATTTCGGTGGCCCACGAAATTTAGAACGACCTGAGTAGCACATTATCAAAGCGAATGATTCTGTTATCTCATACGTATATATTTGACCGAAATACTATCATCTGTAATATCTTTGAAATAAAAAATAGGCCGAAACAATTTTTTCTAATGTCTGTCTGTCACGGAAGATAAATCTGAGAAGAGAAGTAAGAAAGATTCAATATAATATTAATATAATTATATATTTTTTTCCCAAACTACTAATGAGGTCCCCTATTGCAAGCAGTACCATCTTTTTTGATTAACGTCCTATTGTCATGTTTGCGGCTGTCAATATTTGTCAATATAAGCTCGATCTACGGTTAAACAATCCTCTGAATCAATTTCTTCAATTATGCCTTCATTTTCCGCCGGTCTAACTATGTACATATATTTCATTTCAAAATTGTACAAAAATGTTTCATCTTCACTATTTATGCATTCAAGTCTGGAGTACAACTGAATAAATAATGTAATGGTAACGCATTAAAATTGTACTTTTAAACTTCATTGCATTGTTGTTGTGAAGAAGAAAATAACGTAAGATTTATACCACGCAAGTAGTAAAAATTAAAAGTGTTTTAATATTCTCCACAATAACAAATTTTTTAATTTTTTATGGCCATATGGTCAGCTTTAACTCCTTTTCGTTATTACAACCTAATGATAAAATAAAGTTAACTTTATTTAGCAATAACACTGCTCAATTGAATAAGTTTTTTTTAAAGGCATTGGCAACGACGGTCTTCTGTTTTTTGTTGCATTTGCTCGTTTTGTTTATACTTGAAGTTGCCATATTGAAAATAATATCCAATATAGCAAGTTCAAACATAAACTTAACTTTAAAAGTTACGGGTAGAATGATCCTCTCTTTAACAAACGCTCACTTCTAGCTTATTATCCACTTATAATAATGAAAAACAATTTATCTGCCCGTTTAAATACTCTTTTTAGCTAACGGCAAGTTGCAATAATGGCCCTTAATGTGTTGCCAAGTAAATTAAACTATTGTTGAATAAAAAAACTAAAGGGGAATTTCTCTTTTACTGTTGCACTTCAATTCACATGTTATTGAAAGGGACATCTCCACCTGCACCTAAATGAAGAGGAGTTCCTCCCTAAATTGTTGGAATAATTTGGTGCATATAGCATAATGCCATATTACATAAGAGTATGTCATACATACATACATAATTGGTCATTACAACCCTTCAGTCAGGATTACGACCTAGTTTCTCACACCACTTATGTTGTGTGTGCTAATTTTATACATGATTGGTGGGTCCTACAGTTTAAAGTCGACTCCGAACGACAGATTTTTGAGAAACTTTTCGTGGCAATTTTATTTACTCTCATAGTTTTTGCCAGAAATCTGCTGAGAGGAAGTCGCCGAAGAAATAATTGTACTTTGTATTTTATTTTGATGTCTGGCCTGGGGCTCGAACCCTGGCTTTTCGTCTAATAAGCCAACACACTACCTACTAGGCCACGGCGACAACTACTATGTCATAACTACTTCTAAAATAAATCAAATTTACACAGTAAAAAGTTTTTGGGTAATTTTTACACCAGGCTGGTGTCTATATATAAGAAACCCAATGAATTAAATTTACACCAGTATAGCATGAATTTAAAGAGACTAAATGAAAGATATAGAGAGAATTGATTTGTACTAATTTTTTCAGAGCATTAAAATAACACTAAAATGAATTACGTTTCATTATTCCTTCGGTACTCAAATTAAACCGCCGTAATATATAAATAATATGTTAAAAGAATTGATGTTACACCATATCGTATACCCTTTAAAGTGTTATTTTGTATATAAATAAGAATTGTATTCAGAGCATCCGGAATGGATAGTATTCTTCAGTAGGTGTAAATTTTGATACCCCACTGAATAAATTGTATGCATGACTGGTGTAGCTTATAACCTAGACAGAATTAATATACCATGTTTGTAAAATTTCACAGCTTAAAATAATTATTTTTATTTTTTTTAATTAGTATTAAATTAGATAATACAACACTACTTATTGTTCTAGAATATCGTTTTTGAGGCAACACATTTTAAGTTTAATCCTTGGGCTTCGGAGAGAAAGTACTCGTTTTTCAAATGAAATATAACAAATGAAACTGTGTCAAACTTTCGGTCACAAATTAAGCAAAATTTTTTCATGTTTAAGCATATATTAAATGACAACGGTTTAAAAATAAAAATATGTATGTATATAAAGGTATTAATGTTATGCCAAAGATTTAAATTTGTTTTGAAATTTGGAATGAAACTCAATTAGTCGTGTGCTTTTTTATTGTCAATACCGTATATATACTTTGCGAAAAAGCGCAAAAAATTTGCCAAGGTTATGTCAAATTCAATGTTGAATATATAAAGACTTAAAGTACATATCGAATACCTGAATGAAGTTAAAATCAAGAGGTAAGTTGATGCATTTTCCATCCAAACTTATAAAGTATTGGGATATGCAAAATTTTTTTCTCCATCTGCAATAATTGTTGGCCGCTGAGATTCAAATTTATACTCTTCTATCGGAGTGTGTAGCTACAAAAAAATAAAACCAATAGGCATGTTTTTTTCAAAATTACTTCTTCAAAAGTTATAAATTGATGGATGAATCTTAACTCTTTGTATCTCGTCCAGCCGCAGTTGATGGAAGTAACTTTAAAAGAGTTAAAAATGGTAAAACGTCAGCCGACTAGTCAGATAAACATTCCAAATTTTGTACGCCTGCTTCATACGCTATTTCACCAACACAATTTTTGTATTTATCCCAATTATTTAATAATTGATTTGCATTTATTTCACCATAGCAAAGCTCAAAATCTATCAAAAACGATAGGACAGTTAATTATATAAGATTTTTTAATTTTTAAATAATTCATTACCAATGAAGAATGAAAAACGAAAATTGGAAAGGTCTGCAGTACATTTACTTTGTAGAACAATATTTGATGCGTGCCTTTAATATTTGTTGCAACTTTTCAGCAACTAAACAATTTTGAAAAAATTGTAGGTTTTCTTCACTAATATTTACGTCGTCGCTGCTGCTTTCTTGTTTTTTCCTATCTGAATTTTCTGACGACAGCATGCGTATTTTCATATTAAAGTTTTTAGTTTCGCAACTATATAACCAGAATTAGATTCTGGGTTATAAAACAAATAGATAAAAGGAAAAATTAAAAACTTCAATATCACTATGAATGCAATTTTATTCATACAATGCCACCACAATTGCTGTTTTCCACTTTAAATGCAGGGAACAATTGTATAATAGCTTCACGTACAAAACATCGTCGGGAAGAGTCACTCTTTTCGCTAAATATTTTTAAGATAAGATTCCAATTCCTGCAATAAAAACGCTATATTAAAATTGAAGTGAATGAACAAAATTTTACTTTCCCTATTTAATGTTTATACTTTTGGTTGTTGTCCCGTCTAAGCAAAACTCGACAAAAAACTTCTTCTGCATCTATATTGCGAAATTATTTCTGGGAGCTCTTCAAAATCAATTTCGGCACCGTCGCGATCTTTAAATTGCAGCTCTTTTCCTTCTACTTCTAAATTCAGTTTATTTATTACTAAAAATGTAAAAAAATATCTGAGATCCTCATGGACAATTTGGTGCATAGCGTTACTACAAAAATGTCTCTAATATCTTGGTAGACTCAAGATAGATTTTGTTGCTTTTAGGCCATATCAATAAATTAAACTTGTAATCAATACTTACCTGAAATTATTATTCCATTTGGAGTGAATTCCTCACTTTTTGGATCACAAATTTTTACAATAAAAAATTTTCCACCACTTTTAATTTTTACATACATACTGAAATGCAAATTGACTTTGAATGGATTAGCTTTTCCACACTCTTATGCCATGTTCGCACGAGCCTTCGAATTACTCCGCTCTCTTTCTTAATTACTTATATGAATTATCATGTTCACACGGCAACCTCGTAATTCATATGATAGTTCTTTTTTATTGTTCTTTTAAATTTTGTTTATTTATAATGGCAAAGAAAGGTAAGTAATTATTTTTTAAATAAATGTATTAATTTTAATTATTTTTTTTAAAATTTTATTTACTAAAAATAGAAAAGCTCCAAGCAAATGGGACAACTTAAGAGTTGTTGGAGGTGTGGAGGGATGAGCGAGCTTCGTAATAAATAAAACTCACATAAATAATTAGAAATTGCTTGTCTTATTATTTCTGGATTTTGTCTACTGGTTTGGTCTGTAAGTGAAACAATGTAATCAGTCTAGGATCGGTTTGTTTCCACTGCCTGCAAAGTTTCAACCATTTTTCATTTATCGAATCATTATTTTCATTAAGAAAATTGTGAACAGCACAACATGACAAAATGATAACATTGGCATTTCTTAAAGCATTGTCGATACCTTTTCCAATGCGTCTAGAACGAGCTTTCAGATATCCAAAAACATTCTTAACTACTCTACGGGATTTGGATAAAGCGTAGTTGAAACATTTTTGCTGATGGCTTTGAAACAATTGATAAGGGTAAGGTTTCATTAGTTTATCACTTAACTTAAATGCTGAATCGCCAATTATAACTAGTGGAACCAATTATAAAAGTGGCAGTTCACACCAGAAATTAGTTTGCTCAAATCGTGCAAAAGGTTGCACTGATCTATTTGTTTCTTTAAGGCGGATCCTTCAAATATTTGTGAATCATTGCAACGCCCTGGCCTACCACAATTGACATAAATAAAACGACATCTAAAAATAATGAAAAAGCATATACAAATTTATAAATAAGTGATAAAAATATATCAATTAATTTTTTTACCTAGCGTAGTACAATTGAACACCATCCTTTATAATTGTAATAGTCTGTTGCATCTTCTTGGGACGGGTGAATTTCAATGTGACAACCATCTACAAATAATTTACAATAACATATAAACCGTAAATAATTTATCAAAAAGAAAATTTTTATTAAGCTACCAAGAGCTCCTATAGTTATATATTCAAATAAACATAGTATTTTCTCCTAACTCAATACTTAATTTCTCTTCATAATTTCTCTTTCGTTTCTAATGTTTAATCGTTTATCACATATTTTACTTTGGTCTTAATTTTATTAATTTCTTTTATTCTAATTATCAAGAATTCCTTTTTTATAAATAAGTACCAATATTTTTTTCAGTATTCTTGCCAGCTTTTCTCTTTAACTCTTTAAAATTGTAACGTGTAATTAGAATTTAAGTTTTAATATTTCAGTAGAGTACAAAATGATAAGAACAAAAATTTAAAATTCGTAAAAGAATTGATATTAAATAAATTAATAAAGTTTTTATTATATATTTATATATTTAATTATCGTTGTTTTTAATTAATCAAATTTCTCTATGCATTGAGGAAATCCAAGTGTTTCAAATTCTTGAGTTATTTTTTCAATTTTTTCTCTTGTCAATGGAAAGTTGTTCAAATACATTGGAGCCAAAACTCTCCACACAAAAAATTAGAAGAATTTCGCATACCAAACATGTTTGCAATTTCCGATACCAAACATGTTTGCAATTGTACGATATTCTACGGATGAACCCAGGGCATATAAACCTATTGCAACTCTCTTTTCTAATGGTATTGCTTCACGCATATTAGTATTATTTTTTCGCAGTTCCTGTAATAGTTCACATAATTTATAAAATGTCCCTCGGTTCATCCGAAAATTGTTTTTAAAAAATATGTCATCTACTCGCTGGCAGTCTATCTCCCAAAAGGATCGAGTACGTTCCTAAAAATAGTAGTATGTGTAAATATTTGGTTTTTTCATAACATTTAAAACATACTTGTAGTTTAAACAAATAACCTACTTTTTGCCAAATCACTTTTTTCGGGCTTATTAATATTTTTAAGTTATAAAGTTCGTACACAGTCTTCAAAAGCTGCAAATATTTTTCCTGTAGATTCAACAGGTTTTCTACACACATATTTGATTCCTGATATTTAATTTTGCGAATGACTTTCATTTAAATAATACATTTAAATATCCTAAACATTTAAAATATCTTTTTGGACTCTTCCAATTTTGTTTATTGTTTGCAAAATTTGTATGTTTACATTTTTTGTGCTTTGACAGCTGGTGATGGCAAAAATACGATAAAATTTAGGGATTACATTGATTTTTAAGTAATTTAGAGGGTAATAGAAATTAGATTACAAACAATTGGGTGTTGAATTACAAATGAGAGAGCGAATTACGAAAAATTGCTGCCGTGCGAACATAGCATTAAACCACATGGTATAAAAAGCATTAATTTAATACCATTAACGGTATTAATTATTGAATTAATTGAAACAGAGAGGGTTTTAATTCTTTTTAGGTGTTATTTGTAAACTTAAAAGAATAATATTATTAAAAGAGAGAATTTTTAGTCTTTTTTGGCATTATAGTAAAACTTAAAGTAATAAAATAAAGAGAGAAATACTTTTAATGCCTGTTTCGGTGTTAAATATATTCGACAAGGAATATATTCTTTTCAATTAAAAAACAAAATTCAACTTTTGGTATTATTTTTATTCCAAGTAATTATAAAAAGTTGCACAATTCTTTTTAGGTTTCACTTATAAACTATTTTGGAATTAAATTCAAAATTAATAGTACATAATGAAAACCGCTGAGTTTTAAAATGAAACCCAGACTTTTTACTGTGTACCCACTATCCTGCTGCTGTTGTCCCTGGTTGGCCACACATCTTGAAGGTTTAGAATATGGGACCAATATCTGTCTCGTCTGCCATAAACTCACCCAAATGCAAAGTAAGCCAGCTGGTTTGGTCATTTTGGGAAGAAAAGCATTCCTGGAGAAATATATTAGAAAAACCCAGGCCATAAAGCTGGACAACAGATTCACGGGCTCCATAAAGTTCGATGGCCATACAATCAAATATTTTAAAAAAATGATAACTTAATATGATAATTACATCACGCGATGGAACTAACGAAGTAGTCAAAAACAGACTACAAGGCTAGGCCTATTTTAGGAACCTAACTGTCATATGGGGAAATCCTAGTCTACTAGGAAAGAAAAGAAATTAGTATTCAATGCCTCCGTAAATAGACACTCCTACATGGAAGTGAAACATGGCTAAAAATACTTGACATTCACATTGCAAGCATTTGTTTATGAATGTATGCGGGTTATCCATCGCATATTCTGGCCACCTACCAGGCGATATCAAATCAGGCGCCTATTCCAATGTAAATTCGCAGAAAGTCACACATTACGCAAAGACTGGAATCCAAACTAAATTAAAAAGTTGGATAGAAATGTTCTGTCAAAATCCCATGTTGTGATAAGAGAAATTATATTATGTTGGCTTATTAAAACGAAAATATTACCAAATATTTCTTCATCGACTTCCTTTCAGCAGATTTCTGGCTAAAACTCTAAGAGTAAATAAAATTGCCATGAAAAGTTTTTCAAAAATCTCGTCCGGAGTCGACTTTAAACTGTAGGCCCCGCCACTCATGTATAAAATTAACACACACAACATAAGTGGTGTGAGAAGCTAGGCCGTAATCCTGAATGAAGGGTTGTAATGGCCAATTATGTATGTAATGTTATGTTTTGGTACTTGACCCACTGATTCACCAAAAAACTATTTTTTCTTTTAAATAAAAACTAATAAAATATTCAGAAGAAACCGGAAAACTGATTAATAAAACTTTTCTAAATTGATCGTAATTGTAGTAAAATTAGAAGTTACGGTACTTATTCAGGATTAATGGCTGATTGCTACTTTAAAAATATTTAATGCAACAACAATGTATGTTCTCTTTAGTTTCAAAAATAAAAGTTTTCATTAATACATAAAAATAATAAATATGACATGAGCAACCATTTTCATGTTGTTATAGTTTATGTTGCTCGAATACAGGAATTCGTGCTTTAGGCTTTGTGTGATACTGAGTAGTATGTTTTTGTATGTTCGGGATCAATTGCTCCATACAAAATTTGGCTCATGCTTACGCTACAGTCGGTAGTGTCGGTTAGTCGATAGCTTTGTAACATGTAATGTATATGATCGTTTTTTTAATAATAAATTCTTTTCACGTATTATCATACTCAATTGTTGAAGAAATAGAAATATAAACTGATAAGAAAGGGTAGGTTGGTTGTGTGGTTGTTTTTTTTAATAGTAAATTCTTGGCACTTATGCCATACAAATTTGAGATCATATCTGCTTCTTCTTGGGTGTAAAAAGCCCAGTGCCGGCGGTATTGAGGGGTGGGCAAGCAGGCCCCCGACCGTCGAGTTCCAGCGACTGCAATGATATGATGGTGGCGCACTTGGCCAACATATCAGATAATGCCACAAGCAGAAATCCTTTCCAAAGAGCATCGAAGCTGGCTCGAACACCGGAAAAAGTAACTCCCAGCGGAACGACGGTGAGGTCAAGATCTTCTCCGCCGCGTCTGAACGAAGACACAACAACTATTGCGGAACCAGACCATGAACGAGAGTACATGAGCGAATTGGGAGAAAATATTAGTAAATTGACCGAATTGATGCGATTACCGCAGCGCTCGATAAATAACAATATGTGAGAAGTCCTTGGCAATATCTCGAAATTGCATGCCTACGCGCAGGAGCAGTACAATACACTGAAGAAGAAGCAATCGTCGGTGCCTAAAGTGACTACAGAGGCAACGCCGAAGAGGTCTAGAGATGATACGGAAGTGCGAAGAGAAGTAAAACGCTCTACGGAAGGATTGAGAAAGAGGAAGTGATTTTAATCAATGAGGAAACGAAAAAAGACTCAGTAGGCGATGAAACTCCCAGGGAAGAAAACTGGGTTAAGGTGAAACGCAAAAGAAGGGGAAGTGCTAGATCCAGAGAGAATGCGAAGAACAAGGGGAACAATAAGTCCAATAGGAAAAGAATGTACTGCCTCCTCCAAGACCGGATGCTATAGTCATTGCGAGAAGCGGAGATATGTCTTACAGTGATATATTAAGAGTGGTTAAGAAGGAGGAAAGCCTCCAAGAGTTAGGTGAAAATGTCTCCCGAATAAAGAAGACAACGAAAGGAGAAATTCTGCTCGAATTAAAGCGGGCTTCTACAGGAAGCGTTGTAAAATACAAAGAGGGAATTGGTAAAATACTGGGAGAACAGGCGGAAATCAAAGCACTAACCCATGAAGTGGCTCTTGAAATCCGAGATCTTGACGAAATTACTACGAGAGATGACATAGTTGAGACTATCTGTTCCCGTATCCCTGGATTGGAGAATTTCAGAGAAGGCTCCATTAGAAACCTAAGGCCGTCGTATGCGGGCACACAGGTGGCAGTTATTAGTCTGCCAGTGCTGGAGGCAAGGAAATTATTGGAAGCCGGAAAGATAAAAATAGGCTGGGTGGTATGCAGAATACGAGAGAGAACAAGTTTACGAAAGTGTTTTAGGTGCTTCGAGTATGGTCATATGGCAAGGGCATGTAAGAACACTGAGGACAGGAGTGAGTGTTGCCTAAAATGTGCTGAAAAGGGGCATTATTGGAAAGAATGTAGGAAGGATCCATGCTGTATTGCATGTAAAAAAGATGGTGGAAGAGATATAAAACATCCAATGGGTAGTAGGAGGTGTCCGTTATTCCAGGCAGCGAGCAAATCGGCTGGGATATGAGGATGAGGTTACTACAAATAAATTTGAATCACTGTAAAGCTGCACAGGAACTATTAAGTCAAACTGTATATGAGGAGAAAGTGGATGCTGCCATAATATGTGAGCAGTACAAAAACCCATGTCTTGGAACGTGGGTGGAGGACCTAACAGGGAAAGTAGCGGTGTGGGCGTGTGGAAATAGAACTCACCAGGATAGGCCACTAGTAAACAGAAGATATTACACTATGACGAAGATTGGTGGGGTACACATTTACAGCTGTTATGTACCGCCAAGTATACCTCAGGTGGAGTACGAACAAATACTTGACAACCTAGTTAGGGATGCTCTCACAACGACGCCAAATATAGTAGCGGGAGATTTCAACGCATGGGCATTGGAATGGGGAAGCAGGAGCACAAACCAACGAGGCCATGCGTTGCTTAGAGCCTTCTCCATTCTTGACGTAATTTTATTGAACACGGGAGCAAGGAATATCTTTGAGAAGAATGGACACGGCTCCATTATTGACATAGCTTTTGTGAGCTCAGCATTGGCTGCAAAAACAAATTGGCGAATCAGTGATACATATACCCACATTGATTATTTGGCGATTGTAATAGATATCAGCAGTGTAGGACCAATACGAGAGAGAAGCGGACGCATAATGAAAGCACAGACGAAGGGGTGGAAAGATGAAACCATGGATGAGGAAATATTTAGACAAATGCTGGACGAAACTATAACTGATTCGAGTGACGCAAATGAACGAGCAAAGCTATTAGCGGAACATATTAGCAGGGCTTGTGACGCTGCTATGGTGAGAAGGAGAAGCACATCTACCCGAAGACCAGTGTATTGGTGGAGCAGCGAAATTGCGGTACTGAGACGCGAGTGTCACAGTGCGAGACGACATTACCAAAGGAGTAGAGAGGAAGCTGACAATGCAAAATTAAGGACCGTTTTTAAAGCCAAACGTTGGGAACTCAAGATAGCTATTAAGAAAAGCAAATCGTTCTGCTTTAAGGAGCTATGCGACAAAGTCAATGAGAATCCATGGGAAGGAGCTTATAAGGTGGTTATGTCTAAAATAAGTAGCTGTAGAGAACTAGCGCCAACTTGCCCAGTACTTCTGAGGAGTGTGGTTGAAACTCTTTTTCCAATACAGAGCATTGAGAGGGAAAATATAACAGTAGAGGAGAATGCAAATTCTATTGATGCCATGGATCCAGTGATGGGCCAAGAGGTGATGCTAGCGTCGGAACATTTTGGAAATGCTAAGGCTCCAGGTCTTGACGGAATTCCAAACCGCGCTCTTAAAATAGCAATTAAACACAGTGTTCGACCCTTTACGGAGATGTATATGAAGTGTTTTGACGACGGAGTTTTTCCGAAAATATGGCAAGTTCAAAGACTGGTATTGCTACCTAAACCACGAAAACCGCCGGGAGATCCAAGTTCTTATCGACCGCTTTGTATGATCGATACAATGGGTAAGATTTTGGAACGATTGATCTGTAACCGTTTGGGACAACACCTTGAAAGAGTAGCCGAAGGTCTCTCTGACAATCAGTATGAATTTCGTAGAGGACGATCAACTATAGACGCAATTAAGAAATTGACAACGATAGCAGGCAATGCAATTGAAGGAACCAGATGGATGGGTGGTTCTAAGGAATATTGTGCCGTCATAACACTTGATGTTAGAAATGCTTTTAATTCCGCGTGCTGGTCGCACATTATACAGGCTTTGCGGACTATACAGACGCCGGCGCATCTTATGCGTATCATTAGCAGTTATCTTTCTAAAAGAATACTACTCTATGACACAGATGAAGGAGTGAAGAGGTATAAAACAACTGGTGGAGTTCCACAGGGCTCTGTGCTAGGTCCACTGCTATGGAATATACTCTACGATGGAGTGTTGCGTCTCCCAGTACCAAGAGGTGTGCAGATCATTGGTTATGATGACGATATAGCAGTAACAATTGTGGCGAAGCAATTGCATCAAATTGAGGCTACGTGTATGACGACGTTGAGTAGAATAAAGAGCTGGCTTATGTCAGCGAATCTTCAACTGGCTGGACAGAAAACTGAAGCTATTTTGATAACGAGCAGAAAGAAAATTTAATGGATTACACTTAGTATAGTATATAATATAACTTCTCAGCTAGCGCTTAGATATTTAGGAGTAATGATTGACGTAAGATTAAATTTTAGAACAAATATTGAGAAGGCTTGTGAGAAGGCTGCTCGCGTGATGAATGCAGCATTATCCCGCATTATGGCTAATATAGGAGGGCCAAATCAGAGCAGAAGACTGTTATTGGCAAAGGCGTTGGGTATTAGAACCTACGCTAGGGCTGCAAGGTCTTTGTTTCGTCTAAGCGCCCTTAGGGTTGCTAGTGGTTTCCGCACAGTTTCATATGAGGCTATTAGTGTCATATCTGGTATAACTCCCCCTGATGTTATGGCTATGGAACTGAAAAGGCTATACGATAGAGTTAGTATTGTTGGTAGAAAATTAACTACGGAAGAACGAAGGGAGGAAAGACAAAAGAGTTTAGACGAATGGCAGGTTCAGTGGGATACTGCGACGAAAGGGCGATGGACACATAGACTTGTCAAAAATGTACAAAGTTGTGTTGAAAGAAGACACGGTCATGTTGACTTTTTCATGACACAGTTATTGACAGGGCATGGCTGCTTCAGGGAATATCTCTGTAAATATGGCCACGACAATGAGGTATCTTGCTCCTTCTGCAATAATGGAATTGAGAATGCTGAGCATATTTTCTTTTATTGCGACAGATTTAGATTGGAACGCGAGCTGTTAGAGACGATGGTAGATGAAATAGTGACACCAGACAATATAGTTCCGCATATGCTGCGGTCTGTTGAGGTTTGGCAATATGTCAAAATGCTGTCTGCAAATGTGACGCAGGAATTGAGAAAGATAGAGAGAATTCGTAGGATAGAAAGAGATAGAAATCAATAGTAGTAGTCAATAGGCTAGAACTCGTCCTGTGATGAAATACTTATCGGTAGTACCATAGGACAAACAGGTTCGAATCGTAGAGGTGGTTTTTTAGTGGGTTAAAGTCTCACACTACTGTTGCAGTGGCAACAGGGTCTTTCGATGATTTTTTTTCACCGTAAAACAAAAAAACCTGCTGCTTCTTGTTCCTTTATTCTGCATTGCTTTTTAAACGAATGATTGAACGGACATAATGAGTGTGTGCACGTTTCCTCATCTACATCCCAGATTATAAATAGACTGTAATGTGAAAATATATGTACGTATGTACGAATCATTGGACTGACAGGATGAGTGTGTGTGTAACATGTAATGTGTATGATCGTTTTTTAATAATAAATTCTTGACAAGTTTTAGTCCTTATGATTTTTTTGTTTACAGAATGTACACCTGTATGATTGTTGTGTGTTTTTTATTTTTGGTATGATTTAATTAGAAGGATCTTTAATTTTAAATGTGATAAGAAAGGGCTAAACACCTGTGTAAATTTTTTTTGTGATAATAAATAACATCGTATACCTAAGTAGAAACATGAGTGTACATGTTCATTGTATTTGTATTGCTTTTCAAATGATTGGACGGACAGAATGAATGTGTGCACGTTCTTTTGAGATAATAATTGTGAAGAAATAGAAATATAGTTGTACGTGGTGTTGCTGTTGTTGTTGTTGTTGTGTTATAAGGATTTTTAATTTTCGATTGATGAGAAAGAAATGTATAGTTTTGCCTGCGTTTTTTTCACGCATAAGTAGAATATCTGTTTTTACATAATTGAATTTACTGATTGATTTACAACATCCCAGCATAAATAGACTTGTTTTAAGGATTTAGATTTTTTTTTAGTTTTACTGTTTTAAATAAATAAAATTATACAATAATGGGATTAATTGTAATATATTAGGTTTTTTTCTTAGGTATGTATATTTTATTTCAGAATTTTTTTATTTTGGAGAATACAATACATATATCTATTGAATATAATAACAGTAAAACATTCGTTTATACAGATTAAATAGGTTAAGTGTTAACAAATATTGTGTATAGAATATTTGACATCTGCAAATGTCAAAAGATTCTGAGTAAATTTTTTCATAAATGTATAATATTATTAACACATAAAAATGGATAACTTATTTTACTAATGTTACATATTCTTAATTCATTTATAAGTTTCATAAATAAATCTATATGCTCTTTATCAATCTGATTACTATGTTTTGTTAATAGTTCTTCCAATTCAGCTGATGTAACCATTTTTCCCCTTCTTTAAAAAGTCAATAGTAGGTTGCGTAAGTGCGGGACGATGTACTCTGAACAAAGAGTAATAATTAACTAAACAAAGATTTCAGATGTAGTTAAGTTTTTTTTTCATTTATTATATAATTTCTTCGTTTGAAATTATCGAAAATTACAGTTTATTGAAAACACAGTTTTTACATTTAGTAAGATTATAAAAATTAATTATATTTTTAGCTTCATTTTCAGCTTGATATAGTCTATGTTTATAAAATATACAGGGGCAGGTGTCAGGACCGCATGAGCTATTTTCATTAGACCATTCGCAATCCTCGAAATGTTCACCATGTCTATTTTTTATTCTCTTCAGGTTGTCTACATACTCCAGTTGTGTTTGTATGTTGATGAGTTTAGTTTTATCCTCATCAGAAATTATGCGCGAGAATGATTTTAAAAAGTTGTATATTTCCTTTGAAATCATTGTATGTTAATCTACTGCTATTGAATGCTCATGTGTAGAATTTGTGAATAATCTTTAATATTTATATGATATCAGATCTGTTAATGGGCGCTTAGGTAGGTTATCTAATAGTTTTTTGGAGCTGGACTATAGTAGAGACCATATCCAGTTTTATATTTTTTGAGATATAACCCTTTACGCATTGCAATTGATTCCATATATCTATTATGACGGTTAGCTTCCGCCAATTGTTCTTTCCCATTTTTGATAGCATTTATTGCTTTGACAATAGCGGATCCTACACTTGCCAAACCACCAAGCGCTGACAACGCTGTTAGTACGGGAATAAGTGGAAGAAATCCCCCAATTTTCGGTACAGGTATAACTCTCGGTATTATAATGTCTGCTCGCTTTTTCCCTTTAAAATTTGAATGAATAGCCTTTTGAGCTATTTTAACAGCATCATTTATATCAAGGGGTTTCTGTTCTTTCAATTGTTTTAAAGTTTTTCTCACAGTAGCTCTGAATAATTTCTTATTACACTCATTAATTTTTCCTTTTCTCATTCTTTTTGAATTTTTTCTTTTCTTATGTCTCTGCTCCTTCAAACCTAATCCAAATTTCACTTTAGCTTTCATAGCGTTTGTCACAAACCACGCGTTAGCACGTTCTTTAATATCACTATCTTTAGATTTAACTCGTAGCCAGGCTTTTTCAGCTACTATTTGATCTGCTTGATGTCTTGTGTCTATATGTTTTGATTGTGAATATGCAATATCATGCTCTCTACACGCTGCGTCTAATAAATGTATACCCTTATCTCCTGTTGCTAAACGTTTTTCAAGTTTTGTACCAGATACACAAAACTGATAACCAGGCAGATGTAATTCAACAGCTACTTTATTTATTAAGTTGTTTACAAATCCTCTTCTCATCTTACACTGGCTGGGGTTTTGTTTTGACTGTAGATTATAACAAATTTTTTTTTCGTTACTTTTATACCTCTTCGCAAAAATAGCTGAAATCAAGACGATCTCCTATATATATAGCAATTTATATGATTTCAGTATGTTATTTTTTTGATATTGATTTTGATCTGCTTTGTATCTGATCACGATCTACTTTACATCTGATCACAATCTGCTTTGTATCTGGTCACGATCTACTTTATATCTGATAACGATCTACTTTTTTGGTTTTTGGTATTGTCTATTTTATTTTAATTTTTTTATTATTTTTTTTTGGCATTGCCATCTTTTAGGTAAACATGTTTTACCTCAATGTTTAAATTGTTTATTTGATCAGCTAGATCATTATGTATTTGTGTTATATATATATATATATATATATATATACATTTATTTGTTTGTTTTTATGACTATATTTATTGAAACCTTCTCCAAATTTATTAATATAAGCCATCTCTTTCACTCTTCTAATAAATTATGTTAGCTTCTTTAAGTTCTTCGATAATAGAGATTATTTCGTTTTGATGATTGTTGTGACCAACACCTTCCGATGAAAGAAGTAAACGTAGTCTGTCAACTAGTTCATTAGGAGCATCCCAATATATGTAATTTGATTTCAGATTATTTAGTGATTTTAGCATTAAACCACTGCCTTTTGTTAAAATGTTTGTTGTTGTTTCGAATAAATGTTTAATTATTCGTATATATTTGAAGGCTCGTGTTCCTTTCACTTGTTCATTAGGTTCATAGCGACGTTTATGTGCATTGGTATGAATTAAAATCTCTTTATATTTTTTCAAACCATTTTTAGAATAATGGAGAGGTTTTTTATGAAATACTAGTTCAAATAATCCAGGCGTCATTTTCAATTTCATATTCCCTATCCTGTAATGGTCGTTTTAATTTCTAAATTATTTCATTTTTCATAAACCTACATTCTGCTGACAAAGCAAGGAAATAATTGGTTACTTTGATTTTTTTTTATTGGTTTCTAAGGGGTTAAGTATCTACATATAAATATAATCTTTCTCACCACACTTACTTTATAATGTACTAAATACCATTTAGAAAAATAACCAAGTAGAAAAAACAGAAAATAAGATGGGGTTTGCCATAGTGCAAATCTTGGAAACTTCACAAGGTCGTAATTTTTTTCATATAATGGAATTTCGAAATTGGAAGCTTCAAATGTCAATATTTACAGTTATTTTCGGAAAAGCGGTTTTATTCCTATTAATATAATAGAATGATCTAGAAGTACTTAGCGTGGGTGATCACGCGTTCTTAATCGATCTCTTTTGCTTTTGAACTTCAAAGTGTTCACATCGTGAACACAAAGATTAGTTAATACATTTTATTAAAATGTGACGCTAAATAAAGTTTCGTTTTTTTTTGTTATTTGTGAAGTTTTTTGTGAGTTAAATAAAGAAAATAGAATAAAATAGTAAATACTAATTGAAAATAGAAAGATAAAACCTGTTATATTCAGTACGAATATGTTAAAGAATTTTCATTGGCGAGCAAAAATTTGTGAATTCCAAAAAAATCCTAACCTAAATGGAGTTTGGTACTAAACCAGAAGAGCCTGAAGTCATCTTTAATAGAACCGTAACTGAACATCATGTGCATCACTTCACCATAAAATATCCCGATTTATCAATGTGTTACTCCACGGCAGCAAGGCTGAATTTTATACGTAGATATTAATACTTATGCTTAATTATTATTGAAAATTATTATTAATAAATATTTCTAAATTTTGCTTCTTCTTGATAAAATGTTGCATTAATAATCTTAACATGAATTAAATTATGAAATTATGAATTTAAATCAAACTATGATGAAAATATAAATATTTTTATAAGTTAATTAAACTTAAAAAGAAATATTAGATGTGGAAATGTAAAAATTTTAAATAATGAGTTTTACAAGTAAAAAGTTTAAAGTTTAAAAGAGAAATGTCTAAATTTTGATTATGTTAATATAAAGTATATATTATCATAAAATTCTGCTGAAATATTTGAACATAAATTACTACCTAAAAATGGAAAGAAATATAATATAAAAATGAAAATAATGTAATAATATAATATAATTTTGTATTAAAATTATGAAGACTAATATTAATTTAAGACTTAACCTATAAATTAACCTATAAATTATCATTATTGAATTTAACATATTTGCTAGAAGATTTTGAATATATAACTAATTTAGCACCACATCATCGACATCATGCTGGAGGCCTTCATCATTAAATCTATTGATTTGGTAAGTCTATAATGAACTTTAATTTCAAATTTTTAAGTTAACTTAATAAAAGCTAAAAGAAACCACAACCAATTAGATCGTTAGCATAATTTTTCTTTTGCCACACTGTGCATTAACATATGTTTGCTATGTTATTTTCATTTCTTTTTTTTTATTATTGTTATGTTTCAATTTCAAAATGTTCCTATAATGCTGGCGATCGTATCTTTTCAATTTCTTTTGGTTTTTGTTTCTTTTACATTTACAATATTAACCCATTGAGGCTCGGCCTAATTGTTAAAATAGTATTTTTTTTTATATATATTCATTTCATGTAACTGAAAGAATGATAAAATTAAATATTTCTTTAATTTTGTATATCTGTATATACATTTTTTTTCCTACTATAATTGAATTATATATATATATTTTCTTTTTTCTGAATTATATTTGAATATGCTTAAGATTAGATACAATAGTTATACTTATTGTTAGAATTAATGAAGTTAATAAATTTGTATCTTAAATAGAATGTTAAACTGAGATTTTAAAATAGGGGTGTTTTCTGACAGTGAAGATGTAGAATAGTACTAGACGTTGGACTAAATTTGGGGTTTCCACAAAATACTTTCTTTTGCCTAGGAAACTTGGAAGGCGTGGGTTATGAGGCAACATCCCTCAACAACAACAGAGGTGATGATATTTTTCTGAGAGTTTTGACTAACCCAAACCATAGTTAAACTACAAAATGACTAGATTGGGGCATAGTTAACGACTTAATTGAGAATCTAGTCATGCCAGACGTTACACCTTAAACAACATCACAAAATAGGGAGTCTATAATAAATTTGTATTGTAGACCGATTTTGCTAGGAAAGGACCGAACTCCCCCACCCGACTGTTGCTAGCAACTCAATGGCTCCCGCAGTCCTCCTCCTGCATAATCACTGCATACTGTAGTCTTTTCCATCAACGGTTCAACATTATTTTTACATATTCTACTTTGATATGATATGCTTTGATATAGTACACATCCGGTAGAATACGATACAATAAATGGATATGGAACGGTATTACATTTCCATTTCAATACATTACTTTACAATACAATACAAGAATGGCGCCCAACGTGGGGTAGAGAATGACTTGTTGGTATTTTAGCTCGGAAACATAAAGCTTGAAGAGATCAAAAAGAGGTTGATAATTCAGTGCTGGTGCGAAGAGCAAAGTTATCAAAGACGCTCTGGCTCTACTATTTTTTTTTTGCAATATAATACTTTTTAGAGATCATTTTCATAGAAAGATAAGTGTTTGGATGTAGCAAAAATGAGTTTAGTAATAATGTATAGGATTTTGCTGGAAATTTTCAGTTATTTGGGTAATAAATTTCGAATAGACTGACCGCTTAATACCTGTATATCCTTTGCTATGCCTTTTGAGTTATATCTAAGAATTTATTTACTTCTATTGTGGTATACTGATAAACCTATTGTTCCTAAATTCGTTAGCGATGTTCTCAGCCTCTAACATACATAATGGATTTCATCTATTGTGCTGGTTGCAAGTAAATGACCGATGTATGGTAGAGATCTATATATTTTTTTAATAACTACTAAGTGCTGATAGGTGAGAATTTAGTCATAATACTTTTCATTCAGATATTACACCATAGCCCAATTTGTATTAACTCGTTAGTCAAAACATAATACTTTTTCTCTCAGTAATTTTTTTTCGTCTAGTAGACTTTTCTATTTTTCTTTCTAAAAGAAAACACCCGGTAGATATTTGTACATCATTATTGAAGTTATAGTTTTATTTGGATTCTTTTTATTGTTTTCGTTTATTTTAAATTTTTCAAAAAAAAAGGATTTTTTTTTTTTAAAGTGTCTGAGTCAGGATTATTATCTTAGCACACTTTAATATATTTTTAAGGTAGAAAATCAGTGTAAGTTTCTTTTTTTTTTTTTTTTTTTGATTAATATTTTTTTTTCTGAGTTATATTTGGTATATTGGTATCAATAGTATTTTTTTTTATTTTCGGTTACGTAGAGTAGAATATTGAAAACAGTCAAAATGTCGATGGAAAGAACTCCTTCACGGACAGATTTTCCTCCACCATTACCTTTGGCTCCAGTTTATATTGAGCCTTCCGCATGTCATGTTTGCATGGAAACAATGGTTGAAGAGGACGACTGTTTGATTATTAATGAATGCTCACATGCATTTCATAGGTCATGCATTGAATCATATTTATCATCTACTTCTGAATGTCCAGTGTGTAAGCACTCATGTCAATTAAATGAGCTGCGTAAGTTAAGAATTAGCTCTAAAGCTCCATCAAGTAGAGTAATATCCAGAAGCAAAACGAGAGGAGCATTGGCAAAACATTATAACACTCGTAGTAGCAGTCGCAATGCTGCTCAAGATTTTAATCAGTCAGTCTCCAATACTGATTCTAATATACCTCAAGCAAGTTTACATGAAGACAATCAGTTAGACCCAATTATTTTGAACTCTCCTGTACATAACCCAAGTCAATCTGCTCAACCGACAAATGGGAACAACCAATCTTTTGATATTGATTATGATAAAATAAATCGAATGATTGAAGCAAATGTTACCAGAATTTTACAAAATATAAGTATAGGACCTGCAAATTATAATAGCAATGATCAGCCCAATAATATCCAGGATAATTTTCACGCGAGTCAAGCTCAACGTCCCAACAGTAATCCTAATAATCCCTATTTACTTTCTCCGATAGCAAATTCAAACTCAAATTTAAGTTCAGTACATGCTGATAAGATTGCATCGGTTATTCAAAATTGGAACATTAAATTTGATGGTTCATCAACAGGTTTACAAGTAGAAGAATTTTTATATCGAATTAAATCGTTGACCAAGGATACATTTAATGGTGATTTTTCAGTTATTTGTCGAAACTTACATATCCTTTTGACGGGAAAAGCTAGAGATTGGTACTGGAGGTATCATAAACAAGTCGAGGCAATAAATTGGAAGGACTTTTGTAACGCTCTTAGCTGTCAATATAAATCGTATAAAAGCTCTTTTCACATAAGAGAAGAAATTAGAAATAGAAAACAAAAGTTAGGTGAAACTTTCGATTCCTTTTTCGATTCCATTTTAACTATTATGGATCATCTTCCTATACCGATGTCTGACGCAGAACTGATAGAAATTTTAGCAAGAAATTTGAGACCTGAGATACGGCAGGATTTACTTTATGTCCCCATACACTATATTTCACATCTACGAAAGCTTGTGCAAATGCGAGAAAACTTTTTGAATGATGAAACTGTGCGTAAAAATCTGCATGTCACTCGCAGTCAAAATTCAACTTTTGCAAGAAAATATATTTCAGAAATTGACGCGGCAGAAGAAGTTAACGTTGATTTAGACGTAGATGGTGATTGTTCTATTGAAGCAATTCAGGGTAGCGAGATCAAGTTAAAATGTTGGAATTGTGACGAGATAGGCCACCATTGGCAAAATTGTCTTGAAAAAAGATCTATATTTTGCTATGGTTGTGGCACAAAAAATATCTATAAACCAAATTGTGTGAAATGTGCTGCCAATAAACACTCACAGTCAAAAAACTTCCGAGCTATAGTAGCAAAAGAGAAAACTTAGCAGAAAATACTACCCCAACTTCTAATAGATCTTTACAACCTGATAACACTGAAAATAATGCTTTAAATCCGGATAAAACTAAAAAAATTAGTATACTTAAACGTGAAGTAAATATTGAAAATTTTGAAAATGAGGACGTTTCTAAAATTATTATGCCAAAAATGCCCTATCATAGACGATGGGAATTGTATTTGCAAAAACGTAAACAGATTTTCTGTCTATCTTCAGTTGATTATCAACGGAAAACAAAACCTAAACGTTCCACTTCCCGATTACGTAAATATTACAAAATTCGTAGAATCTGTAGGAAACTTCTGGTTTCGTCTATAGTATCTAATCCAAAAGACTTGCGATACTATGCAAAAGTAAAATTTTTAAATTTCAATGAATTAGGACTAATAGACACAGGAGCAAATGTTAGTTGTATAGGTTCAGATTTAGCTTCTTATGATTTTTCAAAACTACAGAGCTTTACAAAGTGTAAACATTTTGTGAAAACTGCAGATGGTCAGTCGCAAACAGTTTATGGATGGCTGGATGTTGAAGTAAACTTCAAAAATCAGTCTAAACAATTAAAATTATTTATCGTACCATCGTTAGCACAAAGATTAATTTTAGGAATTGACTTCGTAAAGTCTTTTGCTATTTTTCCAGACTTAATTGGATGTACTGATATAATTTCGTTTGATAAAACATCAAACACGTTACTTTCTGAATTAACAGATATTTCCGATAAACTTAAAACTCATTCTGAAAATGTAAAGCATTCCGAAACCACAAGAGAAAACTTCTACCCACTCTCTCAAAGTCAGCAGTTGCAGCTTAATGCTGTCATTGAACTTTTTCCTAATTTTGAAAAGCAAGGATTAGGGAGAACCACTCTTATTAAACATTCAATGGATGTAGGGACCGCAAAACCAATTAAATCAAGATTTTATCCGGTTTCTCCAGCAGTTGAACAATTAATGTATGGTGAACTCGATCGAATGTTAGAACTAGGTGTAATAGAACCATCTACATCTTCTTGGAGTTCTCCGATGAGATTGGTGGTAAAACCTAATAAAGTTCGTTTATGTTTAGATGCACGTAAAGTCAATGCAGTAACTAAAAAGGATGCCTATCCACTTCCGAACATTGAGGGTATTTTCGCAAGGCTTCCAAAAGCAAACCTCATAACGAAGTTGGATTTAAAGGATGCATATTGGCAAATTCCTTTAGATGAAAATTCGAAAAGTCTTACTGCTTTTACAGTACCAGGTAGACCACTTTATCAATTTGTTGTCATGCCTTTCGGCCTCTGCAATGCACCCCAGACAATGTGTAGATTAATGGATGAAATCATTCCTCCAGATCTAAAACATTCTGTTTTTGGTTACTTGGATGACTTAATAATTGTATCAGAAGATTTTCACAGTCATCTTGAAATTCTGATTCGTATAGCATCACAATTTCGAAAAGCCAACTTAACGTTAAACATTTCCAAATCAAAATTTTGTGTAACGGAAGTAAATTATTTAGGTTATGTGATTGGAAACGGTGGTATCACAACAGATCCCGAGAAAATTAGAGCAATACATGATTGGCCTGTTCCTAAGACTATTAGGCAAGTTAGAGGTTTTCTTGGATTGGCAGGATGGTATCGACGTTTCATTGACAATTTCTCTACTGTAGTATTCCCCATCACAGAGTTATTATCCCGCAAAAAAATGTTCAAATGGACAGAAGAAGCACAGGAAGCATTTGATAAGGTTAAAACTTTGTTAACCTCAGCTCCCGTGTTGTCAAATCCAGACTTTAGCAAGAAATTTTTCCTTCATTGTGACGCTAGTGATTTCGGAATAGGAGCAGTACTAGTCCAGTTAGATGATCAAGGACAAGAACGACCAATTGCTTACATGAGTAAAAAGTTAAATTCCGCACAACGAAATTATAGTGTTACAGAGAAAGAATGTTTAGCAGCCGTAGAAGCAATAAAAAGGTTTCGTTGTTACTTGGAAATGCAAGAATTTGAGGTCATCACCGATCACTCAAGTTTAGTGTGGTTAATGCGTCAACCCGATTTAAGTGGGAGATTGGCAAGATGGGTATTCAAGCTTCAACCTTTCAATTTTACTATTAGCCATCGAAAAGGTAAAGACCATGTAGTACCTGATATAGCTGATATAGCTGGTATAGCTGGTATAGCAGGTATAGCTGGTATAGCTTGCTAGTATAGCTGGTGTAGTGTTTCATGCGAAGAGGTATGAAAGTAATGAAAAAAATGGTTATAAACTACAGTCAAAAGAAAAACACCTAATCAGTGTAAGATTGGAAGAAGATTTGTAGACAACTTAATAAACAAATTATATGTTGAATTACATCCACCTGGTTATCAGTTTTGTGGACCTGATACAAAACTTCAAAACGAATAGCAAGAATAAAGGAAATAAAGGAATAATTTATTGGATGCAGATTGTAGAAAGCACGATATAGCGTACTCAAAATCAATGGATATAGACACAAGCCATCAAGCAGATCGTGATCAGGTATAAATCAGATCGTGACCAGATAGCAAGCAGTTCGTGATCAGATATAAAGCAGATCGTAATCAGATACAAAGCAGATCATAATCAGATAGCGAGCAGATCATAACCAGATCAAATTCAATAAAAAAATTATTATAATGTCTAAAAATGACCATAATAAAGTGTTGGAAGATCTTGTAAAGACAAGGGCTGTTCTAAAGAAAAAGTTAAAAAATATTAAACTGAATCAAATAGATAGAGTTAATTTATTAGAAGATACCTTTCAACCAATAACAAAACCACTTAAAAAAATCATTGGAAAACTTGAAGATAAGCATAAGGATACAGACAACACTATTGATGATGATGGCGATTATTATGACGTAAATGTTGATAATGAAATCATCGGAAAACTTGAAGATAAGCATAAGGATATAGACAACACTATTGATGATGACGATGATTACGATGATGTAAACGGTGATAATAACGATTTTCAGTATGAAAATATTTCAACTGATGATAATGATGGTGAAAAAAACTATGACCATAATAGACCTGTATCAAGTACATGTATCAAGAACTTGAAAAGAAAACAATGTTTAAGGCTGACGAAAAATTCTCCATTATTTGAAAATATACAAACACTTATTAATAATAAGCAATTGGATAAAATTTATGGTTTTAATCAAGATGTAGACGGTAGTTGGAGATATGGCAAGGAAAAATTAATATTTAATAGAGATAATACTATACAGATAGGGAATATGAAATTGAAAATGACGCCTGGATTATTTGAACTAGTATTTCATAAAAAACCTCTCCATTATTCTAAAAATGATTTGAAAAAATATAAAGAGATTTTAATTAATACCAATGCACATAAACGTCGCTATGAACCTAATGAACAAGTGAAAGGAACACGAGCCTTCAAATATATACGAATAATTAAACATTTATTCGAAACAACAACAAACATTTTAACAAAAGGCAGTGGTTTAATGCTAAAATCACTAAATAATCTGAAATCAAATTACATACATTGGGATGATCCTAATGAACTAGTTGACAGACTACGTTTACTTCTTTCATCGGAAGGTTCTGGTCACAACAATCATCAAAACGAAATAATCCCTATTATCGAAGAACTTAAAGAAGCTAATATAATTTATTAGAAGAGTGAAAGAAATGTCTTATATTAATAAATTTGGAGAAGGTTTTAATAAATATAACCATAAAAACAAAAATATTGTAATCGAAAAATATATAACACAAATACATGATGATCTAGCTGATCAAATAAACAATTTAAACATTGAGGTAGAACATGTTTATCTAAAACCTGGTAATGACAAAAAAAATTATAAAAAAATTAAATTAAAATAGACAAAACCAAAAACCAAAAAAGTAGATCGTTATCAGATATAAAGTAGATCGTGAGCAGATACAAAGCAGATCGTGATCAGATGTAAAGTAGATCGTGATCAGATACAAAGCAGATCAAAATCAATATCAAAAAATTAACATACTGAAATCATATAAATTGCTGTATATAGGAGATCGTCTTGATTTCAGCTATATTTGCGAAAATTGGAGGATTTCTTCCACTTATTCCCGTACTAACAGCATTGTCAGCGCTTGGTGGTTTGGCAAGTGGAGGATCCGCTATTGTTAAAGCAGTAAATGCTATCAAAAATGGAAAAGAACAATTGGCTGAAGCTAACCGTCATAATAGATATTTGGAATCAATTGCAATGGGTAAAGGGTTGTACCTCAAACCATATAAAACTGGATATGGTCTCTACTATAGTCCAGTTCCAAAAAACTATTAGATAACCTACCCAATCGTCCATTAACAGATTTGGATTTGAATAAATATGGAAGACATCTCAAACACTTTAGGGGTGTTTTCATGCGTGATTCTTTACCTAAAAAAACCATTCAAACAAGAATGTGGCATTGTTAACTTAGATGATTCAAATGGTATGGGAACACATTGGGTAGCATATTATAAAAACCACAACTATAAAGAATACTTTGATAGCTTTGGAAACTTACAACCACCACTTGAGATTGTCAACTACTTAAAATGTCCTATTGAATATAATTATGAACGAAAACAAAAATTTAATACATTTAATTGTGGGCACTTGTGTTTAAATTTTTTATTCAATAAATATAAATTAAAATGAAATAATTCAGAGTACATCGTCCCGCACTAACACAACCTACTATTAAATTCTTAAAGAAGGGGAACAAAAATGGTAACATCAGCTGAATTGGAAGAACTATTTATTAACAAAACATAGTAATCAGATTGATAAAGAGCATATAGATTTATTTATGAAACTTATAAATGAACTAAGAATATGTAACATTAGTAAAATAAGTAATTCATTTTTATGTATTAATATGTCATACGTTTGTATTATTGTGAAAATACTTATTCACAATCCTTCAACATTTGTCGATGTCAAACATTCTATACACAATATTTGTTAACACTTAAGCTATTTAATCTGTATAAACGTATTTTGAAATTCGAATCTGTAAAAATCTGAAAAAAAGAAATATGTAATAAAATTTTCAAAAAATAAAAAACTAATTTGTTTTAATTAATCTCATTATTGTATAATTTCATTTATTTAAAACAGTAAAACTAAAAATTCTAAATCCTTAATAACAAGTCTATTTATACTCCGGGGTGTTGTAGATCAATCAGTAAATTCAATTATGTGAAAACAGATATTACTTATACTTATGCGTGAAAAAAACCCACAGGCACAACTATACATTTCTTTCTCATCAAATTAAAAACAACCGCACAACCAACCTACCCTTTCTTATTAGTTTATATTTCTATTTCTTCTACCTGTGATCATGAGCAATACGTGCCAAGAATTTACTATTAAAAAAAAAACGATCATACATATTACATGTTACGCACACACTCATTCTGTCCGTCCAAACATTCGTACATACGTATATACATTTTCACATTACAGTCTGCTTGTACTCTGGGATGTAGATGAGGAAACGTGCACACACTCATTCTGTCCGTCCAACCATTCGTTTGAAAAGCAATACAAATGAAAGGACCAACAAAAAGCAGGTATGATCCCAAATTTGTAGGGAAAAATTGAAAATAAAAATGATTTAATTCTTTTCCAGATATGCATTCTCCCAAATTTTAACACACACAAACACACATACACATTAAAAAGCATTACCTTTTCATAATACATGTTACAAACCTAAAGACCGATCGCACACAATTCATTTCACATTCTCCAATGTTCTTACTCTTTTACAGCTATGCATGCACCAAATTTTGTATGGAGAAAGTGACCTAGAAACCCCATAAACATACTACTCATTGTGTTTAAACGGTGATAGCAACAATTATACTGTTATTGTACAAAAAAAAAAAAACGCAATGCATTCATGGTATCAGATGTATTATCAACGTGTTAAACGTTTTATGAATACAAATGAATACACACACAAACATATGTATGTACGTGCCCTTTGCTTGTTTTACCATTGTACACAGAAGTGGCGTTTGTATGTGTATCCATCTATTTACGTTTCAGAAAAAAGAAATAACGGTAAACATTAACAAAAACACAAACTTAAAACGAAAACATTTATAATAGTTTAATGTTTACGTGTGTTAACATGTGTTTAAAAAATATAGTAAATGTGTGGGGATTTTGTTTTTGTAATAAATTTTTCAATTACAGTTGTCAACAAAACAGTGCAGATTAAAAGGGTAATCAATTCCAGAAGTTCGAAATTTATATATAAGTCTTGTAATTCAAATTATATGCAATTATTGTATTCTATTATAATTCATTTCCACTACAAACCATTCCGAGGCAAAAATAAATTTCACGAAAAATTATCCGCCAAATTATCTGTGAATCAGGCGGTTTCTAGGCACTGATGGGATTACAGCCCTCTATATCATTGCTTACGTTGACTATGACCATGTTACCTACATAATAGACCCAGACTCGAACACGTTAGCAATGATCGCACACTCTATTACAATCGTCAAATTAAATTTACCACGCCTGTTAAATAGAATACCACCTTAATAACGACCTGTATATTAAAACATGTAAGAATATGTACATATACAACATTAATACCCCGAATCAAATGAATTCTACCAAGACTTTGAAATCCGATTAAAATATTACGTTGTTTTTCCATAAATAATTACTTTGTAGTAAGTACACAATTATTTTAATTATTAACAGCGTGAGTAAAAGAGTTACAAAATATTAATTTAAAAAAGGAGAAGAGACCAATAATATACATCGTCTGCATTAAATATTTCGTTTAACTGAAAGTAACATAAAACAGCAGAATATCGCAATATTGTAATTAAGGACAAAGTTAATGAGTTTTTGGAGACCGAATAATGGCTTTAATGAATTTGCAGTCAATAAGTTGCTATTTTTTTTTAAACATATACATATGCCAATCCTACTATATGTGGTACACCTGTTGTGTTGAGGTTTCTGCGTTTACTGTGCTTTAAGTTTTTAAATCTACGTTTTGGTGTGCTACAGAATATAACGGCAATAAAGCATGCCTTGATAAATTTTGTCCAGGGTATAGTGTTGGAAAATACTATACTTTAGTACTATTTTCAGTACTTTTCCATTAAAAAAAATAGCGCAATACCACCGCGATACATTCAGTACTTTTTATCATAGCATGTTTTATGTTTGCGCTTTTCAACTCCTAAAACGTTATTGATGAGCCGGGACTTTTCTGTCCTGTTGCGTTCGAAATCAGCTGTTTTTGTTTTGTATGTGAGAAGCATGCATAAGTCATTAGTTTTCCGTTGTGTACGTGTATTAAAAATAAATAAATATTTTTCTACAATAGCACCGTTTGATGCAAAAAAGTACTCTTTCAGTTATAGTTCAGTACCATTTCAAAATTTCAATTCTGCAACAGCGCCAGGGTAATTGCTTATGTGTATTTTTTTGAATCAGAGATTTCAGTTTTGTGAAATTGACAAAAGTTTGAAGATATCACGTAATCGGCAAAAAAAGTTGTATATGCAAATCTTATTTTATTACTTATTATATGTGGTTTTAGTTGATGTATTTGATGACGTATTATATATAGTACGTTCAGCATTAGTGTGTAAAAATGGTGAAACCGAAAACTATGCTCCGAAAATCACAGCATTCTGTGGACGAGCAGATGGTTCCATACTTTGGCAGTCACGGACGTAAGCAATATATTCATGGAAAGCCTATAAGATATGGCTCCAAATTTTGGATCGACTTATAAAGGCTATATTATTTGGTTCGAGCCATACCAGGGACTATCCCAAATAATATATGTATATAAGGAAATGGGACTTGGTCTAAGCGTAGTCTTAAAGTATTGTAACATTATCACAAAGCCAACCCGACATCTATTTCGATAATTTATTTTCAATAAACTTATTGACTGAGTTAGGCGAACGACGCGTGAAAGGCACTGGAACAATTCTTCACAATCGGTTAGGCAACTGTCCTTCGCTAAAGAAAAAAGATCTACAGAAAAGAGAGAAAGGGTGGTATGACTATCCTAAGATTTCTACCAACAATATAATTGTATGTTGTTTGAACGACAGCAGTGCAGTAGACTTTACTCAAACGTCCATCCAGTTGAACAAGGCAAAAATATTTCACGTTAGTCTTGAAAGGAGAAAAAGCGTAAATACATTCAACAACCACGCGGCGGCGACTGAACTTACAAAAGCTTACTTACTTTTTTTGAAATATGTGTTAAATTATTTTAACTCATTAAATGCACTTTTTCAGTCGAAAAAAGTGTTGGTCCATGTTTTGCATTCAGAGTCAACAAAATTTTTTTTATAAACTTGGCCAAAATTTTATTAAAAAGAATGTTTGGAAATTTGTTTGTGTCATAAGGTCACCTCATGTTTCATCGCCAATAGATGACGCTTATACCGGCAGTGAATGTGAAGAATTGTTGAAAACATTTCCAAAATCCAGTACTCATCAGATAAAATCTGATTGTCTGAAATTCTACATGACTGCACTTGACGAAACGCAAAGAAGACTGCCACATAATGACAAATAAATTTTCAGAGAAATGGAATTTTTAAACCCCGACGTGGCCATTGGAAAAAGTAACAAAAGTGTCTATCAATTTAAATTGATATGTGATAAATATAAAGTTGACTTAAATTTACTTACACATGAATGGTTAATTTTAGAATATAGTTTTTCTGAATATGAGAAACAAACATCATCTAAATTAGATGTTGAAGCATTTTGGTTCAAAATCTGCAAAAATTTTGCAAAAATTATAAAAATTTTACAAAGTTCTGTTGTAACTGACATAAGTACCAAAAAGGGAACAAATTAAGCCATGAGTTATTAAATTGTTTTTGCATTATTAGATCTCATTTACAAACTACATAATTGAATTAATTGTGTAAATTTAAAATGCACATCGTCATTAAAAAAAAAATGAATTATACAGAATTGTATAAATATTTTTTTTATTAATTTATAATATTTGTTATTTTTATATTACTTTTATTTGTTTTTATGTTATTTTTGTATAATAAATGTATGTACCTGAATTGAAAATGTCCAAATTTAAAACCAAGGCGAAGGTTTTAGAAGGTTTTTAAGTACACGGGATTGTCAAATATTTTGTTTGTGAGCAAAAAAAAACTAACACCCACTACCTCAAATAACTTTTGAACAAAAAATTTTCTATTTTTCTTCTATTTATTAAAATAAAAGAAAATACATGTTGTTTTTGTTAAAAAAACAATGCGAATTGAGTTGTACTATTGCCATCACCTTATTGAATTTGCCTTGTTTAAAACAAACATTTATTTTTGAAAAAAAAGGAAAAAGTGGCGAAGGGAATTTTGTAGGGAAAATTAAAAATGGGTGTAGGGAAAAAAGGGATTTTGTTTTTCATTGATGTAGGGATTTTTGGAAAAAATCTCCTGGCATCACTGGTTGCTATGCTCTTAGTTTATGAAAGAATAAACTGTACCACAACACTTGTCTACACCACGTTACACGAATTTACTTTACTGCTGCCGATGTTTAAGACATTTTTTATTTGATTGAAATTGATGCTCTTGCTTTTACTCTACTAAATTTTATTACGTTGTATTCTCACTTGTCCGATATTAGTTATTGAAGTAAATTATAATTCAAAATTTATTTATCACAACCGATTATATTATATTCTTCAATAATATTAATAATACGCTTTAATAACAGAATTTATCGATAATTTGTAAATTGTACAAATGCCAAAAATCATTTATAAATTATAACGTTCGCTCTAAACCCATTATCACTCGCCATACTTTGGGATAAAAAGCAATTAATTACCATCAATTCCTTTTATTGCGTTTGAACCGAATTAGTCGTAGCTGCGGGAGTGTTAACAAAGTTGAAAATGCCAAGGAAAACTGAATGTTGCATTTTTTTAGTAGCGATTAAATTGAATTTGTGTAGTTGCAATAAAAAGCAAAGGATTAAAGAAACAAGTAGAGTTGGAATGATATTAAAGTTTTAGGTTTTCCGTTGTATGCAGATGAAATAAAAAATAATCAGAGTATCGGATTAAAGCACTTGTACTTAATCACTGGTGCTGAAGACATTGGTAGGCGGTATTTGTGAATAAATACATATTTAAGATAAGATAATATTAATGTTAAAATCACTGAAATGCATAAATTGTCTGTGCTTTACAGAATTATTTTCTTCAGAAATAATTTCTTGTCCGTGGAAAACTCAATGTTTGCTTAAAGCACCCTTACACGACATGTGTTTTACTTAAGTTTAATAATTTCTCAAGTTTTTTGTTTTCAAAATTACAAGTTGAACTTAAAATTGTTATTTTTATGTTAAAAAATGAATATTTTACTTTTCTTATTATTATTAGGAAGACAAAATTAAATACAAAAAAAATTCGTTTATTGCACCCACAAAATATTTCTTTCAGCCGGCTAAATAAAGCACACATAATCCAGCGTCTACAAATGTTTGTGCATGGCAAAGGCGTTTGTTATGATATGTAATACATACGAATTAATTACGCTGTAATTTAAAGACTTTTTTACACAATCAATGTTTTAAGTGCCATACACGACATGCAGCTGTATAATAATGTAAAATTTGACATTTACAGTGTAAAAAATATTCCAAATTTATTTTTACAGAAATTGGGAAAAAACTGTTTTTGATCTTAATAAAAATAGTTAAACACGAAGACTTTTAATCATTTTTAACAACAGCAAAATACAATAATATTTTTTTCATGGATGAACAGTACATTTAAGCAGAGTTTAAGCATATAAAACCGAAAAATGAAAATTTTGTGATGAGTCACTTTTGAACTAGCTGTGCGAGATGTCGTGTAAGGGTGCCTTTATAATAGATACACAGATGGAGTTTTACTCGTTTACTTCGAATACAAACGAAGTAAATATAGTTCTTATTTGTCAAGTTGTTAACATTTTAGAGGTAACTTAATTTTGACTAATTTTTATGAAGAAACAATAGTGGTGAATTTTTTTTTGGTATTATTTTTGTTACAGAAACACACCATATCATTTGAAATGCACGCATATGTAAATCTTTTTTTTCATGTAGATTTAGTACAATCTTGAGGAATTAACCTGTTAACTGATTAGGTTTTCTTAGAAAGGTAGGCTTAATATTCTTAATTAATTACGAACAAAGACGAGTAATCACGACATACATACATAATTGGTTATTGCAATCCTTTAGTCAGGATTACGACCTAGTTTCTCACACCACTTATGTTGTGTACGTTGGTTTTTATACAGGAGTGGTGGGACCTACAGTTTAAAGTCGACTCGAACGACAGATTTTTGAGTAATTTTTCATTTCAATTTTATTTACTCTCAGAGTTTTCACCAGAAATCTGCTGAGAGGAATTCGCCGAAGAAATATTTTGTCATATTTCATTTAACTGGAGATGCTTGACTTGGGGTTTTAACCGCGGCCTCACGTCTGATAAGTCAACACACTACCTACTAGACCACAACGAATCACGACCTATGCAAAGTAAATAAGCATGCGTTATACATTTTTTATTCTTCAATGGGTATAAGATTATTTAAATGCCAATTTTTCCAATTCAATGGAGATATTTCACATCTTCCCACCAGTACCGACATTCCCCCATGCTAGAAAATAGCCTAAGCGTACTGCATTTTATCTGATGTTCCATGTAGGTTAAATTTACTCTCATAAATAGAGAGTACATATGTAGGTTCTATGTAGGCGCTAAACAGGAAGTCCTTGTATATAAGAGTAAATGTAACCTACATGGAACACGTGCAAAGCAGTACGTTAGGCGTAAGCCAAATATTGAGTTTTTGCCTAACAATACTCAGGCCTTTTTCAAGCATGGGTCGTGCCGTAATGGTGGGGGATGTGTTCCAGTACAGTAGTAGGGTATGTCTTTTAAATAGACAGTAAAAGGGATTCATTTTAATATTTGGACATTTTAAAACAAAATGTGAAGTAAAGTGCCTATAAGTTAAATATATTCGACACGTTGAGAAACTTATGCATAATTGTTTAAAACTACTCCAAACACCGGCACAGGCCCCTGATCTCAACACTATTGGGCATGTTTTGGAAACACTTACCCGTAAGCTCCATAATAGAATCTCTCTATAGTGGAATCTATAATCACAGAGGAGCAGTTGAAACAATGCGAAAGTTTTAACTGGAGTATCACAAATCAGCCCCCACATTTCGAATGTTACGATTTTATTATTAATATGCAACCCATTATCAATTAATTCTTTTATTTCCGTTACAAAATCACTCAAAAAACTAGTTATGACATGAGGTTTATTCTTGCCGACATATGTATATGCCAACAAGAAAGACAGAAATGTCGGAAAAATTTTCGACTTTGGCTAAAATTGGCCATAATTGAGTCCTCAAGCTTTTAAACAATGGTAGGCCATCAATATTTACATCTATAATTATTTTTTGGCAATCACTTATACTGCTTGAGACTCTTAATAATTGCTTTTTTACACTCAATTAACCAGTGTTATCACTACAGCGTTTTTGGATTCCATTTCAACGATTTTATATTTATTTAAATGCATTTATTAACAATTTTATGTACTGTTTCTGTAAGCCAAACAATTTTACTTTCACACAAATAAAAATTGAGTGTTTTTGTTCATATTTTCCCTATAAATAGAAAATCAAGTGAAATCGTTTATCCTACAGAAACAGGTCAGGCCAAATTTGTACGAATGTAAAAACGTTTTTATCTTCTCTAGTAAAAGTAAAATGCAAACTGAAGTGCTTTTCGAACGCTTTACTTACTTAAGAATCGATAACTATATTTTTCTAATTTAAAATAAAAATAAACACTACCTACAACATAATGCAAAATAGTGTTTATTTCTATTTGAAATTATAAAACTTAATAATGAAATAAATTACAATTTGGTTTTTTATAATATTTTAAGTTTTATTTAAAGAGAATTCCACATACAGACAAAAATAACATACGTACAAAATGTAATAGTGTTTTCCCACCGAGTGGTTTTAACGCAAAAGTTGGTTTTAACGTTAAAACCAAAAATAAAACCTGATTTTACCATACAAAATTATTGTGTTAAAACCAAAATAAAACCTTTTTTTAATTGGTTTTAAGTTGGTTTTATGAAATACAACCTTGTTTTGATGTACTAAATGTACTAAATCAGAGCTACCAGCTCTGAAAACCTGAAAACAGCTGATAAAAACAAAAACAAATGTAAATAAATAAATAAATGTAAATAATCATTTATTTTGTATTAAAAAAGGAAAAAATTGGAATATTTTTAATTTCTTCAATGAAAATTTGAAAAATTTGTAAATATTTAATTATTAATCAAAAGGTGTGTTGTTTCTGGTCACAATGAATATAGTTTCTTGTGCGAAAGGTAAGTCAGAAGCTAAATATATCAAGATGAAATAAGGCATATTGCTTATAAAATTTTTTTCTAGCAGTCATAAATGTCATGAATTTAAAACCAATTTTAATAAAACTTGCAGTGTGAACGCAAAATCAGCTGTTTATGGTTTTAATGCTAAAATCAGGTTTTCAATTTTGGTGTGAAAACACTATAAGTTCTGTTTATAATTTAAATTTTCAGCTTTAGTGGTTTTTAATACTGACATGTTATTCACACTGCTAAACAGATGTCATGCAAAAATGTAAGAAAATTCCATTTTTTATAGATTCTTATGTTCCGGTTACGTTACATTGCATTTCTATAACCATTCGTATTGCTTTATACATAACAAAAACGATCAGCTGTTTCGTACTGTTGCGGTCACATTCTGGTACGGTAGCATAACTGGGGCTTGAATCTGCAACTTTGTAATTAAAACAACCACATACAATAATATTAAATTAATTTCACTTCTAAAAACACTAAAGCTTTAAAATCCTTTCGAATATATCACAAATCGTGTATTTCTTAATTATTTTAGACAAACAATATAATTTTAACAAAAAACTTTTAACCGAAAAGATAACACGATAACTAATCAAATGTCTAAGACGTTATCTAAAGTCGATGGCGTTTAAAATTCGAGTGTTTGTATACGCTTTGGTTAATGTAAATTTTGCATTGCGTAGTAGTTGGCTTTAAGTTAGTCTATACAAGCTAACTTAGTTTTTTTTTGAAGTTAGCTACTCATTTGCCGGCAGGACAGTTTATAAGTGTTATTATTTCGTTTATTAAGTATCTCAGTCTCTGATATAGCGCGTATCACACTTACGGTATATACATATAGTTCAAAAAACAGTTTAATAAAGCCATTTCTTGTATAATAAGGAACTTATTTGTTGAAACACTTCTTATTTTAATCGCTAAAAGACAGAACTTCCAAAACTAAAATTCTACAACCGTTATTTTAGTGTATTTGTATATACCATATGAACATACATATGTATGTCGCAATAATCCAATAAAACAAGGGAAGGATTATTTCGCAGATCGTGCGGGCAAGAGAATATGGTTTTTAATCTATTCCATCTTCTTTCGATTGTAATTTTCACCAACGACATGACCATTAATATTGGAATGGCTTAAATAGCATTGTGGTAATGCCGCGATATTTTATGGTTTTTCATGTCTTTATTTATTCCTCGAATGAAAAACTTGTCTTAAGAAATGTAACGTTTTATATAAAATTTTTGAGGTTTTACTTTTGTTTACTCAGCTTCCGCTATAAAAAAAATATATCATTAATTATTTGTGTACATTCCACCATTTGACACATTGTTATGGATATGTTTTTAGCGGCGGAGTTGTGAAGTCGCCGTAGTCTAGTAGGTAGTGTGTTGGCTTATTAGACGTAAAGCCAGGGTTCGAGCACCTGGCCAGATATCAAAACAAAAATACAAAAAGTATTTCTTCGGCGACGTCTTCTGCAGATTGCTGCCAAAAAAAACTCTGAGAGTAAATAAAAATTGCCATGAGAAGTTTCTCAAAAATCTGTCGTTCGGAGTCGACTTTAAACTGTAGGCACTCATGTATAAAATTAACTGACACAACATAAGTCGTGTGAGAAACTAGGTCGTAATCATGACTGAAAGGTTGTAATAACAAATTATGTATGTACTTATCTATGTTATGCCAGGCGCGTAACTTTTACGCTCATATTTAGATATTCAGTTAAATCTCAATAAATCGAAAATTATTTAATATTTTTATTTTCAGTATACATATGTATATATGGGCAATCTTGTGTCAAGTGACCCAATTTTTAAAATCGATGTCTTCCGATTTAGATCCACAAATTAGCAAATGTTTTGAAAGCGTTGGGAATTTTTGATGATCTGTGTTTCTTTTTGTTTAAGGGATTACAACAAAAAGAAGTAAACATTTCCTTTTTGGAAGCGGAAGCCATTGTAAATAATGCACGTCCAAACTTTAACACTGTTTATAAAAAATTAATTTCCGAATGTCCTTAGAATGCAAATAAATACTTTTTTAAGATCATTTAGGTAGTACATTCTTATGCCTTATGAAGGCAATAAATAAGAAGGACGAAAGGACTAATCTCCGAATGTCATTAGAATGCAAATAAATACTTTTTTATGATCATTTAGGTAGTACGTTTTTATGCCAAATTAAGGCAATAAATAAGAAGGACGAAAGAACAATTAAATACTTTTTTATGATCATTTAGGTAGTACGTTTTTATGTCAAATGAAGGCAATAAATAAGAAGGACGAAAGGACTAATTTCCTAATGTCCTTAGAATGCATAGAAATACTTTAGGTAGTACGTTTTTATGCCAAATATTGAAAAATCTTATTCTTGAGTTAAAAAATAATTTTTTTGATAGATATATTTGGAAAGATTGAAGAAAAAATTTTTTATTGGAAAATTTTTGCTAGGACCAATAGGTGAAAAGTTACACAATTTTAAACAATTTTACAATTTAAAAAAAAACCCTGTACGACTTCGAGCGCCTCTAACTCCGGCAGTTCTTGACTGACAGAGCTAAAAATTTGTGTCTGGTCTACTATCCAATATTACTAACCTTGGTGCAATATCATCCAAATCAGAAGACATCGATTTTAAAAATTGGGTCACTTGACACGAAATTGCCCATATGTTAATCGGTATTCTTGTGCCCACAAACAAGAGCAACAATTGTTTAACGTACGCTATAATGTTGCGCCATGGATCGTCTGCTGTGACTTTGTAAAGGCATTTATACACGCTCTGTTTCACTTCATTTTGCCCTAAGGGTGCGAACAGAGTGAGCGCTGAAAATCGAGCCGAGATTGTCAGTACGATAAAGAATGTCAGTTCGATAAAACTGATTACATACAAGTCAATACAAAATTGTGTATAACACAGTGAACGCCGGCAAGAGCAGAGATCAAAGCCGATGAGTCCGAGAAAAAAGTTTCAAAGCGTTTTGCGCGTTTTTTAGATTGTTGATGTTTACTTTTTAGTGTGCAGTCGGAAATATTGTTGAAATTTAGGTGAATATTTTCTTAAATCATTATATAAATGATGAAATTCACCAAATTCTTTCCTTTTTAGTGTAATTGGATGTTTTCCAAATTCTTCTGTGTTAATAATCGCATTAATCACACTAGGAGAAGCAAAATACTCTTCATCAGAGGAATCCATTACAGTGTATAGCAATTTTATAAACACAAATGAACAACAAGACTAAATGACATAAAAGTAAAACACATGCAATAAACAGAATTTCAGCGCTGATTCTCGCATTCACTGTGTTACGTTAACAAAACGGAACGATCTGTATAAAGCCGAAAGTCCATACCATGCGTTTTGCATAACATGCGTATACCGAGAAAGTAGAATCAGTGTATTTGATTGTGACAAGTTACAGAAGAAAAAGCATAATATGCATAGACGCATACAAAGTAGGATTACTTTCTACTTTTCTATGCGAATAATGCAGTGTTGGAAAATGTCAGCAGTTTTTTAAACTTGGCATGCCAAATTATATACTATTGTGAATGGTTTCTACAAATATGTTTAAATAGTGCATTACTATTTTCGCATTTTTCTTTATTTGTATTATAAAACTATTAATAAACACATATTTCATAATAAAGTTTATTACTAATTTAAGAGGAAAATACATTAAAATACATTTTTGAACAAATTTCTTTCATGAACAAAATATGTATATGGTGATTGTTTATACATATGTATGCATATGATTGTTTTTATGTACTGAGTGTCATCTATTTTGGATTTATTAATTTGTAAACAAGAAAAATGGAGGATAAATTTACTGAAAACACTCGTCTTGTGTTCTTTTGAGGATTTTCGTAGGCCTTAACAGCACAATACAATGTAATTTTTGTGTAAAACTATTAATAATAAAAACAACTAATAACAATTTTTAATTTTTCCTTCCAAAAAATTAAAAAATTTTGGCAACTTTCAGCAGGAAAAATTTTTTATGAGCAGTACGTCTTATTTTGATCTTATTATATTTAGCTTCTTAATTAACTCTTGCTCAAGAAACTATACTCGTTGTGACGGAAATTCACCCACATTTCGATTAATATTTAAATATTTAAGAATCTTTAAACTTTTCATTGAAGAAATTAAAAAATATTCCATATTTTCCCCTTTTTTACACAAAATAAGTGTTTGTTTACATTTAATTTTTCTACTTTATCTGCCAGTTTTCGCTCTGTTGCTTCTAACACATTTGCCTTGCAAAACTTATAATATTTTTTTTCCTCTAAATTGGCCTGTCCTTTTATGTTATGAGCGTTTTTCAAATGTCAAAATATCACATATGTAAACTCATAAATTTGTAATTAATGTCATAAATTCTTTTAAAATTACAATCTGATTTTCTATTTTTCCCAAAAATGTTCTTGTTTACCACAACAGCTGATCAAAACAAAAAACCAGTCGCATAAACGCATTGTGTGTAACTTACAACAAAATCGGCATAGAAAGCAAGATTCGCAAGGCGCATGAAAAGGATGGTATGGACTTTCGGCTTAAGGCTATGTAGGTATGAATGTGTTTAACAGCCTACTACTTCGTTCTCTAAAAGCGATACAAAAAAGTAAACAAATAAATAGAAAAACACAACGTGTGTAGAAATTACCGTTAAGACTTGTTATTCAAAATTAATAAATTGGCTGGAACACATTTTTTTCATTGGAAGTGGCTGTACTGCCACTTCAATACATACTAATGATGCATTCATAAATTGTTTTTGTTTTTCAATTCAATGAATTAATTAATGACACGTGTTTGATATAAATTGTGTAATTTTAATCGAAACAAATAAAACATTTAATGTAAAAATCGTGCGATATGTTTTTGATACAGTTTTTTTTAGTAAAAATAAAAAATATGAAAAACATGCTTTGGCTTTACGCAACGTGTTTTATATGATTTTAATTTTTTAATTCAATTAATTTTTTAAAGAAATGCAATCGAAAAGAGTGGAAAAAAGTGTTGGTATAGAGGAATATAATACTTGTTCTAGTTTTATTTGTTGTTACAATTGTACGTATAAAAATATGAAATAATTAAACTGTCACCAAATAAAAGGTCAATTTGCTGTTGGTACTTAAAACTTATAAAAGTTTACAAGCAAATAATCGTTGTTGATTTTCTAAATAAAAGTTGAACATTATTTTCCAATTGTTTTTATTATTATGCTCGTAACTATTTTGATTTACTGAATATATTTTTTATTTCATCATTTATATATTGAATATTCAAATAAGTATTGAACTAGCAACAATGAATTATGAAATCTTGTGTCCAGAAAACAAAACAAATTTTTACTAATTCCAAAGAATAAATTCACTCTTTGCGTTGGTTATATTTGTTTTAGTTGTTCAAGTACTCCAAAGTAGTCGAAAAAGTTTTCGATTGAATCTAATGTTTCTCAAGTATTTCTCAGAACATTTGTCAATATCGATGTCCGCATTCAATTATGTACGTACCATGACGAATCATACGTAAGATTTTGTTTTTGTATCTTTGAATTTTTCTATTGGAAAAGCAAAACTAATTTCCCTTAACAGTATTCAACTGATGAACGATATATTGGATTGTTCGGAAAGTAATTCAATTTTTTTTTTGTGGAAGTGAAAGACAGTTTTTGTATAATATCAATCAAGTGGTCATAAACTGTTGAATTTGATAAATTTAACCTCAATCCGATCTCACGTATGGTTATTCGCCGGTTTGCATCAACTAATGCCTTTATCGCGTCTCTATCAGCTTCAACCGGCCTTCTCGAACGTGGTGCATCTTCGACGTTAAAATTGCCGTATCGAAATTTAGCGAAACAGTTCTGGCACTGGCGTACTGTCAACACACCTTCTCCATACACATCGCACAATTTCTTTCTGGCTTGAACAGCATTTTTACCCTTTCTGTAGTAAAACAGTAAAATATGTCGTAAATGCTGTTTATCGCTCTCCATATTTAAAAGCGCGTAGAAATAATTGGAATTTTTCGCACACAAGCCTTACTATATGAGCTCTCAAAGCATATAAAAACTAAACGGCTTAAGTGTGAAGTTGGGTGCAAAAAAATATAATTAAACCCTGTCGGGAAAAAATGAAATTGCTATTGATGTTTTAAAAGCAATCGATATAACTTATCACTGTATTGAAACTATTCGATGTTTTTAGTTCATTAATATCAATGCTTTCCATTCCATGCATCGAATTAAAAATCTAATATACAAGTCTAACATGACATTCATCAAGGGACAATGTGACCAAACAAAATATGGACAAAGAACGAATGCCTGACTGTGCCCACATCGACTCTTCAATGGATAGTACCTGTAACTCTATGATTTCGGGAATTCTTCGCAACAATACTGAGTGAAAGGAATTTGCCACCAGAAGATGTGCAGACAGAAAGTACATAAGAGATATAACACTCAGGGCACCTTCAGAACTCTCAGTTCCTATTATGTTGGATTTTAGTATGTGATTGCCTAGGAAATCTGACGTGCATCCCAGGTCACGTAGGAAAACGCTGAAATGCGCAGGCAGATCAACTTGCTTGATTAATTTCCGCCGATGACTTCAGTACCTTTCTATGCGATAGGAGTTTTGAAATGTGTACACGGCGAAATAAGGTGAGATTTGAGTAGTGTATTAGACTATCCAGAAATACTAACTTGGAAGAATTTTTATTGACGACATTCTGAAGTTTGTATGGGCAACGGAATTGTGGAGGCATTATAGGTATACTCAATGTAGGCTGAGAGCAGTAAAATAAATCGTATAATCGTTTTTCCATTCTTTTTTTTACAAATAATAGATATAACATTAATGCTTATTAATGATACTTTGCATCGAAAAACATCGATATTTTATTTTAATTTCCATGACTACAGTATTGCATATCATAGCATAGTACAGTATACGTTTGGAAACCAACTTAAGTTATTATTTCGTTATTTATTGTCTTTTTTCTTACGTGAACACATTTTTGTTCATTCAGTTTTGTACATCAAAGAGCTAATAGTTTCTCTAACTGGAAGTTCTTGTAGGTCATAAAATGCTTTGTAAGGGTACTCATACATTCTAATAAAAGTAGTGCCATAAGTAAAGGAAGAAGTGTGAATAGGTCGCTTTCGTATGAAATATGACAGGTTTAGATATCAGCCAGCCTATTAAGCACTGATGCAGCAGCCTTGTGAGTATTCGAGAGAAAAGTCCTACGTAAGATCTTCGGTCCAGTGCGAGTTGGCGATGATTTCCGCATCCGATCCGATCCGAAAAGGATGACCTTGTTTGTATTGGAAGGGTCAAATCGAGGAAGCCCTGTCATTAATTGGTGTGACCAACTGACGTAGGCGCAGAATCAGAGACGCCTGGAAGAATACTTCAAGGCATCCCGAAATCCGTTAATCGGGTTGTTAATGGCCAATTAAGTAAGTAAGTATTTAAATAATATGCACTGTGTTTCAAACGTATAATTTGACACTAGGTATGAAATTATGCAATTGCGGATTTTACTGCTTCAATGGAAATATTTCAAAAAAATTTTGATGCAGATTTATTGAAAAGACTATGCGACAAAATAAAAAAAAATAAATACACCCGAGTAACTACCTAGTCTATGTTGTTCAGTTAGTTGCATAGAACTCAAAAATAGTTTTTTTTATATTTCTCGAACCCTCCAAACTTGTTTATTTGACAGAAAAGGTTTTTTTGATCTTTTCACAAAAAATTATTGATAACCCAAATATGTTTGAATCGATTTTAAAAATCCAAAGTTTTTCAGAAAGGGGAGAAATTAGCCTTTCAAACGGTATACATAAACATTTTGTTCAAACTTATATGTTATGAGTTTTGATGAGGTAAACTTGGAAAACATTATTTTTCCTTATTTCTTCAAGTTTTGCCGTTCCTAATAGGAAAATTTAATTAGAAATTATAAAAAAAGGTGGTGATAATACTAATGTGCATTCTCTTGTGAAGAGATCGTCACTTTGTTTTATAAAATCGGACAAAACGTTCAGTAGTTATTATTTAAAGAGTATAACAGCTGAGTCATATTATCTATTGTATATTGTCTTATCAAATGAACTTTAAGTTAAAAATTTTCAAACTTTTTGATAGATCTTAAGTGTTTATTTAAAAATGTGTCCCTTTTCCGTTGGACCAACAACCAACGTTGGAAGTTGGCTAACGTTTGCGCAAAGCGAAATAAAAATATTTGCGAAAAATTGAAATATTGGACTAATTTTGGTAGTCGATCAAATGTGCAAAGTGCAAATTCTCTGGTAAACAATCAATATTGAAAATTTTTGAAATTAAAGTTGATTTGATGAGACAGCATATATAAGAAATATGACTAAACTGTTATGCTCTTTAAATAATAACTACAATAATTTTTCTCCAATTTTATCAAACGAAGTGTCAAACTCTTGACAAGAGAATGTACTTAAAGAATGTCTTCACTTATTTCATATTGTTTAATTAAATTTTTAAATTAAAAATGGCCAAACTTGAAAAAATAAGGAAAAATTATATTATTCATGATTACCCCATTGAAACTCATCTTATATATAAAAATGTATGTGTGTTTATTTGTTTGTGGGTTTGTTTGAAGTCTATAGACGGCTAAACGCCTGAACAGATTTTCTTGAAATATTCACAGTATCTTCCTGTATATCTGGAAAGAGTTAAAGGCTACTTTTTATGTTGAAATAGGCAAATAAAATAAAATAAATAAAAAAGTATGAGTGTTATTGTCTAACAAAATATTACGTATACGTCACCAGTCAGCTCTATGTAATATTTTATACCAGGGTTTGTTTTTGCTTCACTCTGTTTTGCTAACTACATCTAAGAGAAAATAAAACAGCAAACTCAAACAGCAAAGTCAAAAAAAAAAAAAACAAAAATAAACTCATTAGCTGTAGTGGTACAGTGAAAAGTTTTCTGCTAACGCAGTCAGTCACAGCTATTAATTTCAAAACGATCACTATTGCTTATAGTGTTTCAGCTCTTGTGGTTTCTCTTGTGCTTTTGCTGTACTTATTTATTGCGCTCTTTTACTTTGTAAAGAACTGCTTCACCACTGCGTGCCAACAAAATGAGAAATCCAAACACAATATACTTATAGACATATGTCTCTTTGAAATGTTGTACAATGTACATACATATGCATTTGATCATGTTATGATCACCTATAAAAATATTAAATTAATATATCTAAGAAAATATAAATCATCAAATTGTACACGGGCAGCACTGAAATCCATATGAATAATTTGTGAAAAATTGCCGGACTAGCAATAAGAGCGAGACCCTCCCATATAGTAAATCTTCTTATATATAAAAATGAATGTGTGTTCATTTGTTTGTGCGTCTGTTTGAAGTCTATAGACGGCTAAACGGCTGGACGATTCCTGTATGTCTGGAAGGAACTATAGGCTACTTTTTATTTTAAAATTACAAGTAGGCGAGGTGTTTGTTTGTATGTACCCTATAGAATCGTAAACTATGCATTTGATCATGTTATCATCTTTAGCAAAGTTGTTGCGCATTAGCCGACGAAGGTTTATAATTTCCGATAGGTGGCGCCACTGAAAATTACACAAAATGAATTAAATCGTAAACTGTGCATTTGATCACGATATGATCTTTAGCAAAACTTTTGCGCATGAGTCGACGAAGGTTTCTAAGTTACTATGACCAATTTCCGATATGTGGCGCTACTGAAAATTAATCAAAATGAATTAAATCGTAAACTGTTCATATGATCAGGATATGATCTTTAGCAAAGTTGTTGCGCATGAGCCACTGAAAATTACTCAAAATGAATTAAATCGTAAAGCGTCACTGAAAATTATTCAAAATCAATGACAAGCAATTGGTCGACCTACACCTCAAGCACGGAAGAAAAGGGCATTATGAGCCTCAGAATCAGACGAGCATTGAAACTGGAAAATCTTCGAGCATATGCAGCTGAGATCCGTTCGCTTGAAACACTTGAACAACGAGAAGTGAGATTAGAAACTGATCGAATGCGTACTACTCACGCCCATTCATCTGAATCATCAGGACAACGGGAAACAAAATCAATAAAATGCTTCAAAATTAATTGGACATTTGTGTAATGTCTTTCCATCAAATTTGTTTTAGTTGGTGGCGCAGCAACACGCGCAGGGTGCAGCCAGTAACATATAAGATTGAACAAAATGTTTATGTATACCGTTTTAAAGATTAATCTCTCCCCTTTCTAAAAAACTTTGGTTTTTTAAAATAGGTTCAAACATATTTGGGTAATCAATAATTTTGTGTGAAAAGATCAAAAAACCGTTTTTGTCAAATAAAACAGGCTTGGAGGGTTCGAGAAAAATTAAAAAAAGTATTTTTGTGTTCTACTCAACCTAGTGAATAACTTAAACTATTTTATGAACATGATGCGCATAATATGCAGCGCAGTGATGAATTTACGAACAGGCCGTATGTTCACTGTTACACCGTGTTATTTTCAAAAGATGTCCATCTCAAGTTGATTTAAATAATAAAATATTAATAATTAATTTAATTCAAGATTATTTAAGAGCCACAGGTATAAAATTTTGGAAAGAAAAAACAGTCAGTCTAATTTAAAATAAATTTATTAATTCCCTTAACTTCAAGTTAAGTTAAATCCATTAAAAAACCGAATACTAAACTAAACCACAGAAAATGCTAAAAAAGAAAAGAAACATCGAGAATCCACTGCAATTTTCGACATATACAATTTTAAGGTGAACTGCTTAAATTTAAGAACGATTTTTGTGATGAAGATTTAATAAAATATAGAAAAACTTATTTAAATACATAACCACTGGCATATAAACTTCTATTTTTTGTATTTCTTTAATTTAAATTTAAAAGAAAATAATGTTTTTCTGGTTTGGTTATTTTCTTATTATTTCTAATAACTTAGTACCACAAAAAATATGAATAAATTTGCGGTGAGAAAACTGAATAGCAAAAATGAATTGCTGAACTGCCATTCCCTTGAAGACTCAACAAACTCACAAGATATTAAAAACGTCTGTCAGGGCAGTGCGGAAGTGAATAGAAACTTTACTTGGTTTTGTAGTCTGCGTTGAGAGAAATTCATTTGTTTTATTTATTTATATATAAATGTATATATAAATAGTACGTACAGTATGTTCAACTGCATTCGTTAAGGGCGTTAGAAACTAAATATTAGGGAAATCAAATAAATCGAATACAATAATGAAAATTATAAAATCCACTCTAGTAATCTGTGATCATACTATTTTAGTTCGAAGAAATATTTTAACCCCGTGGTAATATTTAAGACATCATAACATAGTTGTTAGATTTGACGATTTTGTGTCCAAAAATATCATATTGACGATTTATACCCTTATTTCGACGATTTTTGGAAATTAAAAATTCACATCACATTCTTTACTTTAGTACATTAAAAGCCACATTAAGCTTTGTGTTTGCCCTGCATTTGTTACTATTGCGAATTTAGGTTAGTAATAACGAGGAGTGAAATATTATATTTTTAAGTTATTTGCGAACACATGTGATGACTTTTCGGTATTTTATGCCTTTTTCAAATATTAAAAGCCAACAAATTACAATTTCTGCACATACGAAAAGTCCGATAAAGAACGAATTTTATCTGTAATCCAGTGTTCAATCCACTGGCTAATCGACCACATACGGATGTGCTCGCCAAGAAAGACGAGTGTTAAGTAGGAATACATGATTCTAGGGAATAAGTTCCCTTATTTCGCTCGAGCAAAATCCGTTGTAATAGCGATAGAACAATGAAACGCAAGCCACATTGCAACGATGCTCCAATGAATCAATAGAGTTCGATACCCTAACGTCATAAACGAGCAACTTCGCCCTCTCCTGTACGCGGTCGAGAAGCCGGCCTATACATGAGAGTTGTATTCCATTCTCTTTCGGATGTAAGTGGTGTAAATAGTATGAAGATCAGATGAAGTGAAGTATTTCTTGCACCGTCTTAAGTAGCTAAGGCACTGAAAAATGTGTCGGTTCCAGCGAACATCACATTGATCTTTCATGCTCAGAACGTCAAAAGATTCTAACTCCCTAATATTCACACCACCCACAGGTTTATATGATGCAATATTATTGCTGCGCTGATGTGTCAATAAACAACACTGGTAGATTTAGGGCCATTATTACAACTTGCCGTTAACTAAAGGGAGGATTTTAACGAGCAGATAAATTGTTTTCGTTATTATGAGTACCCTATAAGATAGAAGTGATCGTTAAGCTAAAGGGAGGATCATCCTGCCTTTAACATTTAAAGGTCACTTTACCTTTGAACTTGCCATATTATATATTATTTTCATTATGGCAACTTCAAATTTCAACAAAATGAGCATATAAAAAAACGAAGCCCGCGGTTGCCACTGCGTTAAAAAAAAATTTTATAATTGAGCAGTTTTATAGACATTGCTCCGGCACTGGCATATTTTTGAAAAATTGTATCTGTAAGTTGTAATAACGAAAACAAGTTAAAGGTAGCTTTACAGTTCTTTTTAGCTAAAGGTACCTTTAACTAAACTCAAGTTTAACGGCAAGTTGTAATAATAATGGCCCTTAAATTATTTTTGAACTAAAATATGTACATTGACTTAATATTACATGTTTCAGAACAATGTTTTTCTAACCTTTAATTTATGTCTTTATTTTTTCTAACGATTTTTTTACGATTTCCATGAACTTCTTTGACGATTTTTTTTCTAATATTTAACGATTTGATGCTTTATTTATCTGGAAGCTATGCCCCATAGTCTTCCCTATTAAAAACATATACATTGTATAATTCCAAAAATTATCACAGCTAATGATTTTTCTTCTTTTTTTAGATTTTTCGCTTTTAGTTGGCTTTAGGCCCACAATGTGTTTCTGGCTGTATTTTTTTTTAATTTTATTTTCAATGTGTTAATTAATTCTGCAATTCAAGTGGCGAATATCATTTGTTTATGCACCTTCCTGTAAAAATCCTGCGGTCTTAATACAGACACAAAATCAACTGCAACTGAGAAATAAAGTAACATAGAGTACGTCGTCTAATTTTGTTCAAAGTGGTTAGAAACAGTTTTCACTTCTGTTTTACGCAAAAATTAAAAACGGTATTTAATGCGAGTAAGTAATCCACAAAATGCATAGATTAAACGAAAATTTAAATAAACATAAACATTTTTATTTTATTGCGTAAATCGCAATAAAGGCCATTATTGAGGTCAATATTTCATATAAAGTTTCAATTAATAATTGCGCAATAAATACGGAAATTCTTATAATATTGAGTAAAACCAAAGAAAATAAAGTATAAAGAATGCGCATTTTAACATATTTTGGAATATTTTTCAAAAATATTTCATGACGCGGGGGGAAAGATAGAAGGGAAGGTTACAGAAACCAAGAGCGTAACAATGCGTTGTTCTCATCGTGCGTTTTTGTTGTTTGACCACTTTTTTATTTATTTTTCTGGTGTTAAAAACAGACGTCGGCACCAATGTCCCTCAAGGTAAGAACATCTTCGGCTTTTTACACACATAGGACACGAACATCAAGAATGTTCGTTAAAAAGAACGTAAAATCTTCTCAGCTTTTAAAGAAGAAGGTTCATGTCGCTTTTTTCAGACTTCAATGATACACCCAAAGAAATATCACAGTAGTATTCACTAATATCAATGAGAAATGATTTCGATTTTTGGAAGAATACTTGCCAAGTTTAATTCGTTGTCTCTAGGGATCTGGCGCAGTACAATTTTTCTATATTTTCCGATCACATATACATATCATTGGGTTAATAAGTAGACTTGGAATTATTACTAACAATTTTCCTCTAGGTTAACACATGCCTATGGTTATGGATTAGTGAGTGAGAGAGAGAAAATAAGTTGCGAGAATTTATTTACTTACATCCATATAAAAGTGTTAGTAATATACTCTATTTTTATTTTCATTTCATCAACATACATATGTAAATGTATAATTTTAGATAAATAAAGATAAAATAAAAAGTCCATTTTATTATTAAAAGAACACAAAGCTTAAAAGCTTTGGCTTAAAAGTTAGGCCATGTTTTTTAGAAAAATAAAAAGAATAAAAAAAAACCAGTTGTTGCTAAAAGAAAAAAACGAGCATTCCAAAGCATTTAAAAAAAATTATACTATGAGACAAAATAAAAGAATGAAATACGCCGAGCTAATGACATTTTTAACACAAAATATTCTTCGAGTGTTATTCTGAAATAAAATGATAAAGCATCCGCTAAACATGTGTTCTTGTCGCAGTCTGATCGACAACTAAATCAGAAAACACAAGAATACATACACATGTACATACGTACGATGAGAGCAACACATTGTTACGCTCTTTGTTTGTGTTCATTTTCCTTCTGTCTTCCTCTCCCCTCACACTGAAATGATTTAAAAAAAATTTGGTGAGAGCGGGTCGTAATGTTACGACCCGCCATAAGAAATTTTACTTCGACATGATGCGTATTCTTTATATCCATATTCTTTGGTAAAACTTAAAATCATATTAAAGAGCACCGAACACTTTCTATAGATATTTAACAACTCAAAGTCAACAACGACAAACATAAAATGGCGATCAAAATAAAAACAATGTTGTTGAAACAACCAGCTGTTTTATTTGCTAGCTGTCAAATGAATATTGAATAAGCTGAACTGCGTATACTATGCCTGAACACTTAAAATATTGTACTCAACTAACCGAATACTGACTCAATAAAAGTGCATATCTGAGCATAGTATAGACAGTTTAGTATCAACTTAAAGAAGCTACACTGTGTTTCATTACTATGGAAGCATATACTATTTAGTTGATATTTAAGAAAAAGAAAATTTATGTTTATACAGTTATTATAAATATATTCCATTGAGAAATCGAAAATACATACGATTCATCAAGAATAGTTTATGTATCTATGGTTTGGTTATATTGGTTACTTTGTATCGGTGTTGAAAAATTCAGTACTTTAGTACTTTTCTCATTACTTTTCCATTCTAAAAATACAGCAGTACCCCCTCGGCGGTTTCAGTACTTTTTTTAGTATTACATATTTGATGTCTTGCGCTTTTCAGCTATTAATGCATCAGCAAAATGTTTAACGGAATGTATGTTCAACATAGGTAGTATTAGTCTTTAGCCCCGGTTAGCTCAACGTTCACGAAACACGTTCGTTTTTAGAATACGAAAAGCAATGAGAACGCTTGACGAACAGTAATTTCATTAAGCATTTACATTGCTCCTCGTAAGCTGACAACGAACGTATGTCGTTCCGTCGATGCTTTACTAAACTCGGGCTTTACGTTTTACGAATCTTCACATTCCGTTTAGTTAGAGTTGCCTGACCTGGGGTTTGAACCGTGGGCTTACGTCTAATAAGCCAACACACTACCTACTAGACTATGGCGACTTAAGTAGTGAAAGATAATTTGACTGCGAGCAATTTCTTTCCTCCAAAGAATTGTTTGGAATATACCCAATCGGGTGTGGACTACATGATCAACTTAATTACACTAAAGGTACTATTTAAGCCCCGTATCTAATAAAAGTTTGCGCTAAAGACATCATTAAGTAACTGTATTTTCAAGTAGTAGTTGATATTTATAAATAAAAAATTATCAAAAGACATACAATGAAACGATGTATCAACTCTCTATCTTGTGTTAACTGCAATCTTCCCCTCATTCCCCAAGCGATTGTACTCGTACATCTTCTACTGAAAAGTACCCGGCATCATCAAATCAATGTAAAAATTTTCTCTAGTAGAATAGAAATGCAATAACATTATCCCCTTCTTACGCCTCAATTACAGTCAATATCCTAATAAACGAACAAAAAGAAACTAATAACAAATTTCAATCCCTACCAACAACAAACTCTACCTTTTCTGGTACATTAGTCACTACCAATTTCTATATATTATATATATATATAATCCCTAATCTCTAAAAACCACTTCTGATACTGAAACTCCTATTAAACAAATACAATTTATGACAACTGAAAATTATATATCAAATTATCTGCCGTTTTTATTTACGCAGAAAAAAGTAAAATTAATAAATAAATAAAGACCAAGAAACAGAAAAACAATAATAAAAAAATCAATACTTGGGCAATTCACACGCCTTTGTATCGTGTATGTTGTATTGAACACCATTTTTGTTTGTGAACACTCAGTGTTATGCCGCACTGTGTATTCCGTATTCCAAACATCAAAAAACAATATGAAGAAGGATATCATATAATTGATATATATTGGATAGGATTCATATATTGGTTTTCAAGAAAAAATAATAACGGAATTACTACGAAAAAAAGTAAAAATATTAATTACACGGTGCGTGAGTTTCGTTGAGTAGAACTCAAAAATATTTTTCTTACATTTCTCGAACCCTCCAAACTTGTTTTATTTGACATAAACAGTACAATGTTTTAAAAACATATGATATTTTTGTATAAAAATTATCCACAATAATCATACACTATTGTATCTTAGTCCAACTAAACAACGATATAAGGGCTTTTGCGAATTGCTCAACTGATTTTGGTACTCTACATTAGGGTGGTTTTAAAAAATCTATGTCGGATTTTTTTGGGGGCACCCCCTAAAATGTTTCCTTTTAAGATTGCCGAAGTTTGAGCATGATTGAAAGATGTTAACACGTTCCAGTGGGGCCTCAAAGTTTTGAAAATCTCGATTTTTTCGCAGTTTGGCGACTTTGCCGACCCATATCTCGAGAACGGTTTAATATATTTGCACGTGTCATACATCAAATTGAAGTTGATACTGTTTATAATATTTTATATGGAATAAAAATAAATAAATAAAGTAAACAGTACTGAATTCGAGATAATGAACCCAATGTTCCTAAAAACGTGACTAGGTACCCTTAAGAGCGAAGATGGAACGTATTATGAAAAAACCCATTTTTCTTCCTATATTATCAATTTTTGGTATGAAAACAATTATGTATTTAAGAAATCAAGTATAATAAATGTCTTTTTCATTTTATTCTTATTTAAATTTATTCAAGGGATTGACATAATGTGGTTTGGAGCTATCTGTATAGCTGACGACATCCGCTGACTACTTGGAGAACGCATTGTTTTCGTTGCTCCTCCTTTGTGAGTAATTGGTTGTAATCTGTGATGAGTTTGACTCCTTGCTCTGCCATGTCGTTCACAACTTTCTAGTTGTTTACCATCCTTCGCCCCTCCTGGTAGTTGATGTTCTGCGGTCAAGATGCAGGATCTTTTTTGGTGTTAATGTTTAATCTCTTGAACAACAGATAAGTCTCACTTGTAATTAGGGCTGGGAGACCTTTTTCTAGGAATTTCGGCAGTCGTTTTTTTTTTAGTTTGGGTCGCATATTTCTGGAGCACTTCTCATTTTCTTCTGCTCGATTTGTTAAGATTTTTGTCGCCATTTGGCTCTTTACGGTGTTTGGACTGTCGGGTCAAACAATGCCAGGGCAACAAGTTCAGGACTAAGATGCCACAGGTGATTTACCATTTTGTTAATTCCTTCTTCTGATGTTCTTTGTAGTTGTATCTTGGCTGATTTCATTAGTTTTCTTTGCATTTGTTCTTTGATGTTCTCTACTTCTTCTTTGGGCAGTAGTTTCAAAACATTCTCGCCTACATCGAACTTGGATTTATCAATCGCCGAATATTCCTTTTGAAACCTCTTGAACATGTCTGGTTGAGGGCCCGTTGTGCTTCCAAACTTGCAGTCAAAAACCCCTCTCAACAACACTTCTAAAACGTGGTGTCGGCACGCTCCATTAAGTCTCCCAGTATTTGTATCGAGTCTCCCTGTTGTATCGAAGCACATAGCCACGACCGAGCTGGCGAGACCCCATTCCTCTAGACATTCGCACACTGCTAGGGCTTGTTCCTCCCCGGAGCTACTGCCAGTTTCAGTAACGCCCAGGAGTTGTTCTTTAGCCCCATGTGATACCACAACAGCAACCCGTTCTTTCTGCTCTGTTTTGAGAATACCTGGTAGTAGTTTTCTATCCCAGTGCACGCAAACAGCCTCGTTTTGGGGTATCTTAAGTTTGTCTTGCATTTGTTCCGCGTATTTCTCACGGTTTATTCTCCGCTGTTCACGGATAACGCTTCTGGAGATCTTATATTCTTTGGGATCCTCTCCGAGAGATTCTACTGTAGCCAAAATGATACGAGTAGCGTTCCTATCGGACACCTTACAGCGGTCCAGCAACAAAGGCAATTTCATGTTTAGGACCTCTTTGAAGCCACGCTTGATTCTCTTGTGGACAGAGCTCTTCTGACTCTTCTATTGTCTCATCGTCCGCGAGCTCCACCGTCTCTGTGAACAATGAACAATTTTCCGCTTCAAGTTATTTGTCCAAGACCTTCCGTTGTTTCTATAGTAGTCTTTCTTCAGCTTCAGGTCAACTCCGAGCATGGAGCCTGGTCTTCCTTTCTGTCTTTGTTTCAATAGAAACTCCTGGTCTTCTTCTGAAGTCATTATCGTCAGGAAATTTTGGTGGGCAATATCAAAGAGATCATCTAACTTTAGCGTAAACTCTTGTAGAGCATTTCTTGCACTTTCCGTTTTTCTATCCTTGTACTTTTGCGTTTTTCTCCAATCATCGTGCAGTTTTTCCAGCTTTTGTCCAAAAAACGAAAACCTCGTCAACAGTAATTGTGGCAGTCTCTCACATTTGATTTCACAGTACGCAAATTGTAGAACATAGCTAGAACTTGTCAATTTGAGGGCAGCTTACATCCAGTTAACTGATGAGCCGGATTGTCAATTAGAAAAATTTTGTCTCTACCTCTACTTTAATGCCAGATGTAAAGGGTGTTTTTTATAGAGGTATAGAACTTTAAGTTGGCATTACTTTTCAAGATGGCGACCGATTTAACAGCTGTCAAGTGATTTATTCTCAGTTTGGTTTGGCAATTCATCATGAATAGACTCTCGCCTGAACAACGCTTGCAAATAGTGCAATTTTATTTCGCAAATAATGGTTCTGTGCGGAAAACGTATCGCGCACTACGTCCATTTTATCGTCGACAAAATCGTCCATCAGAGCAGTTAATTCGATCAACCATGGAACATTTTCGCACCACGTTTACTCTTATTGATAACTCGCATCCCCAGAGACGCTGTACGGTGCGTACAGAAGAAGCTATTGCTGCTGTAGAGCGTAGCATTGAGGAAGACCCGAATGAGTCCATCTGCCATCGAGCACAGGAATTGGATCTGTGTCCATCCAGTTCATTCCTGAATTGAATAACCATGATGTCCAGAAGATGTGGTTTCAACAAGACGGCGTAACATGTCACACAGCTCGTGCCACAATAGATTTATTGAAAGACACGTTTGGTGACCGCCTAATTTCACATTTTGGACCTGTGAATTGGCCTCCAAGATCTTGTGATTTAACTCCGCTAGACTGTATGTAAAGTTATTGGTCTATGCGGTAAAGCCACAAACGCTTGACCATTTGGAAGACAACATTCGCCGTATTATTGCCGATATACGGCCACAAATGTTGGAAAAAGTCATCGAAAATTGGACGTCCAGATTGGACTACATCCGCGCCAGCCGTGGCGGTCATATGCTAGAAATCATATTTAAAATGTAATGCCACAAGATTATCTTTCGGATAAATAAAATTCATGTCAATCGAATAATCCATCGTTGTTTTATTGCAACTTAAAGTTCTATACCTCTATAAAAAACACCCTTTAGAAGCCATCACTTTTACGAGAAATAAAAATGTTCACTAGAACAAATGACACAGAATGACACTAACTAAAAAAAGAGTACGTGTTGGTAGGTACCGACCTAATTAAAATAAAAATGTCTTTTGTAGTTAATATTTTCAACTACCCAAGAAACAAAATCATAAAAGCAGAAACCACCTGGCTATGCTTTTCTTTTTTAATAACAGACTCTGAACCCCTGGACTTCTACTTAAAATATAACAATACATTTTTAAACTAGTTTGGTTTTACCTGCTTGTGTTCGCCAGTGATACAGTATGCGGGTCTAAAATGAACGGTATACGATATCAAACATATTTAAATGAAATGAGATTCCAAAGTACAAGTATTTGTCCATAATAACCAATAATAACACAAATAACGCATCTTCGAACCTAGTCACGTTTTTAGGGACATTGGCTCTATTTTTTCGGTTTCAGTACTAGTTGCATATTTATTGTGTATAATATAAAATATTATAAACAGTATGACCTTTAATTTGATGTATGACACGGGCAAATAACTTTAGCCGTTCCAGAGATATGGATCGCCGAAGTCGCAAAACTGCCAAAAAATCAAGATTTTCAAAACTTTGAGGCCACAGTGGCACGGGTTAACATCTTCCAGTTGTGCTCAAGCTTTGGCAATTCTAAAATCTGACAGAAAGAAACATTGGGGTGCCCCCAAAAAATAAAGAAATTGTTTACCCTTTGAGATAAAACCACCCTACTGTACATACGCGGTTCCTAATTTATTTCCTTCTTTTCTTTCTAATTTCAATTTTTTCTTTTTCTGTTATGGTGATGTTATAATAATATGCAGTGGAACATTCGAGAATATGTTAATATTACACTAATCTACAAATTTAAATCGCAAAAAACCTGGACGACTGTTTTATTATTGTAAGGAATCTATAAAAGCCTTTGGCCCAGATCTATCTCTGCAGAGTTCCAGGACATGGTGGTATATCTAAGAGCGATGTGGCGTTCTATTGACGGTGTCAGAACAGGCTTGCTGTTGGGTATGCGCAAATCCAGTGTACTTTACTGGGTTTGTAAAGTTAGAACGCTGACAGAGATCTGGGATAGACATCAGATAGATTATTGCGGGGTATGTTGGAATAGAATTATTTGGATACTATAAAACATATTTTGTAACTCTCTAGATCTGGATAGAGATTTTTTAATATTGGCAGATTATAAATGTCTGCCAAGAGCCGGTATTCGAACTCTACTGAGATTTGTAATAGAATTGGGTTGAGTAAGACTTGCACGCTCATTATTGCTTAATTGATCAGTGCTCTTTTTGTGTCTGGTTTTGTAACTCTATATTTCATATATAATTGGTTATTACAACCCTTTATACCACCTATGCACCTTTATTGCGTAAATCGCAATTAATGCCAATATTGATCTCAATATCTCTATATATATAAAAATGAAGTGTATCTTCGTGATCGCTAAACTCAAAAACTACTGGACCGATTTTGACCAAACTTAACATACATGTTCTATGGGGCGTGAGGAGTGTTTCTGTGTAGGTTGAAGTTCGTCCGAGAGATGACGCAATATTTAGTTTTTTGTGTTTTTGCACCGTAACTCAAGGACTACTGTACTATGCTGTGTTTCGTTGAAGGCGTTGGGTCGTTAATCAGCGTGCAGTGGCGTTAATTTGCCCGGTACCGACTGAAACCTAGCATCTTTTTGTGAAAAAATATATTAAAAAAAAGTAAATAAATATCTATCACTCTTTTTTAAACTCTATTTGCGCAATAAGCATATTTTATGTGTGGCAGCGTGGAGCGGCGTTAAGTATCCCGACACCGACTCATACATAACCTCTTTTCGTGAAAAGTTCGTGGGTGTCAAACGAAAAAAGAACTTATTAGATTGAAGATTAATTTATTTAAATTAAATATTACATACATTTTAATAAATTAACCCAAGGTGTTAGTGAAAGTAAATTAATTGTATTATTGAAAGCTATTGAAGAAAGTAAATAAGCAACAGGTAAGACAATAAAGGGCAGCCTCCCTACCCCAACAATAACGAAAAAAATATCATAAAAAACGCATATTGCCGTACAAAATGCTACGCCCACGTACGGATCGGGCCCAGCTATCAAAAATATATAATTCCATTTGAACAATAATTGCTATGTCGATTTAGTGCACCTTTCATTCTTCTTCTAAATATCAATCAGCCCTGACTTTGCATGGGAACCAGACACAGTGAAAATAAAATTCCAAGGCAAAACAACGTTTGCCCGGGTCTGCTAGTTTCATATAAAATCTTAACTAATTATTGCTCAATTAAATGCTAATTGTTATAATATTGCATATAGCATATCGTAAAAATGGCCACATTTATGCGGAGGTAGCAGAGGAGCTCATCGAGCAAGAACACTCCTGCAGTCCACGAGATGTCCAGGTTAAGTTACAAAATTTTACACAGCGGTACAGGTATGTACACTGGCGAGCAAAAATGGATACATAATATTAAAAAAATATAAATCTTATTTTTGTTCTTTATTTATTTAAAAAAAAAAAAAAACAATCCATAGACTATCCTCTAATTAAAACAAAAATTTTTCAGTAATATTATTTCCTTTTAGATATAAAATACAGCTTAAATATTATTTAGTAGCATTTATCCAATTTTGCTCGTTTCGTTTCAAATGAAAAATTCAGTATTTTGTCCATAATCCTTTATTCTTTATTACTGATTTAATGCGTTTTGGTAAGCTTTTTATCAGTTTTTTGATGGTTTCGCTGTTTATACTTTGCCACTGTGCCTGTAGTGCTAACTCATCACCCATTCTTATATATATTATATTTACTATTCTTATACATAACATACTTTATTTCTTAATAGCAAGTTACTCTAACTTAACACCCATTATTATTTGTATCATTTCTTATTCTTGATATACATATAACTAACTCCTTTATACTTATTGCTTAATTATAATTTGTCCTCTCACTCTTACATAATATTTGTATAATTGAAACTCTTATACTTAAGAAGTATTAATATCAATAAGCATAAATATAGATTAAATAAAGAGGCTGCAGGTCAGTCATTGAACCAATAGTCAAATCGAGCGGAGTTTCTTTTAACTATGCCACCTATCCACTATATGGCGACCGTGACAGGACGACTGTCGATAACGTTTTTTTTGCCTTGCAAAATTGTTCTTAGTGACTACTAAATTTTAAAAGTTTTTCTTCTTTAAAAAACGTTTTCTAAACGCGGTAATGTTTAGTGGAAAAAAATTAAGCAAGATTTGATCGAAGTCGTCTGGTCAAATAAACGTTTTAGGTGAATGTGTGAATTAAAACAATTAAAAACAATACAAATTTGAAATTTAAATAAAATAGATAATACAAAAGCTAAAAAAACACACAAAATCGTATAAAAAGTAAAACTTAAACAAATTTGGAATCAATTAAATTTTTTAAAATACCAAAAAAAAGAAGAGAAAAAATCATTTTAGGGGGAAAAAATGGCAAAAGAAAAATTTTTATATTGAAAAAAAAACTAAAAAAAAGATTTTTTAATATTGAAATTTAAAAATTTAAGCCTTAAGTGAAAAACTACAAAAAAATTTTCGTATTTTTCGGATTTAAATGCGGAGTTTGTGCTGGTCATTTCAACGTCTGAAATTTTTGCTCCTCCAACCATTTTTATACCTATTTTTGCTGTATGTTTGGGGTCCCCGTCTTGCTGGAAAATAATTTGGTCGGCAGGATAAGCACATTTATCGACAACATCAAGTAAATTTGTCTGGAGTATTTTGAGGTGGTCCTCCTTCTTCATTATTCCATTGATTTTTACCAGTGGACCAATGTGCCACCATGTGAAACATTGTAATGATTGAAAGCACGTCCGTATATTTTAAACTTCTCTTTATTTCTGACCACTTCTTTTCAACAAATCTTACCATCTCGCTTATAATATTTACAGTGTTGCCTGTGTTGTATAATAAGTAGTATAATTATAGTGTAATAAGTAGTATAATTATAGTTTAATAGGTAGTATAATTAGAATAATGTAATATAGTAATATAATTTTTTTTTTTTTTTTTTTTTTTTTTTTTTTTTGTATTTTATTTAAAATAATAGCTTAACCTAATGTTATCACACAAATTACAGAGTTTTAGTTATTTATTTAACTTTTCATCTTAGAAATTTAACATTTTATTACAGTATATTAAGTTTGAAAAAAAGAAGAGTTATTTCAGAGGAAAATTTAAATGTAAAAACCCCTGATTTATTATTTGGAGACAAAAGTATTTGTCTATTTATATAAAGATATTTTTAGAAACATGTTTTATTTTATAATTAAGAAAAGGGGGTAAACGAGATTTATACACATGCATACATACATCCAAAAGGTTATGTGTATGCATGTGTGTATAGGGAGGGACATTCAGTCATATAAGCTAGATATAAGTGGATTTTCAGATAAACCACAAAAAATTTTAAAACGTTCGGTGACAGTATTTATTCTGTCACGTATTAACCTAATATTGTTGTTGTTGTGTAGGACTCTGGTAGAGAAGTGCCATGGCAGGCTTAGCATCATTTTGAGCAATTTGTTTTGACAAATTTGTAATTTTTTAACATGCGAAGCAGCGCAAACACCCCATACTGGGCATGCGTAAAGAATTATTGATTGAAAAACTACCTTAGCTAAAATGATTTTGTTTTCACTGCTTAAAGGAGATCCACGCCTAATGAGTGGATATAACATGTTCCTAGCCATATTGAATTTTTCAATTTGTCTCTTAACATGTAGTTCAAATATGAGTTTTCTGTCCATATGTACTCCCAAGTACTTAACACTATCATTCCATGGTATGCTTGTGCCATTAATTTTCAATTGGGTTGTGGGGTAAAAGCAAGCTTTGCGTTTTCGAGTAAAAAATACAGCTTGAGTTTTTTCCTCATTAATTTTAATTTTCCATTTTTCAAAATAAGATACCAAGTTTTCTAGCGCGCATTGTAATTTAATCACTATATTTTGACCAAATTCATGCGAAAAGAATAGGCAAGTATCGTCAGCATATGTAGCGCAATTACAACCGTTGAGATCCGGCATATCTGAACAATATAAAATATATAAAATTGGCCCCAAAACTGAGCCTTGTGGCACACCGGCAGGGATTTCTAAGAGATCAGAATACTTATCATTTAGACAAACACAAAATAGTCTGTTTTTTAAAAATGATTCAACAATTCTTATAAGATAAAGTGGGAAATTAAATTGAACCATTTTGTATAATAAGCCATTGTACCATACGGAATCGAAAGCCTTCTCAATGTCCAGGGTAACCATAATTGTAGAACTTCCACTTTTGAAACCGGTATTTATGTGATTATATAACCGCTTAATTTGGTGGGTTGTGCTGTGAAATGGTCTAAAGCCAAACTGGTTTAGTGGAAGGATACTACGTTGATCCATAAATTTTGAAATTCTACTTTTTAAAACTTTTTCTAAGATTTTACTGAGGCTGCTTAGAAGACTTATTGGGCGGTAGCTACTAACTGAATTGGGGGGTTTATTCGGCTTTATAATCGGGATTACTTTAGCAGTTTTCCAAATTTTTGGAAAATATTGCAGTTTTAAGCAGCAATTTATTATAAAGCAAAAATATAGAATAGCAGAATTAGGTAATTGTTTTAACATTAAATTTTTAACCCCATCAATACCAGCTGCTTTTCGGGGTTTTAATTCTTTAATAATTGATCTTATTTCATTGGTATTTACAAAATCCCCTGGATCTGTTGCAATAGTAAAAGAAGATAATTGTTGATTGACACTATCAACCATTGAAACGTGTGTTTCATCCCCTAAATCTTCCGAAACTCTATGATTTTTTAAAAAATTAAAAGCAAGTTGGTTCACCTTTTCTTCATCGCTATAATGCGTAGTCGTTTTATCCAAAAAAGGTGGTACAAATATTTTTTTCTTTCTAAGACATTTTGCTATATTCCAAAATGGTTTAGATGCCTTATCAAGATCTTTTATTTTATTATTCCATGATATATTTCTGAGTTTAGATATTTCATAACGAATTTCTGTACTGTATATGTTCATAGAAACAAGGTCTGATGTGTTTCGATATCTCATCCATTGTCGTCTGTAATAATTCCGAGTTATTATTAAATGTTTAATATGAGGCGTTATAGAATTTGACTTTAAGTCGGATTTTATTTTTGGAATTGCAATATCTGCTGCTTCTATAATGCTGTTAGTTAAAATATCTACACTGAGATCAATTGAGTTACAATTTGTTGTATTATTTATATCACGGGGCAAATGCGAGACTGATTTATCAATGGAAGATTTAAAAAATCCCCAGTTTGCTTTTTTGTAATTGAAAAACAAATGTTCAGTTTGTGAGGCACTCAGGTTAAGGTTGAATGAAACAGGTAAGTGATCAGAACTTAAAGAATTTATGGTTATAGGATTTGTAATGTATTGCGGAACATTTGAAACAACAATATCTAAAATGGAAGGGGTTTTGTTTCTTGAAGTAGGAATATATGTTGGTGAACTAGGGTGTAAAATAGTATAAGGAAGTATAGCAACTGTATTGCATAAAATATTTCCCCAAGTGTTTGCTCGATTACACATCCAATTTCTGTGCCTGCTGTTCAAATCCCCACAGATTATTACATTTCTATCAGTTTTAAGAAGTTTCCTAATGTCTTTTCTAAAAATACCCTGTGATTGAGAATTTGACTCACCCCCAGGGAAATAAACTGAGAATAAATTTATTTCCATCGCATCAGAAGTTTTTAAACAGATTCCTACATTTTCAATTTTTTCAGTTTTAACAAATATAGGTTTAAAATTCGTAATACATTTTCTAATAAGTATTGCTACTCCTCCACCAGTCCGATCGGGTCGATCACAACGAACACAATAATATCCTATTTGAGGTATATTTACACTGTTTGTTAGCCAAGTTTCTGTAAGAAAACATAAATCTACATTATTAGTATTTAAAAAATCATAAAGCTCTAAATATTTATTTCTAATGCCTCTACAATTCCAAAAGATTATATTTAATTGTGTAGCTGCCATTATAACTTATATATTATACAAATATTTTGTTGCTAATTGTGTGATAACATAAAATTGTTCATCTTTTGTTTTACAAGATTTTAATTTGCTCACTATATCTAAAGTCAGCTGACTTATCTCTTCTACCGTAAAGAGTTCATTTGATGTTTGAGTAGTGTTTCTCTTATTATTGATTTGAGATCGTGGCCAGGCCATTGTATTATTTTCAAATCTAGCATTTGAGTTTGGAAGTTGAGGGAAATTATTATTATCCAAAGTATTTAGATTTGTTGTTATATTTTTTCTGCTTTGATAAATTCTATTACCATGACTTGGGTAACGGTTGTTTTTGCGTTGAATATTTTCTCTTATATCAAGAAATGATGCTCTTACTGGACATGAAATGTCAGTTGATGTATGCGTGTTGTTGCAATTTGCACATTTTACTTTATCTTTATTTTTACAATCTTTGGTTTTGTGTCTACCAGAGCAGTAAGCACATTTTGTTTTAATGAAGCAACCTTTTTCTCCATGTCCAAACATTTGACAGTTATGACATTGAATTGGTTTGTTTTTAATCTTTCTTTGATAATCCCATCGAATTATCATATGAAAAAGAGATTTGACGTTTTGTTTTAAATCACGGAGTTTAACTGTTCCATTTGGAAAGTAAACAATATAAAGAGTATCAATATACTCATTATATTTCTTTTCAATTTTTTTGACATCAATGCAATTGTATTTAAGAGAATTTAATTCTTTTTTTAATTCTTCCTCAGATTTACCCTCAAGGCCAAATAAGACAAATTTAAATGGTTTATCATGTTTTGATTCATGGGTAAAAAATTGACAGTTATGTTCCCTCAGAATAGTAACAATAACGTTGAAAGTGTCTGTTGATTCACAAATTATTTTGATTCCAATTGAAATCTTTTTTATACAGTATTTAGTCATACCAGCGTTTTTAAACATTTTATGAAAAGATTCACAATTATGTGAAAGCACTTTTATTGGTGAAATAAATTCTTTTTTGGTGTTTTGCACTTGAGTGTCTGTGTTATTTGCATTTTCAGCATCTTCATCTTCATCCAATGCCTGCAAAGGAGTCCAAAAATTAAACTTCCTCATTTTACTACCAGAGGAATTTTCTGAGGACCATAAGTCCTCAGATTTAACTTGAGCTTTTCGTTTATTAATTTTGATTTTTTTTTTTATTAACAAATTATTCACTGAAGCGAAGAAAGAGACACGTCATTCACAGCTGAACGAACAGCAGAGACTGAAGTAATATAATTAATAGTATAATTATTAAAGTAAAATATTGAGTATTATAAATAGTAGGCATGGCACTACACCTCCCTTTTTATTTGAAAAAAAAGGTTTAAATCAAACAGTTGATCATGCTGTTTGTTTCCGTATTTTTCTTTTTTTTTTATTTATATACATCCGTAACTTTTCAAGATTTTGTTTTATTTGATATTTTTTTTGGTTATTGTTTTTTGAAGTAAATAATTACAAAAATTTCAAATTTTAAATTCTCAAAGGAATATTGTTATTTAATTTGCGGCGATTCGTGGTTCAGTTCATGAATAAAAATATGAATTCTGCCTTAAATGTTCGTAACATTACCTACTCTTAATCTGTCCTTGTGAAGTATTTTCTCTTTTCCTGTTTTTTCGTCATAAATGGTCAAATTTACACCATTTATGTGCTTTACTATATATGGACCATCGTAAATGTTATTAAATTTCTCGTATGGTTCTCTCTTTACGTAAACCCTGTCATAAATCTTTTTATCAAGTGTTTTTGCCTTTCTATCATACCAATTCTTGTTTATATTTTTATGTTTCTCTATCAGTTCCTTAGCCATTGTATGAGACCTTTGAAGCCTATATTTTATTTCTTTGCTATAATTTTCTATATTGTAAAGAGGATCAATTTTCCCAAAATTTATATCATTTGGCATACATACTTTCCTGCCAAATACAAGTTCAAATGGTGTATATTTATTATAGAAAACTGTGTTGGAAGTCGTATTGTGGAAAAAGGTGAAATATCTCAAATACGTATCCCAGCTCGACATATTGTCCTTCAAGTAAGCTCTTATGTACTCGTTGAAAACTCTGTGATTCCTCTCAACTGTCCCAACTGTCTGGTGATGATAAGCTGTCGAAAAATGTATATCAATATTCAAAAGTTTGCACTTCTCAATAAACACTTCATTTTTAAATTCCGTCCCTAAATCGCTTTTGATCGAAGACATTTTATTATTATATTAAAATAAAATTTTCAAAAATCGCTCTCGCAACTGTTTTCGCTCTTTTGTCAGGGATAGCTATTGTCACCAAGTATTTTGAGAAATCACAAATCAATGTTAACGCATACTTATTTCCATATTCCGAAGTCTGTAAGGGTCCAATCCTTTATAAAATATCTGAGACCTTATCTTGGAGACTTTCTTGCTAAATTCATGTGAAAATTTATCGTAAACATGCACCTTTATTGTGCCATCACATGCAGAAGGTTTTGTTCCCATCGTGGTATGTCTAGATTTCGATCTAGTTGTCATTGCCAAAATATTACCGTTCTTTATTTCATCAATTGATATACGCGACAGCGCATCTGCACTTACATTATCCTTGCCTTTAATATATTCAATGGAAAAGTTGTATTCAGAAAGTTTAAGTCTTATCTTTGTTAATTTGGATGACGGATCCTTCATGTTAAACAAATATACCAAAGGTCGGTGATCAGTTCTAACGACAAATTCAGTTCCATAGACATAAGGGCGAAATTGGTTAATTGCAAAATATATAGCAAGAAGTTCTTGTTCAATTACTGGTTTTCTTTGCTCAGCTGAACTAAACGCTTTTGAAGCAAAATATACTGGTAAATCATGTCCATGGAAATTCTGACTTAAAATAGCGCCGCATCCTGTTTTAGATGCATCGACCGTGATCATAAATTGCTTACTAAAATCTGGATATTGTAAAATCTTTGGTGATATAAGTTCCGATTTAAGCTTTTCGAAGGATATCTGGCGTTTTTCATCCCATAAGAAATTAACTTTTTTTCGTGTAATATAATTCAAGGGAGCTACAATAGTTGCAAAATTAGAAATAAACCTCCTATAATAGTTCGCAAAAGCCACAAAGCGTTTAACAGAATCTTTATTCCTAGGATATTTTTCTATAGCCGTTAGTTTCGAGTCATCAGGCAACAAGCCCTTTGCAGTACACTAATGACCGGGAAATGTCACCTCCGGACGGAAAAAATTACACTTATTGGGGTTAATTTTCAAATTATGCTTCCTTAATATACTAAAAACATTACCGAGATTCTCTGAATGGTGTTGTTTACTACAGCCTACTACAATTATATCATCGATGTAAAGAAAAGCTTTGTTAGGTTCCAATCCTGAAAATGCAATTGCCATCATGTGTGAAAAAGAGTTTGGTGCCACGTTTAGCCCAAACGGTAACACCTTCCATCGGAATGTTCCCTGTTCAGTAGTAAAGGAAGTTATATCCCTCGAATCCTCATGAAGGGGTATTTGGTGGAAACCAGAAAATAAATCAATAGTAGAAATATGTTTAGCCCTTCCAAGATTGTCGAGTATATCGTCAATCCTTGGGAGAGGATATTTATCCGCAATTAATTTCCTATTGATGGCCCTAAAATCCACACACATTCGATAAGATTTCCTATTATCTGAACTTTTCTTCGGTACTATGATTAACGGACTGTTATACTCTGAAGTGCTTGGTTCTATCAGGTCGTTATCAAGTAATTTCTGGACTTGCAGTTTTATCTCGTTTCTAGGCGTATAGGGAAGACGATAATTTTTCACGTAAACTGGTTCTTTATCCTTGATTCTAAATTTCTGCTCGTAAAAATTTTTCTTAGTCATTTTATCATTATCTAGAGCGAAGATATCCGCGTATTCTAAACACAACGTCATCAAGTCATCTTGACGTAATCAGGCATCCTTCCATCTAAAGTCTTCCTTAAACTTTGAGCACGATGTTCATCCGGAAAGGTTTTATTTATAGAATAAACATAGAAATTCGAAAGTTTCTCGAACTTGATATTATAGTCTCGTATGAACCTAACTTCGTCCGTTGTATTCAAAATCCGCACAACAGGGTTTCCTGAATTTACTATACATTTACCAATGAGCACACCTTCACAGATCTCATGACAATCGATAAATACCGGTTCGGATATGTTTCCTAAACTAACTTCCCGAAATACTTCACACCTTGGTGGTAGAAAAAATGAATTTCCGTTAAAACCGTGAATTATTGGAACTATTACCCCATTATTACCGCAAACCTGGAATGAAACTGTCATTGAATTATAATCAATCCGACACCTATTAGACTTCAAGAAATCCTTGCCCAAAATTCCATCAGATGTTATATTGAAACCATCCGGAACAACGTGAAAAATTTGAGGCAATGAACAATTAGGAAAAAATAAGGTGGTATCAATTGTGCCTAAAGTATTAGTCGTATTCGTTGTTATACCCACAATGTCGATGGTATTCTGCTTATCTATCTTTAAATTATTATCTATGCAAGAAACTTTTATAACCGAAATATCAGCCTGCGAATCAACTAAAAACGTCTTCACATTATTCGATACAGAACAGTGTAATTTTATGAAATCAGAGTAGTTTAGATTATATATTCTTATATATTTTCTTCTAGGTGTAATATTGACGTCATAATCTAGTGTTCCTCCTCCCTCAACATGTCCTGCTGAGGAACTTCCGCGTTTAAAGTCCTTACCGAGACTTCTTGACGCCGAAAATTATTCCCCATATTCTGACTACCGTAATAACGCCTATTGCGATTTCCATTATGACCGGCATTGTTATTACCTCGACCCCTGTTAGCGTCATTTCGTGGCCTATAGTTGTCATTATAGCGCGATCTACTTCTATAAGAATTATGGTTATCGCTCCATGAGTCGTAAAAATCATTATTCCGCCGACTATAATTTGGCCTACTACCACTGTGCCGCATAGCCAGAACTTGACACTGCTTTTGGGTGCTAGACTCTTCAACAATAAGTTTAGCCACTACATCCTTAGGTTCGCTAAAAACACTCGAAGCCAAAATTGCCCTTACCATGTCCGATTTCGCATTGTTTCTGCATACGTTCACTGTTGACTATATAGCCATCTCATGTGCCTTACCTTTAGAAACACCTTCTATTACTAACGATCGCTGCAAAGCACCAGCTAAGTCCTCAAGAGTTCTCGAAAAAAACTTCATAATTATTGTCCTTGATACACAGACCTGCTATACGTCCAACAACGACCTTGGAACTGTCCGGCTTTATCCTAGTTTTTAGAGCATCCTTAACTTCATCTATAGGAGTAATATTCTCTGGGAGTACTTCTCTGGCCTTGCCGTCCAATTTTGATTTCACAAAAGATATTAAACAAGTAGTAAGATTCGGTGCTGTAATTTCCTCAATTAAATTTATTTTATCCAAAAAAGAGCTCAGATTCACGGGATTCCCATCGTAGTTTTCACGAATGATACTAGAGCACATCGTAATAAATTTCGTCTTTTCCTCGATCGAAGCCATTATCGCAATATTTTCGTCCTCAATATCCTCTGTATTCGTTCCACAATCGGAGCTACTCATTCCAGTTTCAACCTCGGACTCAGAGTCTGTCAAAATATCTCTTCTTATTTCCTCAAACAAATATACACCAAATGGAATTTTTATCCTACAATTCAATTTACTAAAACATTTGAATAATATCTACCTACAATGTAGTATCTTGCCACTTATCTCCTGTTTCGATGAAGTTGTTATCTGACCAAAATAGGGTTCTGTGTATGCTAAAATATTATTATATGTTGTGATAAGAGAATCTATGTACTCCTCAATTTAACTTTGTTTGGTTGATACTGGTCTATTTTGCAATATTCGTTTTTTAACCTTGTAAAAATTTAATAATAGTTCTTTAAAAATAGTAATCTGAAATTCATTTTCTGAAATTTAAAATGGCAATGTGAAATTCATATTCTGACATTAAAAAAAAATTCTATTCATAATATAGACCCAATTTCAACCAAACAAAATATAATCAAAAACGAAATTCCTTTGAAATGATTAAAATGTGAAGTAAGCTATGTAAAGTAATGATTAAAATATTATACATATTTTTTTTATTTAATAAATTTTCAAATGCTACATATTGTATGTATTCTATATAAACTATTTAAAATAAATACACTATATACTACATAAACTACATATAAATTATGTAACTTATATAAATTAATTATATATACATAAATTACATATATAATATATAATATATATATATATATAATATATATATATAAATATATTATATATATAAATTATATAACCAATATATATTATATACTATATAGAAATATTCTTTTTTTTTGTTCTGTTTTTTTACATTTTTACTTTTTTTTTGTTTTTGTTAAAAAAAAAATTTTTTTTTTATTTTAATTTCTAATTTTTTTTAAATTAACAATAAGGTTTAACTACTTATTATTTAACCATTCCTTCGCCTATTCAAATACGCTCGATGCCTCTTCTCTCGCATTTTGGGACCCAGTGTGAATCTTTTTGTAGTTGATGTTGTTGTTTTGTTCTTGTTGATTATTTCTTTTTATATTTTGTTGTTTGCTTTACGGTCGTTGGTTATTTTGCTGTAGTTGTGTTGAATCACACGAAAACGTTCAAACACACACACTGTTTTCTTGAGTTTTTGTTAGTTGTACGTTTGTTTTTCTTTATTTTGTTTGTGTGTGTGTATGTAGGTATGGTTGTAGGTAAATAAGTAGCGCTGAGAAATCACTTGAGTTAATCAACCACAAAAATATTTGTATTTGTTGTTTATTTTTTCTAACTGTAGTTTTTTTCACATTTCAATTTTCGCAAAAAGAAATTATTTTTTAATTTTGGTGTCAACTGTACTTTTTCTTTTGTTTTTTTTTAACTGTAGTTTTAACGTTTTAATTTTGTTTGTGTTTTTAAAAGAGTTTGTGTTTTTAATTTGAGAGCTTGTAACAATTAACAAATTTTTGGGTATCAAGTTTAGCTTTACAGGGAGGTCTTTAACACACTTTTCTAGGATACATTTTTTTTATGTATTTTACTTTATATTACTGTATTTTTTCTTAATATTCTTTTCAAACTATACTTTTTTTTTGTTTTTTTTTGTTGTATTTTTATTATACTTTTTTGTAAACTGTATTTAAACGATTCAATTTTAAAATACACACTAAATCCAATTTCCACAATGTTCTTTAATTTATATACTATTATTAAAAAAAACTAATTTTATAAACAAAATTCGTAAAACTTTTATTTCCATTAACGACAGAAAAAATAAGCGATTATTTCTACTTTTCACAAGTGTTAATCGGCAAGTGCTGTTTTGAACGTTAATCTTCTGTTTTTTTTTATTATTTTTAAACTATTATTTTGAGTAGTAAGTGGTATATTGTTTGTTTGTTTTTGTTTTCAATATTTTACAAATATATCTTAAATGCTAAAAAAAACATGTTTATTTTGTGGTATTTTTTTTATTTAGAATTCCTTTGTTTCTTTCGTATTGGTTTTTTTTTGTTTATCACTAAATTTTTCTTTTATATAATAAAATTTAATTTTTAAGATTTAATTTGATTTGCATTCACTTGGTATTTTGTTTTGTTTGTTTTTATTACTTTAAAAAAAGTTCTTCTTGGTTGGTTCAATTCAAATAAAATTTTGCATACAATGTTGATTTATTGTGTATGTTTTTTTTGTGTTTTTTTAAATGTATGTAACGCGATTTCCAAATGGCAGGATCGCCATGTAATGATTGAAAGCACGTCCGTATATTTTAAACTTCTCTTTATTTCTGACCACTTCTTTCAAACAAATCTTACCATCTCGCTTACAACATTTAGAGTGTTGCCTATGGGGTATAATAAGTAATATAATTATAGTGTAATAAGTTGTATAATTATAGTTTAATAAGTAGTATAATTAGAATAATGTAATATAGTAATATAATTAATGGTATAATTATTAAAGTAAAATATTGAGTATTATAAATAGTAGGGATGGCACTACAACATCCCCACACCACACACCTTCCACCACTGTGCTTCATTGTCTGCTTCACATGGTTCCTTTGAACGGTTTCTCCCGACCGCTTCGAAAAATACTGCTTTCCATCAGATTGGAATCTGTTCACTTTTGTTTCGTTCGACCATATGACTTTTTTCCAACCATCCACAGACCAATCTTTGTGCTGCTTGCAAAACTGCAGAGGAGCTTTGACGTTCTTCCCAGAGAGTGCGGGTTATTTCTGTTTACCTGCCGAAACTATGCCGATTCTTCGCAATGCGCGTCGTGGAGTCCATTCACTCACACTCTTATTTATAGCATTTGCTGCTGCTTTCGGAGTTCTGACTTAATTTTTTCGTAACAATCGCTCCATTACCCGTGCGTCACCATTACTTATATATCTTGGGCGACATTTAGGATTTTTGGTTTGCTTTGCATTTCTTTTTTTATGGTTGAATGTACTGTCCGATGACAAACACCAACTTTTTCAGCAATTTTTCTTAAAGAACAACCTTTTTCAGCCAGAGCGACTATGCTCTTTTTAAATTAAATTGAAATTTTCTTAAATGTTTTCTTCGCCACTAGAGCTTGAATACTATTGAAAATTTGTAAAAAGAACCAAAAAAAATCTCAAGGAACGGTACTTTAAAAACAAAAAACGAAACGTGCAAAAATGGATAAATGTACAAATTTGATTTTAAAGCTTATTTTAACTATGTGCGAGAAGTATTTTGCTTTATTGTTTTACAGTTAAATATTGGACACTGCGAGAAGATATTTTATTTACAATTTCTTACATACTGCAATAAATACAAAAAATATTGGATTTAAAATATTTTGCACTTTTTGGGAATGATCACCTATTTAGGTTCATTCATTGAGAATTTGTCGAGTAAAAATAAACATTTAAGAGATCTTTTGAAAAAAGATTCAATTTCCAAAATCTTTAAGATCTCAAATTTTGCGCAATACCCACGAAGGCCATATGGGTATTCAAAATTGTCAAAGTTTAGCTAGATGTTCAATTTATTGGCCCAATATAAACAATTATATCTACAATATGTCTAATTGCGAAACTTGTTTAAAGTTTAGAAACTGCAACCCTAGAGAGAATCTTGAAAGTCATGAAATTGTTAAAATACCATGGTACAAGGTTGGTTGCGACCTGTTTGAATTTGATAAAAGAATGTATTTATTGATGGTTGATTATTATTCTAAGTATTTTGAAGTTGAAATTCTAGGATCTAGTTATTCGCCCATACAGGTTGTTACGAAATGTAAATCAATCTTTGCAAGACATGGTATTCCAAAAATTTTAATCTCCGATAATGGGCCACCCTTTAACTCACATAATTTTAAACAATTCTGTACGGATTGGGGTATAGACTTTATAACTTCAAGTCCTTATATAGCTCGATCGAATGGCCTTGCAGAGAGGCCTATTCAAACAATCAAGAATATTTTGTACAAATGTAAAGATAACAACACAGATCCCTATATAGCATTTTTACAACATCGTACAACACCCAAAAATAATATGCCTAGTCCATCGGAATTACTTATGAGCAGAAAACTGTGAACAAAATTACCTGAGAACAAAATTACGGTATTGAAGGATCTTAAACCAAAAATTAATAAGTTAAAGGACATACGGGAAACTATGAAGAACAACGAGTTAAATTCATGTAAATACTATAACAAAAACACGGTGGATTTGGAACCAGTTGTTATAGCTGAAAAAGTAAGGTTTAAAAAGAGTTCAGCATCCGTATGGCTTAAAGGTGAAATCGTAGAAAAATGCAATGATGAGGATGATAATGGAATAATATACAGAAGAAATAGACAGCATATTATGAAGTTATCATCTCCGAATTTGTATTTTATAGATAATAATAAAAAACCTAATTCAAATATACATGAAAACGAACATATTTATTTTTCCAATTTGGATAGTAGTTATACAGATTCTAATAATGATGCAAATGTTGATACCAACCGTAACGATGTAAATGTTTTTGAAAATAATCATAACAATGAAAATAGTAGAGCGAATCTTAGCAATGAAAATGTTAACAATGAAATAAGAACAGTGTGGGGGTGAGCAGGGAGAGAATAAAATAAAATATTTGGCTAGAGTTGGGGTAATAAAACACAGATAATTAGTTTTAAATAATCAAATATTATTTATTTGTTGTACAAAACGTACCTTTTGGGTTGGAGGTTGATCGTGTATATGATCAATTCTTTTCTATTTTCAGATAATTCACAATAATAGAAACTTAATAACAGGGGTGGTTTATACACTTAAACTAAATGTATACTAAGGCTTAAAATTAGGGTGGCCAGCGTGAACATCCCGCCCCCCTTGTAACATTGCAATAAGAGGACCGAAGAGTCACCTGGCCAAAGATCAAAATTAACAATTCAGGGTATATGTATATATGTTAATATTACAATATAATTTACGCATAAAAGTAAAGAAATTCTGGTATAATAAAAGAAATATAGTTTTAGCTGGTACTGAACATGAGAGCCTGGTTGTGGGTTGCGCTCTTCTTTTGCGTTGGGTGTGAGTGGGTTCCTTCTTGTTGCCAGCTTGGTACTAGGTGCTTACCTCTTAGGCGTTCGAAAATTAGCTTAGGGGTTATTAAATTATCTGTAAATAAAGCGACATACATACAACAGAAACGAGAGAAAGAATTAATTTTGCTTAGTTAGGGAGCAGCACGAGCTTCTCAATTGCCGATATTAGAACGCCATTGGCAGTTCGAATTTTGGCCACTCGCATTTTGAATCAGGGTCAATTAAAACCGTTCGATTCCACTAAATTTTCGATCGTTATGGGGTTAATTATCATAACAAATCACAACATGATCGACAACAACTGGGGTGAGTTCTCTGACGAGTAAAAAACTGTCATCATAGGGTATCAACTTCATGTAGAGATTCCACGTGTTTCCAATTGTCAGTGCCTACCTGGTCCACGACAAGCGATACTCTATATGCCACAAAGTTGGCCAATGGCACGGGGGGTTTTTGAAGCCAGGATAGAACGATAGTCGAAACTGTCCCACAAAGGCTTCCGATCTGGTAAGATTCAGCTTACGAAGTGAAAATACCATTTTTTGCCAATAGAGTTGCATCGCAGAGCTCTAAACGGGGTAAAGTTTACACTTCTACAGGCACAACTGTTATTTTGCCAGCGAGTAAGTGGGTGACAAATTCACCAGAGGGGTTTAGGACTCTACTATACAGAATGGCATCATATGCTTTCTCAGAAGCATCATAAATTGCATGAAATACTTCACGCTGAGGGTTAAAATTAACCCAACGGGGGATGTTAATCCTGTCGATGTACGAATATTCATCGACAAACTCAAGCCATCTGTTAAACGTCATGGGTTCCAAACATTCGTCACAATCTGTTCTGCCTTTACAAATTTTTCGCATAAATAATCTTAGCAACTACGATTTTAGGTGCCACTCACCCAACGGGGTCAAATAGCTTTGGCTATTTGAAACAAGGCAGAACTCTTTGACTATAGAGAAATAGGGCGTTGGAGCGGGCTTAACGCAAATGTATCAATGCTCGCATTTCAACGTAAACCCAGAGTTTTAGCGGTGCTGGCGTCTGACAATTTCAAAAATTAGGAATCTAATGGATTTTCGGGAGGCAAACAAAAAGGAAACATCAATTATCTGACTTAAAAACGGTACGATAGGGTAAATAAAAACTGGGTTAGGAGGAGAATAAAATAGACTCATGGTCGGCGTGTGGTCTAGGGAAGGGCATTCCCCAATAACTTCCTCCTATTAGGTTTTAATCTCGGGGCTCTGTAGCAATCAGATCTCACTTTTTGAGCAAATGCACCTCTATAAGATGTACCAAGACTCAAGTCCATAGGGAATTTGGAATTAAATGGAAACGATTTTGACTGACGTATTTTGCCAGTCACAATCCAACCGAAAACGGTTCGTTGGGCGATCAGAGGGTTTTTGGGGTCTTTACGAACTCCAGAAAGGATTATTCGGGAACATCTCCACCCAAAAGCAAATCCATGTGGATGTATTTAAAATCTGATAACGGGAGTTCGGGTGAATTAAAATCAGCATTCTTCACCAACGAGCATGAGGGTAATTGACCAGTGAGATTTTCCACAACATACGCGTCCGTGGTCAATTTAAACGATGGATCAATAGGAGATCCCAGAGAAATAATGCAGACTTCAGTAGAGTTTGCCACCACTGCGCCATTAAGGCCCACAACAGTGGCAGCAGGTGCCGAATAGGTTGGAAGATTTAACATCCGTTGCAAATTTCGAGAGATGAAAGTAGCTTGGGACGCTGGGTCTATCAGAGCATTATTCAATTTTATATTAACTTTGGCAATTCCTAATAGAACTGTTGAAGACGGGGTGGACTGTAGTCGAGTAGCGAAATTTTGGAAAGTACGGGTAGTGGCGGATGTCGATGGACAATTATTCACTTCACTTCGCTTTTGTTCAGTTGGCCGGGGGAAACCTAAAGAGCGATCTGGGGAAAAGGTGTTAACGGGGCTGGTTTCACTCGGTCTCTCCCGGGTAGAAGATTCGCTACGGTGAAGTAGCGAGTGATGTTTTTGTCTGCAAATATAGCAAACGTTAGAGCTATTGCATCTTTTGGACTCATGAGAAACGGCCAAACAATTCGTGCAACACAGATGCCTTTTAACGGTTGATAAACGATCACTAACCAACATTCCTAGAAAATCAGAACACAAACGAATAGGGTGATTCTGATTACAAATTGGACACTTTCTTTGGGTTAGATTCGGGGCAACAGTCTCATAAGTTCTGTATTTTCGGTGGCTACCAGAGCTGCTTCGGTTAGTAGCCTGGGTAAAATTGTGACTGCCGATAATGTCAGATACTGATTTCAAAGTTCGATATCTGGCCGTCAGGAAGTCATCCATCTTGTTCCACTTAGGTAGGTCTGAGCAAGGCCCTTGAGACTGCTCCCAAAGACCTAGGGTGTGTTGGGGAAGTATAGTGGAGCAAATGTAAACAAAGATGATATCCCAATTCCGAGTTTCTATGCCTAGCAACGACAAATTCGATATACAATCATTAATTGTCCGTTGCAAACTTTTAATGGCAGGGCCAGTTTCCTTAGATATGGAAGGGAGGTTGAAAAGTATTTTCAATTGAGTATTGACTAATAGTCTTCTTTTCTCGTAACGGTCGACAAGATTCTGCCAAGCCATATCGAAACCATCATTCGTCATGGGGCAAGTTAGAATAATGTCCATCGCTTCACCTTCCGTTTTTTGTAAAAGATAATAAATTTTTTTGAATGTTACTAATATGAGGGTTAGTACCGTAAATGGTCGAAAACATATCTCTAAATGTTGGCCATGATGTAGTAAGGCTATCAATTAATCCGTCAATAAATGAGGCGGATTGAAAGTATGAAGTGTATCCCGACATATACTTGGCTTTAGCATCTTTTGTTAAGACTTTGGTTTCTTCGGCATTTTCCAACAAGTCTTCGTAACTGTCACGAAAGACTTCCCACAAACGGGTCAACTCCTGCCGATGAACACCTAGAGAGTGAACCAAATGTTCCTCTCGGGGAATAGCCTGAATAAAGCTTTCCAAGTCCGCTAAGCGATTGTAATTTCTATTCAAATTTCTTAATGCAGCCATTTTTTATTATCAAAATTCGGGTTTTTGTAAAATGGTTCGAAAATTTCAATTCAAATTAATTTTAATGAAGAAAAACTCCAAAGAATAGGGGGTATCGAAAAAACCGAAAATTCAAAACAGAAGTGTATGAAAATATCACTTTTAAGGACAAAATTTAAAGAAATATTCGCGATAATTTTAGAACGAATAAAAAATGGTTTGCGAAAACTTCCGAAACAAAATGCAAAAAAAGAATCGAAATTTAAATATAATTTAAAACAAATAAAATTATTTTATATTGTAATAAAAATATAACAATTTTAATTTGAAAAAAAAATCAAAAAATTAATATTTGTATATACATATTTCAATTAAAAATATTAAAAGAAAATTATATATTTCGATTTGTATTAGTGTAAGAATATAAGACACAAATATCGCAGCAAAGCAAAATACATATATTAAGAACCAAAAAAAGAAACGCGGTCACCATAATTAGTGACAATCTTCCAACTGTTTATAAGAAAGTATACAACAATAACAACACGGCTAAATCAATGCACTGTGTTGTTTGTATCCCTACCAGAACATAACTAGTAAAATTACTAGTTATTTGACTGTAAAATGTGACGTCTAAACTAGTCACAACTTCCCATCAAGTTATTAAGGGCAATGTGAAAAACTTGACGTAAACATTCGTGTACATGTGATTTTGCCTCTCTTTCTAACATATGAATTCTTTCGACTGTAAAACATATATCTAACCTGCTCACTCTTGCGCTATTTGAAGTCACAAATAACTAGTTAACTGGTTACACTTGACTATAGTCAAGAATAGTTGACTAGTCACAGTTCACTAGTTAACTGGTTACACTTGACTATAGTCAAGAATAGTTGACTAGTCACAGTTGACTAGTTAACTGGTTACATTTGACTATAGTCAAGAATAGTTGACTAGTCACAGTTCACTAGTTAACTGGTTACACTTGACTATAGTCAAGAATAGTTGACTAGTCACAGTTGACTAGTTAACTGGTTACATTTGACTATAGTCAAGAATAGTTGACTAGTCACAGTTGACTAGTTAACTGGTTACATTTGACTATAGTCAAGAATAGTTGACTAGTCACAGTTGACTAGTTAACTGGTTACATTTGACTATAGTCAAGTATAGTTGACTAGTTAACTGGTTACACTTGACTATAGTCAAGTGTAATTGACTAGTCACATTTGACTAGTTAACTAGTCAAAGTTGACTAGTCACATGTGACTAGTTAACTAGTCAAAGTTGACTAGTCACATGTGACTAGTTGACTAGTCACAGTTGACTCATAAAATTGTTGAAAAATAGGAAAAAAGAAAATTGGTTTTTGATACATTTTTATTATAAAAAAATATAATTTATTTTATAATTTATAATTACTAATATTACTAATAATAATAATAATAATAATAATAATAATAATAATAATAATAATAATAATAATACTAATAATAATAATAATAATAATAATAATAATACTAATACTAATACTAATACTAATACTAATAAAATAATAGAATTCAAAGAAAAGAAAAGAAATAATAATAATATTAATAATAATAATAATAATAATAATAATAATACATATATACAGTATCACAATTACAGGGATGTGACCAACCTTTCCTATTGAGGGATCTCAACCTTAGTTTTTATTTTTGCTTCCGAAGGTACCGCAACTGCTTGGACCTGTTATGGCTTTTTTCCACTGCCTTCCTCAGCCTTTTTTCGAAGTCGGAATTCTGAAAAACATCTAAAAATTAAAAAATAATTAAATGTATGATTATATATGTATATTATATAAAAAATAAATACATACCTCTGAGGAATTTATCGAAGAGCCTTAGCTTGATGAGGGCATGCTTCTCGCAACGACCGTCCCAATTATAGCCCTCCATCAAGCTATCTTTAAATAATGACCGGGTAATCGTCCCAACGTCTTCGGACACTCCCTTTAGTTTAAACAAGTACGTTGTCTAGAAAATAAAAATTGTTTTATAAAACGTGTTAACAATTGAATTTAATTACTTACCATTGCTTGCGCGAATTCGGGGGTTTCGAGTTGCCTTTCAATTTCATCGACTTCGGCAGTGGACTTCAGGGGAAAGGAAGCGGCCACTGCGTCCAACGCTGGAGTTGGTTTTTCCCCAGTGATGCGGCTGACGGATCCCTCAATTTTTTTAATTGAGATTTTTGCCTCAAACAGCGATTTGGCTTGCGCCAACATTTCGGGCTTGACCACCATCTGGAAAGTAGGCTTATTATAGTTAATATATTACGGGGATACTACAAGATACTTACATTTTCTTCCATCGTCTCAAGTTTACTTGCTATTGCCTGTTGGTTTCCGGCAATAGCAACTTGGTTTTGGCTCAGGACGGACTGCGTATCCATAACCGATTTTATCTTAAAAGAAACACTATGTAAACATACTATAAAAGAATTGATTTATGTTTACTTACGCATTCCTCCATTGTACTTAATTTCCCCGTCATTAGATTTATTTGCTCCTGCATCTTCTTCAGGAGATCTAAAACTGAAATAAGTGTTATTACAAATTATTTTCAGGAAGAAATATAATAAAATTTACCTTCATTTGTTCCTTCCCTTGGCTGAACATTTTGAATTTCATACGTCTTCTGGGAAATCGGTATTTGTTCTAAATGGTAAAAATTATGAAAATGTTAATAATAATGTTAGACGCTGTATATCTTTATTCTTACCATTGTCTTCTTCTATATATTCAAATAGATTCTCCGAATTCATGTAAAGACAGAAAAATATAATGTATGATTATTTGATTTTATTTTAACAATTATTAAAAATTATATTTTATCAATAAAATGAATAATTATGACGAAAACTCATGAAAAAGATGGTGTAAAAGGGGTATCAGAAGAAACTTTCTATCGTGGGGAATACAAAAATATTTCAAATCTATATCTTCTCTCTTAATTTCTATTGTGGAATTGTCTAATTCACTTGCTACAACTATGCCTAAATCACTATACGACTTAAAAGGTTTTTCAAAAAAGTTTTCAGTTTTTTTGAAAATACTGCACTTATATTTTACACCCTCAGATGATATTTTCGTATCTATAATCTTTATGGGACCTAACTTTCTGCTGAAACAAAAACTATCTTTGTCTTTTTTATGATTTATTATAAAATCTCCTAATTTAGGGGCACTGGTAAAACTTGATTTAATTTGCTGCCTTTCTTCTATCCTAAGGTATATCTGCTGCAAAATTTTGTTAGGCTTTTTAACTATCTTTTTTATATACTGCATATAATTTTCAAATTTATATGCTGAAAATGTATCTAAAGGACCGTACTGTAAAACGCAATCAACTAGATGGAGCAGTCCATGAACATTAAAACTAACTAATTCCTCACCATATAGTCTGCCAAAGTAATTTACGAAATCTTCTAATACTTTTTGAGAAGTATCTGCCTGCCCTACATAGTTTATTTCACTAGATAGAAATCTTATACTACTATGCAATAATAAGAAATGATAATATTGGTCACTACTGATGCAGTCCTTGAGCAGAAATATACCTGTATAAAGCAGAAATTGCCTAAATTCTGTCGACTTCCAAATTTTTATTTCGTCTATACTCCTAGGGACACGACAAAATTCTGAAGGGACATTATTCTTAACAAAATTCATTCTTTCATTAATTTTTTTGGCATTATTTTTATTAATTAAAAGTTTCAGCAATTTCTTAGTAACTCCTAAATCAACTAAATGCATAGTATCTAAGGGAAACTGAGAAACCATTCCAAATCCTGTCTCTTCTAAAATACTTCTTTTTATTTTAAATTCTTCTAAGTGATGGGAAGGGTGACACCTGTCCTGAAATGTAATATTAGTTCTTAAGGGACCTATTTTCTTTGAAAAACATACCCTTCTTTCCCTATATATACCTTCCTGACAACATTTAGAGCAACCACTTTTGCTATTATGAGACACTACACCTGCAACAAACGCCCTAGCTGGAGAATCACAGATAAATAATCGAATGTCAAATCGTATAAACTTTTGACTATTGCCTAATCTAATACCAGTTTGTTTCAGTACCATTACTTCGGCACAGAAATCTGCCATAAATCTATCTAAATTTTGTGGCTTTTTAAAACCTGAAAAACATGCTATCATGAAAGGACTGGCGTTATTATTAAACCCTACAATTGCGCCTAAAATGGGCCACAAAACTCTATTTGAACTTTTAAAAAGTTTTAAGCCATCAATCCCAATATCTATTAAAACTTCCTCTCTATCGCCTAAATAATTAAATGGTACTGATTGAAAATATTTCTGAATGCCTAAATATATAAATTCTCCATCTGGAATGGTGGAAATCTGAATCTCCTTCCTATTTGTGCTCATAAGAGTTTTTGCTGACAAAGGCAAATCCTCAACTCCTACCCTGTTTAAAGTGTGAAGTAAGTCTTCTAAAGCTGTGTGGGATATATTATTCCTAAGAACCCATGACTTAATTTCTTCACGTTTCGTTGCACTACCTACATTTGGCCTAAAATTAATATTTTCTCCTGCATGTACGCTACCAGTCTCTACGCTAGCAGATGATTCACTATCTATGCTAATAGTTGATTCGGTGTCGTCACTAAGAATTGCCTCAGTACCTGCACTAACACTTTCTAAAACATCTCTACACTCTTCTATTACTCCTATTACACTGGCACCTGCTCCCACATTATTTATCATTTTAATAGGTATCCTTTTTACACCACCTTCACTTTCACGATTTAAGTCGCACACTTTTTTGAAATATTTTACACTTTGTTCAAACTTCTTTTTTTCCCGAGAAAGACAGTTTTGAACATTTCTTCTTTTCATTTTTATTACTTTAATTTTATAAAAAAAAACACTTAAAAATTGTTTTCCTAACTATTCTATTTTAAAATTTGAAGCAGAATGAAAATTATGCAAATAAATTATTTAAAAAATATTTTATTGTAAACATATATAAATATACAATCTTAAAACTATTGTTAATCGCACTTATAATTAAAATTTTGATACTTATCTTATTTACACTTCACTTTACTTTATCTTTTTTTTTAAATTTAAAAATTACTTTGTTGTTTGTTTTTTTTTTTGTTTTTATTTTATTTTTAAAAAATTGTGTCTTATAAGTACTTTTTTCACTTTTCACTTCTATCAACACCAAGAACACAATTAAAATTTTCGCCTTAAGACGCTATAAACTTTTGTTTTTGAAGCCTACTATGATTAAATTTTTCAAATTAATAAATTTACCGGTCATTTGACAGCCAACAATGATGTTTTAACAAATACAACTCTGAAGCATAAAAAGTCAAATAAAAACTACATGTGTAGTAGTAAGTAAGTTTTGTTTGTGTTAGTTTCGGTCATTAATTTCTTGTAGGGATATTTCAGTTTTGTTTATTTTTTGCTTTTCCTTTACTTTTATATTCTTACACTTGCACTCTAGGTATATTTATTTTTATTTTTAAAAATACAATAAGCACCAATTTCTTAACTAAAGCACCGAAAAAAAAAGGAAAATGTATTTTACGCACCTTGTACAAATCAAGCAATTATTTAAGTATGTAAAAATATTCAAACCGTGTTAAGGGTGTGGTTTATCCAAAAACAAATAACCAGTATGGCGATCTTCGAGACAATCTGCAAATAGAGTGTCGCAAATATTTTATTTTATTTAGGGGATGATCCGGCTCGAAGGACCAAAATGTGGGGGTGAGCAGGGAGAGAATAAAATAAAATATTTGGCGAGAGTTGGGGTAATAAAACAAAGATAATTAGTTTTAAATAATCAAATATTATTTATTTGTTGTACAAAACGTACCTTTTGGGTTGGGGGTTGATCGTGTATATGATCAATTCTTTTCTATTTTCAGATAATTCACAATAATAGAAACTTAATAACAGGGGTGGTTTATACACTTAAACTAAATGTCTACTAAGGCTTAAAATTAGGGTGGCCAGCGTGAACAAACAGATAACCAAATTTATTCAAAATCTGGAAGAAAAATAATACCGCCTAATAGGCTCAATTTGTAAAATCAAATTGTTATGATTACATCTTAAAAAAATAATATCTTTTGTATTTGATTTAATTTACTATTGTTTTTCAAATTAAAAGAAAGGAAGATGTTATGTACAATCCATTCACTACCTGTTATTAAAATAATACTCATAGAATTATACCGTTTTTGTAAAGTATAACATTCATTAAAGAAAGAGTGTTCAAAAGTATAACAGGTAGTTGAACAACTTTTGTTCACCTGATAAAGCCATTAAAAACGGGTACGGTTTCATTAAATTGGTTGAGAATCTAAATGCGGAGTCTCCCAAAATGCAAACTGGCATTTCAATACCACCTATTTGTTTCGTATTGGATTTTAATACGTCGCAGTTCTCTAGTAACTTCTTTAATAGGGATGAATTATAAATTTGGGAATCATTGCAACGTCAAGGAAACCCAATGTTTATGTACAAAAACCGGTATTCGCTTATAGATGTAGTAGTCAGTGGCATCGTTTTGGTTTGGTTTAACGTTAAATTGGAATTGCTTGTCATTTGAGAATTTTTTTGAGAAATTTCAAACTTACCAATGGCCCCTAGACATTGTGATAAACCAAGCCTTTCGAATCCGCGAACACATTCGTTTAGAAATTCCTGCGTTGGCGGCAATTTCTTCATATATCTCGAGGACAACACCTGCCACACTTCCTCACAAAATTCCAGCAAAACTGTGCACGCTTTTCTAGCGTAATCGCTTTATGCCACTTTGTGTCATTCCTCCTCAATTTCCCTAACAAACTACAGAGGACGTCAAAACTGCTACGGTTGATTCTAAAATGCGTTTTAAAAAACTGATCGTCATTGGAATGACAATTGAGTTCCCAAAATGTCGACTGGCGGTTCTGAATATTGGAAATGTAGTTATTGTTGTTATTGTTCATATTTTACTTACCAATTTCCATAAAAACCTTTGAGTTCCGTTTTCCTCTAATATTGCCATTAATAAAAGACTTCCTTTCAGCAAACTTTTCAGAATTACCAAACTTTACTTTCTGATCCTTCTGAGGGAAGCCACTTTCGAATCAAACGTTGTTCTGACCAACCGCAACAGCTCGGTGTTTCTATTTAACACTAGTAAAACATTTTCAAATAATGAATCGTCTTCCATTTTTTTCACAAATTTTTCAAATTTAATTAATTTTCGCGACCAAAATAAAAACAATGTTGTTGTTTATCAGCTGTTAAATGAATATTGAGTAGGCTGAATATTGCACATATTTATTATACCAGAACGGTTAAAATATTGTTCTCAATTAACCGAATATTGACTCAATTAAATTGCTTATGTGAACATGGTATTAGTCAGGATTACGACCTAGTTTCTCACACCATTTATGTTGTGTGTGTTAATTTTTATATATGAGTGGCGGGACCTACAGTTTAAAATCGAATTCGAACGACAGATTTTTGACAAACTTTTCATTACAATTATATTTACTCCCAGAGTTTTTGCCAGAAATCTGCTGAGAGAAAGTCGCCAAAGAAATATTTTTCTATATTTCGTTTTGATGTCTGACCTGGGATTTGAACCGTGCCCTTACTTCTAATAAGCCAACACACTACCTACTAGACTACGGCGACTTAATTAGTGAAAGATACTTTGACTGCAAGTAAGTTTCTTTCCTCCAAAGAATTGTTTGGTATATGCCCGATTGTGTGAGGACTACATGATCAACACTAAAGGTACTATTTATACCCCGTATCTAATAAAAATTCCCGCTAAAGAAATCAGTAACTGAATTCCCAGGTAGTAGTTGATATTTATAAATATGAAAAATTATCATTGTATGCCATAATAAAACGATGTATCAACTTTCTATCTTGTGTTAACTGCAATCTTTTCCCTTATTCCCATACATTTTGTGCAAATTGTGATCAAAAGTACCACGCGTCATCAGATTAGTGTAACAATTTTCTCTAGAATAATTCAAATGCAATAACATTATCCCCTTCTTACGCCTCAATTACAGTCAATATCCAAATAAACGGACAAAAAGAAATAAAAAACAACTTTCAATCCGTACCAACCACAAACTCAACCTCTTCTGGTACATTACCCACTACCAATTTCAATATATGTATCTCCTCAGAAATCCCATAATCTCTCAAAAACCAGTTCTGATACCGAAACTCCTGTAAAACAAATACAATTTATGACTACTGGAGATTATATGTCAGATTATATGGCGTTATTATGTGCACAAAAAATTAAAATTAATAAATAAATAAAAATAAATAAATAAATGAAGTCGCCTTAGTCTAGTAGGTAGTGTGTTGGCTTATTAGACGTAACCCAGGGTTCGAGCCCCAGGCCAGACATCAAAACAAAATACAAAAAGTATTTCTTCGGCGACTTTCTCTCAGCAGATTTCTGGCAAAAACTCTGAGAGTAAATAAAATTGCCATGAAAAGTTTCTTAAAAAAATCTGTCGTTCGGAGTCGACTTTAAACTGTAGGTCCCGCCACTCATGTATAAAATTAACACATACAACACATGTGGTGTGAGAAACTAGGTCGTAATCCTGACTGAATGAATGAATAATGACCAATTATATATGTATGTAAATAAATAAAGACAAAGAAGCAGAATACAATAATAACAAAATCAATACTTGGGAAATTCACACGATTTTGTATCGTGTATGTTCTATTGAACACCATTTTTGTTTGTGAACACTCAGTATTATGCCGCATTGTGTGTTTCGTATTCCAAACGTCAAAAACAATATGAAGAAGGATATCAGTATTCATAAATTGGTTTTCAAGCAACAAAACTAAATATACTACGGAAAAAAGTAAGTTTATTAATTTGTGCGAACAATATAATTTTAAGGTGTTAATAATTAACTCAAGTTACATAGAAAATATTTTTAATTTTTATTCTTGTTCGTAACTATTGGTATTTACATAAGCAGTACAACTTTTTAAAAACATATGATAAAAGTGTGTATAAGTGTATCGGTTTTTGTATGAAAATTATCTACAATAACACTATTGTATCTCCGTCCAACGATACAAGGGCTTTTGCGAATTGCCCAACTGATTTTGATACTGTACATACATGATTCCTAATTTATTTCCTTCTTTCCTTTCTAATTAAAATTTTTTTTCTGTTATGATTCTTAATATTATGCAGAGGAACATTGGAATAAATACACTAATCTACAAATTAAATTTCGCAAAAAAAACCGAACATAATATATTTACTGGAATCAAAATGTAAAAATAATTTTACTCCATTTATTCCAAACGAATATATTGGATATTTTTGCAACTAATGAAGGAGCAGCTATACTTATAAAAATCGTGTATCACGACTGCTTTATTATTGTAAGAAATCCATAAAAGCATTTGGACCAGATCTATCTCTGCTGATTTCCAAGACATAGTGGTAGGCTCTAACCCTCCAATCTGCTATCTTTGTCGCATTTCGAAAGAAGAAATAGAAACCTTGGGACGATAGGCCAGTTTGTTGTATGTCCAGGAGCCAGTAACCTTCTATTGACGATGTCAGAACAGGCTGTTGGGTATGCGTAAATCCAGGGTAAGACTGGTTATTGGGTTTCTTACGAGGCAGTAAGGTTAGATCGCTGACAGGGATTTGGGCTACAACCAGATAAATTGTTGCGGGGTATTTTGGAATAGAGAGATTTGGATGCTATAAAACACATACTTTGTAACTCTAGATCTGCATAGAGAATTTTTAAATATTGGCAGATTTGAAATATTTGCCAAAAGCCGATATTCGGACTCTGCTGAGGATTACGACGGAATTGGGTTGAGTAAGAGGTTCACGCTCATTATTGCTTAATTGATCCGTACTCTTTTTATGTCTTTGGTTATGTTTTTGTAAATCTATATTTCATACATGATTGGTCATTACAACCCTTTAGTCAGGATTACGACCTAGTTTCTCACACCACTTATGTTGTGTGCGTTAATTTTTATACATGAGTGGCGGGATCTACAGTTTAAAGTTGACTCCCAACGACAAATTTTTGAGAAACTTTTCATGGGAATTTTATTTACTCTCAGAGTTTTTGCCAGAAATCTGCTTAGAGAAAGTCGTCAAAGAAATATTTTTCTATATTTCGTTTAGTTGGAAATGCCTGACCTGGCGTTTAAACCGAGGCCTCACGTCTAATAAGCTAACACACTATATATTTCTCACACTCTATATTTCTTTTTATCAATGGGTCGTATGACCTAAAGGTCAACTTGTAATTGTCTTCAAAGCACACGTCTCGTTAAATCTATCTACTTTATAAGATAAAAACCTTAAAATGAAGTCCAAACATTTTCTGTCTTCTGTTAATTTTAAATTTGGAGAATGTATTTTCATATTTATTTAAAATGATGCAAAAGTAGTACAAACGATGTACACTTTATCATATGAAAAAGCACTATAAACAATATACTATGCATACATACATTTCTACATATATGTTACAATTTAAACTATTCTCCTAAGAAGAGAAAAAAATTAAAGAAAACAAATAAAAAAATATTTTGTATGGAAACCAAAAATACATCCATAAATGATCCTAAGAGCTATGGACTGTTTAAAAAAGATTTTCACATTTCTAGAGAAAAAAAAATGAAATCCATAAAAATAACATAAAAATTTTAAAACAAAAATATTTGTATTCGAAATCATAAATACTTATGGATATTGGAGAATACCAAATGCAGTTGCAATAGCAATTCACTAAATCCCATGAATATATTCACATATAAACGTTTTCAACCTTATGAATGAGGAATGTGTTATTTAGTAAAACTAAAACCAGAGGTGGAAGATATGATTTATTCCTAAATAAAACGTTTGTTTTGACAACAGCACATATTTAAACAAACTGTCAATATTTTCCCTACGACGTGATGTTATGATGATTTTGTTAAAACTGAAGTTATATAAATCTTTTAAATTCATTTATAATTGCGGTTAGAAATGTAATCGCCAGAAATAAGTAACTAATACTATAATGTATACTATATATGTGTATATATGCATGTACACATATATAGTGAACGCAAGTCATTAAATGGATGGTTTTCGGTGAGAACCCACTTAGATAACATACTGAGATATCTGTCATTCGATTAAAATCTGGGGAACATGCTTACCAATACATTATATTGTTACGTTTTTACCTTTTAAAAACGTTTAAAATATGAGCTCGTAGGTTTCAAATAAAGTAAAAATAAATCTATGTTTAAAATTCTTTATTATTCGAACAATTCTGTGTGCCAATGTTCACAACTTTATTTAAACAGCAACAATTGCTTTGTTTGGTATTCCTCTGTTTACACCCTTTGCATAAACAATAACAATTACTAGATAATTGTTCGACAGATCTTTGTCGCGTCTTCACACAAGACTGACTGAACTTTTAATAACCCACTCACCTGCTTTGCCTTGCTTTTATATGGCAGAGTAAACAGTCTGATGAATGTTCTTGAAGCCGAATGTTCGTGGCTTCGTCTTCTGGAGATCTCTATAAATGTAAACATCGTTGTTTCATCAGTGTTGTTTATGTGTTTTGTTTACATTTATTCTTGTAGTGTTTGTTGTTGTATTTTTGTTTACTTGTTTAGCATTTTTTATGCTGGTGTTTGTTGTTATATTACGCAGTGCGATAATTACATCATCTAAACATTTTCACTTTTTTGCTTTGTAGTCTTTGTTTATAATTTTAATGTTAAACGATGTAAAAGCAAAACACCAGTAACTAGATTTTTTCATTTTCGTAACTTGCTACGCTGTTCCCCTGAAATATAATTGTTTCTGGTGAGTCTAGGTTTATTATAATAACTAACAGAAGGAAGGTTTTTGATATTGCGTTTAATGGAGATAAATATAGAGACTTAGTCAGTGAAGATATGGTGCCATCGCTGAGATTGAATCATGAACAAAGAATCATCAACTCCTATGAATTTGTCTGCGGCCTTATTGGTAGATATTCGGAGCATTTCAGAGTTTACCTCCTTATCCTCCTCCTTCTTATTCAACGTCGTGGAAACTTAAGATCTTAACATTAACACTTTTTTTAACATATTGTAATCAATTTAACATATTGTAATCAATTTGATGTCACCGTAGTCTAGTAGGTAGTGTGTTGGCTTATTAGACGTATATCCACGGTTCAAACCCCAGGTCAGACATCGAAACGAAATATGAAAAAAAAAAAATATTTCTTCGGGGACTTCCTCTCAGCAGATTTCTGGCAAAAACTCTGAGAGTAAATAAACCTGCCATGAAAAAGTTTCTCAAAAATCTGTCGTTCGGAGTCGACATTAAACTGTAGGTGCCGCCACTCACGTATAAAATTAACGCACACAACATGACTGGTGTAAGAAGCTAGGCTGTAATCCTGACTGAAGGGTTGTAATGGCCAAGTATGTATGCATGTATGTATGTAATCAAATGATATCTGTAATAGAAAATACTGAATGCGAGTTCTATGTTATTCACGCGATTAGAATTAAAGATAAAATCAATTTGTTTGCGTTCCATGGCTTTCTAAAATAGCGAACAGTTTATGTTTTAATTGCATTTTATCTCTTTAATTAAGTTCAAAATATTTAAATCTTATTTTCAGAAAAATGCCATCCGTTTAAAATGTAATTAATGTGAACTCCACATGGAAATCCTTAAATCGAACCTTAATCTGATAATAATTTTTCAACCAATACAACACCGATTTCATTTTTTTCAAACAAACTGACTGTTTTGCTGATTTCAAAATCTTGGCATAGATGTAAAACCGCATTTTATTAAACTAAAATCGAATAGCATTAATAAATACGATTTTGTTCTCTTTGGGCCGTTATTACAACTTCCCATTAAAGTTGGGTTTAGTTAAAGGTAACTTTAGTTAAAGTGAACTTTAAAGTCACCTTTAACTTCTTTTCGTTATTACAACCTAATGATAAAATAAAGTTAACTTTTTAAAAAATATGGCAGTGCCGGAGCAATATCGATAACATTGCTCAATTAAACAAGTTTTTAAGCATTTTTAAACGCAGTGGTAACGTCGGGCTTCGTCTTTTATTGTATATGCTCATTTTGTTTATATTTGAAGTTGCCATATTGAAAATAATATATAATATGTCTAGTTCAAACATAAACTTTAAAAGTCACCGGCAGAATGATCCTCCCTTTAGCTTAGCGATCACTCCTATCTTATTGGGTACTCATAATAACGAAAAACAATTTATCTGCCCGTTAAAACCCTCCCTTTAGTTAACGGCAAGTTGTAATAATGGCCCTTAATCTTATTAACAATTAATCATGTAATGAAATGTGAAACATGTATTTTGTTTTGAAACTCTTTCCATTTTTTTATAATTAACGATTACTTTTTTATAAAGCGATTATAAAATTTTGTACTTAAAGAAAAAACATTCGTCTGAAAAAGTTTGTCGGACAATAACAATGAAATTGTCTGTGGTAGATTTTAACTCTTAGAATATTCCTTTTTTAAACTGAGATCAACACTCGGGGAATGTCCCCGACTCTTTTAGTGTACTGTGTTTGAAAATTACCTTTAGTAATAGTGTGCGACAAATTATTTATTGCACGCTAATTATTAAACTTCTGAAGTACTTTAACTCCTTTTTAAATCAAACATAGATTATATCCATATTTAGAATTGAAAAGCTTCTCTTACGATCCAGGCAAGTAATACACTGCTAAAGCTGTACATTATTACAGTTATAAATTTGAAAATAAAACATTTTTCTTCTTTACTCCTACCACATAAGTAAAGGAAGTCTGATACACATTTCTTTAATCGTCCTTCAGTCTTTACTAGTGAATTTATATCATATTCAGCTTTTATTTATTTTTAATTTCTTTATTCTTTTTAATGAGAAATATGGTCATGTTTTATTACACTTTTCGCCATAAAATCGGATGTAAAAATACATATATTTGTGTATGTATACAAGTCAACGGAGAAAAACAAAAATTATAAGAATAAATAATAGAAATAAAATAATAATACCATCTCTGTTGATTTAGTTCTGCATATTCGTTTCACTCAACTGTGGTATTCCCAGTAGTTTAGTGAATAAAAACTTCAGTTTTAACGAATCATTTTTGATATAAAACAAGTTATTCGGTCTCAATGGACAACAATATACATTTCATATAAATTATTACACTGTTGACAAACTTTGGATTTCGTAAAGAAAACTGCATATAAATCTATGTCCTTATAACGAACGACAATAGAAATACAACAGTGGTAGAACTATTGCAGTTTCGATTTATTTTGAAGAAGTAAGATGCCAAATAAACAAACATAGAATATAAATACCCGCATTCTAATTTTTTCTTATCTGTTGGACAGATGTCAAAAGGTTTGTTTAAATGGAAATATTTCGGATCCGCTTAATATTAGTAAAGGTGTTCCCCAGGGTTCAATACTGAGGCCTCTGTTGTTCTGTATGTATATAAATGATCTACCAGATATTTTGGTTGACTGTCATGTTCATATATTTATATGCTGATGATGTGCAGCTTTATACCAGTATTCGTAAGGAGAATAGAGATTCTTGTTTATACTCTATTAACCGTGATTTAGAAAGACAGATGGGCCTCGGCAAATGCATCGATACCTCAAAGTCCAAATGTATTATGCTTTCGAAAAACAATGGGTCGTTTGTCATACCTGAATTGAGCATAAAGGGAAATAGAATTGACTTTGTCAAGTCCGCAACCAATCTGGGCATTGTCTTCAATGACAGATTATCGTGGTCTAGCCATATAAGTATTGTTGTTGGCAGAATTTACAGCATGCTTCGAAATTTATGGGCTGTCATAGATTCAACTCCTTTTGCCATTCGTATGCAACTTAATAAAACGTATTTAATTTCTGTGATTTTGTATGGGTGTGAAATCTTCGCAAACTGACAACCGGAAACTCAAACTGACATACAACAACATATCAAGAGATATGTCTTTCTTGAAGGGCGCCGGGATCATATTTCTCATTTAGCTTACCAGATATTTAGTGTGAAATTTGCTAATCTTTTGAAAATTAAATGCCTCATTCTATTCCATAAAATTCTTAATACGAAACAGCCGAAATATTTATTAAGCCGAATTAAGTTTGCTACATCTTTATTCAACAACCGGTTCAGAACTCTTCTGTCACAGGGACAGTTTTTTATACACACCACAAGTATTTGGAATTCCCTACCAAACTACATCCAAAAATTTGTCAATGCAAATGCAGATCTATCTCTGCTGATTTCCAAGACATAGTGGTAGGCTCTAACCCTCCAATCTGCTATCTTTGTCGCATTTCGAAAGAAGAAATAGAAACCTTGGGACGATAGGCCAGTTTGTTGTATGTCCAGGAGCCAGTAACCTTCTATTGACGATGTCAGAACAGGCTGTTGGGTATGCGTAAATCCAGGGTAAGACTGGTTATTGGGTTTCTTACGAGGCAGTAAGGTTAGATCGCTGACAGGGATTTGCGCTACAACCAGATAAATTGTTGCGGGGTATTTTGGAATAGAGAGATTTGGATGCTATAAAACACATACTTTGTAACTCTAGATCTGCATAGAGAATTTTTAAATATTGGCAGATTTGAAATATTTGCCAAAAGCCGATATTCGGACTCTGCTGAGGATTACGACGGAATTGGGTTGAGTAAGAGGTTCACGCTCATTATTGCTTAATTGATCCGTACTCTTTTTATGTCTTTGGTTATGTTTTTGTAAATCTATATTTCATACATGATTGGTCATTACAACCCTTTAGTCAGGATTACGACCTAGTTTCTCACACCACTTATGTTGTGTGCGTTAATTTTTATACATGAGTGGCGGGATCTACAGTTTAAAGTTGACTCCCAACGACAAATTTTTGAGAAACTTTTCATGGGAATTTTATTTACTCTCAGAGTTTTTGCCAGAAATCTGCTTAGAGAAAGTCGTCAAAGAAATATTTTTCTATATTTCGTTTAGTTGGAGATGCCTGACCTGGCGTTTAAACCGAGGCCTCACGTCTAATAAGCTAACACACTATATATTTCTCACACTCTATATTTCTTTTTATCAATGGGTCGTATGACCTAAAGGTCAACTTGTAATTGTCTTCAAAGCACACGTCTCGTTAAATCTATCTACTTTATAAGATAAAAACCTTAAAATGAAGTCCAAACATTTTCTGTCTTCTGTTAATTTTAAATTTGGAGAATGTATTTTCATATTTATTTAAAATGATGCAAAAGTAGTACAAACGATGTACACTTTATCATATGAAAAAGCACTATAAACAATATACTATGCATACATACATTTCTACATATATGTTACAATTTAAACTATTCTCCTAAGAAGAGAAAAAAATTAAAGAAAACAAATAAAAAAATATTTTGTATAGAAACCAAAAATACATCCATAAATGATCCTAAGAGCTATGGACTGTTTAAAAAAGATTTTCACATTTCTAGAGAAAAAAAAATGAAATCCATAAAAATAACATAAAAATTTTAAAACAAAAATATTTGTATTCGAAATCATAAATACTTATGGATATTGGAGAATACCAAATGCAGTTGCAATAGCAATTCACTAAATCCCATGAATATATTCACATATGAACGTTTTCAACCTTATGAATGAGGAATGTGTTATTTAGTAAAACTAAAACCAGAGGTGGAAGATATGATTTATTCCTAAATAAAACGTTTGTTTTGACAACAGCACATATTTAAACAAACTGTCAATATTTTCCCTACGACGTGATGTTATGATGATTTTGTTAAAACTGAAGTTATATAAATCTTTTAAATTCATTTATAATTGCGGTTAGAAATGTAATCGCCAGAAATAAGTAACTAATACTATAATGTATACTATATATGTGTATATATGCATGTACACATATATAGTGAACGCAAGTCATTAAATGGATGGTTTTCGGTGAGAACCCACTTAGATAACATACTGAGATATCTGTCATTCGATTAAAATCTGGGGAACATGCTTACCAATACATTATATTGTTACGTTTTTACCTTTTAAAAACGTTTAAAATATGAGCTCGTAGGTTTCAAATAAAGTAAAAATAAATCTATGTTTAAAATTCTTTATTATTCGAACAATTCTGTGTGCCAATGTTCACAACTTTATTTAAACAGCAACAATTGCTTTGTTTGGTATTCCTCTGTTTACACCCTTTGCATAAACAATAACAATTACTAGATAATTGTTCGACAGATCTTTGTCGCGTCTTCACACAAGACTGACTGAACTTTTAATAACCCACTCACCTGCTTTGCCTTGCTTTTATATGGCAGAGTAAACAGTCTGATGAATGTTCTTGAAGCCGAATGTTCGTGGCTTCGTCTTCTGGAGATCTCTATAAATGTAAACATCGTTGTTTCATCAGTGTTGTTTATGTGTTTTGTTTACATTTATTCTTGTAGTGTTTGTTGTTGTATTTTTGTTTACTTGTTTAGCATTTTTTATGCTGGTGTTTGTTGTTATATTACGCAGTGCGATAATTACATCATCTAAACATTTTCACTTTTTTGCTTTGTAGTCTTTGTTTATAATTTTAATGTTAAACGATGTAAAAGCAAAACACCAGTAACTAGATTTTTTCATTTTCGTAACTTGCTACGCTGTTCCCCTGAAATATAATTGTTTCTGGTGAGTCTAGGTTTATTATAATAACTAACAGAAGGAAGGTTTTTGATATTGCGTTTAATGGAGATAAATATAGAGACTTAGTCAGTGAAGATATGGTGCCATCGCTGAGATTGAATCATGAACAAAGAATCATCAACTCCTATGAATTTGTCTGCGGCCTTATTGGTAGATATTCGGAGCATTTCAGAGTTTACCTCCTTATCCTCCTCCTTCTTATTCAACGTCGTGGAAACTTAAGATCTTAACATTAACACTTTTTTTAACATATTGTAATCAATTTAACATATTGTAATCAATTTGATGTCACCGTAGTCTAGTAGGTAGTGTGTTGGCTTATTAGACGTATATCCACGGTTCAAACCCCAGGTCAGACATCGAAACGAAATATGAAAAAAAAAATATTTCTTCGGGGACTTCCTCTCAGCAGATTTCTGGCAAAAACTCTGAGAGTAAATAAACCTGCCATGAAAAAGTTTCTCAAAAATCTGTCGTTCGGAGTCGACATTAAACTGTAGGTGCCGCCACTCACGTATAAAATTAACGCACACAACATGACTGGTGTAAGAAGCTAGGCTGTAATCCTGACTGAAGGGTTGTAATGGCCAAGTATGTATGCATGTATGTATGTAATCAAATGATATCTGTAATAGAAAATACTGAATGCGAGTTCTATGTTATTCACGCGATTAGAATTAAAGATAAAATCAATTTGTTTGCGTTCCATGGCTTTCTAAAATAGCGAACAGTTTATGTTTTAATTGCATTTTATCTCTTTAATTAAGTTCAAAATATTTAAATCTTATTTTCAGAAAAATGCCATCCGTTTAAAATGTAATTAATGTGAACTCCACATGGAAATCCTTAAATCGAACCTTAATCTGATAATAATTTTTCAACCAATACAACACCGATTTCATTTTTTTCAAACAAACTGACTGTTTTGCTGATTTCAAAATCTTGGCATAGATGTAAAACCGCATTTTATTAAACTAAAATCGAATAGCATTAATAAATACGATTTTGTTCTCTTTGGGCCGTTATTACAACTTCCCATTAAAGTTGGGTTTAGTTAAAGGTAACTTTAGTTAAAGTGAACTTTAAAGTCACCTTTAACTTCTTTTCGTTATTACAACCTAATGATAAAATAAAGTTAACTTTTTAAAAAATATGGCAGTGCCGGAGCAATATCGATAACATTGCTCAATTAAACAAGTTTTTAAGCATTTTTAAACGCAGTGGTAACGTCGGGCTTCGTCTTTTATTGTATATGCTCATTTTGTTTATATTTGAAGTTGCCATATTGAAAATAATATATAATATGTCTAGTTCAAACATAAACTTTAAAAGTCACCGGCAGAATGATCCTCCCTTTAGCTTAGCGATCACTCCTATCTTATTGGGTACTCATAATAACGAAAAACAATTTATCTGCCCGTTAAAACCCTCCCTTTAGTTAACGGCAAGTTGTAATAATGGCCCTTAATCTTATTAACAATTAATCATGTAATGAAATGTGAAACATGTATTTTGTTTTGAAACTCTTTCCATTTTTTTATAATTAACGATTACTTTTTTATAAAGCGATTATAAAATTTTGTACTTAAAGAAAAAACATTCGTCTGAAAAAGTTTGTCGGACAATAACAATGAAATTGTCTGTGGTAGATTTTAACTCTTAGAATATTCCTTTTTTAAACTGAGATCAACACTCGGGGAATGTCCCCGACTCTTTTAGTGTACTGTGTTTGAAAATTACCTTTAGTAATAGTGTGCGACAAATTATTTATTGCACGCTAATTATTAAACTTCTGAAGTACTTTAACTCCTTTTTAAATCAAACATAGATTATATCCATATTTAGAATTGAAAAGCTTCTCTTACGATCCAGGCAAGTAATACACTGCTAAAGCTGTACATTATTACAGTTATAAATTTGAAAATAAAACATTTTTCTTCTTTACTCCTACCACATAAGTAAAGGAAGTCTGATACACATTTCTTTAATCGTCCTTCGGTCTTTACTAGTGAATTTATATCATATTCAGCTTTTATTTATTTTTAATTTCTTTATTCTTTTTAATGAGAAATATGGTCATGTTTTATTACACTTTTCGCCATAAAATCGGATGTAAAAATACATATATTTGTGTATGTATACAAGTCAACGGAGAAAAACAAAAATTATGAGAATAAATAATAGAAATAAAATAATAATACCATCTCTGTTGATTTAGTTCTGCATATTCGTTTCACTCAACTGTGGTATTCCCAGTAGTTTAGTGAATAAAAACTTCAGTTTTAACGAATCATTTTTGATATAAAACAAGTTATTCGGTCTCAATGGACAACAATATACATTTCATATAAATTATTACACTGTTGACAAACTTTGGATTTCGTAAAGAAAACTGCATATAAATCTATGTCCTTATAACGAACGACAATAGAAATACAACAGTGGTAGAACTATTGCAGTTTCGATTTATTTTGAAGAAGTAAGATGCCAAATAAACAAACATAGAATATAAATACCCGCATTCTAATTTTTTCTTATCTGTTGGACAGATGTCAAAAGGTTTGTTTAAATGGAAATATTTCGGATCCGCTTAATATTAGTAAAGGTGTTCCCCAGGGTTCAATACTGAGGCCTCTGTTGTTCTGTATGTATATAAATGATCTACCAGATATTTTGGTTGACTGTCATGTTCATATATTTATATGCTGATGATGTGCAGCTTTATACCAGTATTCGTAAAGAGAATAGAGATTCTTGTTTATACTCTATTAACCGTGATTTAGAAAGACAGATGGGCCTCGGCAAATGCATCGATACCTCAAAGTCCAAATGTATTATGCTTTCGAAAACCAATGGGTCGTTTGTCATACCTGAATTGAGCATCAAGGGAAATAGAATTGACTTTGTCAAGTCCGCAACCAATCTGGGCATTGTCTTTAATGACAGATTATCGTGGTCTAGCCATATAAGTATTGTTGTTGGCAGAATTTACAGCATGCTTCGAAATTTATGGGCTGTCATAGATTCAACTCCTTTTGCCATTCGTATGCAACTTAATAAAACGTATTTAATTTCTGTGATTTGGTATGGGTGTGAAATCTTCGCAAACTGACAACCGGAAACTCAAACTGACATACAACAACATATCAAGAGATATGTCTTTCTTGAAGGGCGCCGGGATCATATTTCTCATTTAGCTTACCAGATATTTAGTGTGAAATTTGCTAATCTTTTGAAAATTAAATGCCTCATTCTATTCCATAAAATTCTTAATACGAAACAGCCGAAATATTTATTAAGCCGAATTAAGTTTGCTACATCTTTATTCAACAACCGGTTCAGAACTCTTCTGTCACAGGGACAGTTTTTTATACACACCACAAGTATTTGGAATTCCCTACCAAACTACATCCAAAAATTTGTCAATGCAAATGCATTCAAAAAGGAGTTATTTAAATTATTCTCTTAATAAAAAGTTTGTATGTTATTAGCTCGGTTATTATAACGGTTAAATATTTATTGCTTTTTAGACCGATTTTTGTAAAGATTACTATTTTTATTTTTTTATAATTTTTTATCTTTTAATTTTTATTTATTCCTATAGCATTGATAGTTTTTTAAATTGCTTTATATTATATTTTTATTTAAATTTAATATTTATATTAATTTTTTCTTCTTCTTCTTTATTTGCGGATCCGTTATTCGGATATAAAGTGATCGTACAATAGTAAATGTTTTGAATCTCATTATATTTTATAGTAACCGTGACAGCTCTCGATATTTAGCAGCATGTAGTATGTTTGTTTCATCCCTGTATCCTGTCCAATCCTGCATCCAGTATATCTCTCTCCTGCCTCTGCTTCGGCGTCCTTCAATTGTATTTTTTATTATGGATTGTATAAATTCGTATTTTTCATTCCTCTTCAGATGTCCCAAATATGCGATTTTCCTTCTTTTGACCGTTTTCAGTAGTTGTCTGTTGACATTCATTCGTCTCAGAACTTCCAGGTTTGTAATGTGGGATAATTATAATCTTCAAAATTCGTCGAAATATCAACATTTTAAATGCCTCAATTTTTTTCTCGTCGGCACTTTTGATGGTCCAGGTCTCTACTGCATATAATAATATAGACCATATATAGTATTTGATTAATTTTTTAATTTTTTATTTTTAATTAATTTTCTATATTTAATTAATGTTAGTTTTTTGTGTTTTGTATTTTATTGCTCCTAAGCATAACACTATGACTTATAAGACTAATATCTTGTTTTGTTATGTTAATTATAATAAATAAATAAATTAACTCCCTCTTTTTAGTAAGATGATTTTATATTGTTTTGTGAGACGGGAGGATGATTCTGAGATGTTTTAACGTTTGTTATTCCTTTGCTTAAGATACTTAATTTTTTGAAGAGAACGAAATAAAGTTCAGATAGAAAAGGAATTTGTTTTATTTTCATTTTTATGACATAGTAATCAATTTTTTGAAATTACTTTTTCCTAAAAAAGATGTAAATATTCACGTATTGTTACATGCTTAATTAAAAACAAATGATTTCATTTGAACATGAAACTAATAGTATGGAGATCTCTTCTGCAGTTGATATAGAAGTCCGTCAGTCATTCGTTAATTAAATTTGCTCCTTTCCTAAGCAGTTTCTAAGGTAATACAATCATTTTTAAATAGTAAAACAAAACTAATGTGTACATATATCTATTCATTGAGAAGGTGATTTCTTTTTCTTTTTTTTTAAATTTTTCTCTAAACAAACTTCATCGTTTGAAGCAGTCTATAATTCCCTATCCTATAAAATATAAAAAAAATTTGTATATGACTATGTTTCTATTTTTCAGTACATTATGAAATTCACATATGTATCTATATTTGCAACCAATTTTATTCAGCCCTTCAAACATGAAATCTAAATCATTTTCATTTGCATCGACTATAAATTCATTTTTCAACCAATTGGCTACGTCGCAGTTAGATTGCAATATAGATAAAATGACTAAAGTGTCTGACTAAAATTATAAGGAATCACTAAGTAAGGATTAAAATCAGTATAAGGAAGTTTTTGAGGTTGCGGATATAGAATCTAATGTAAAATTTTTCGAATTCACAACGGAGCATCCAATATGGCGACCTAGATATTAAAACTTCAACAGATTTACATGAAAATCAGTGTACGGAGATTTTTGAGGTTGCTAATTACGAATCTGAGGTAAGATTTTTCAAATACAAAATGGGGGATCCAATATTCAATTAAAAAATTTCTTCTGATTTCAGTAGATAAAGCTGTTAACTATGTTGACTTTTTTGTCTAAAACCTTAAAAAAGAAATAAGTGGAAACTTTTGTAGAACGTATAAATTTTTCCATTTTTTAAAAAAATTTGATTATGCGATATAGTGTAAGTTGTGAGTTTTGTAAAGTAGAACTACAAAATATTTTTTTTATATTTCTTTAATCCTCCAAACTTGTTTTATTTGAAAAACTGTTTCTTGGACTTTACGCACAAATTTATTGAATACACAAACATTTCTGAACCGATGTCCAAAATTTAAACCTTCTTAGAAATGAGACGGATGGGCCATACATGATGTACATACATATATTATTTGATTTAATATGATATGAGGTAAAGTTGACAAATGCGAATTTTTTTCACATTTTCTCAAGTTTGTCCGTTCATAGTGGCAAACTTTAATTAAAAAATATAAAATAAGTAATGACATCCTGAAAGTGCATTATCTTAATCAAATCGGACAATAATTATCGTAGTTATCATTTAAAGAGTCTAACCGTCGAGGTGTATTTTTCATACATATATTTTTTCAAATGAACTTTCAGTTCAAAAATTTTCAGAATTTTTAACCGATCTTGATTCTTTATAACAAAATGTGTCAACTTCACGTTTGAGCGACCACCAGAAGATGGCCAATGTTTGCGCAAAGAGAAATAATAATATTTTCAAAGAACAAATTTAATAACTATGGTAATTTTTATCCGATTTGAAAGTATCAATCTCTTCACAAGATGCACTTTCATAATGTCAGCAGTTATTTTATATATTTTAATTAAACTTTGCATTTAAGAATAGCTAAACTTGAAAAAATTAGAAAATAACAATCAAGTTTACCCGATCAAAACTCATAACATGTAAGTTTGAACAATACATTTATTCCCTTTTCAAAAAACTTTGGATTTTGGAAATAGGTTAAATAATATTTGGGAAATCTATAATTTTGGGTAAAAAGTTCAAAAATACCGCTTTTGTCAAATAAGGGTTCTAGAAATATGGGAAAAATATTTTTGAGTTCTACTCAACAAAACTCACATGGGTGCATTTTTGACTGTGGCTGCCTACAAAAAGTTATAGTTCACAAAAAACGCAAAAAAGCGCAACATGAAATTGACAAAAATTAACTCAGAATTCTTCATTCAACATGTTTTAATTGCTTTAACGCTAACAAGTTTGCCCATTTTTTTAAACTTTAACCAAAACTCAATTTTCGGAAACAAAATATTTTTTAACAAAATCTTTTTCTTAAACTTTTAAGCGCTCCCTATCACTTCTATTTTCACCCATTTAGAGAACTTCAAGAAATCGACCAAATCACACTCTATTTACTGCCTTTAAACTTTGTTCAGAAGTCGCCGTAGTCTAGTAGGTAGTGTGTTGGCTTATTAAACGTAAGGCCACGGTTCAAACCCCAGGTCAGACATTGAAACGAAATATGAAAAAATATTTCTTCGGCGACATCCTCTCTGCAGATTTCTGGCAAAAACTTTGAGAATAAATAAAATTGACATGAAGAGTTTCTCAAAAGTTTGCCGTTCGGAGTCGACTTTAAACTGTAGGTCCCGCCACTCATGTATAAAAAATTAACACACACAAGATGAGAGGTGTGAGAAGTTAGGCTCTAATTCGGACTGAAAGGTTGTAAAATACAAATTAATTAATAACATGGATATAAAAAGATCAATTACACTATGCGACAAAATACATAAAATTAAATACACCCGAGTAACTACCTAGTCTAAGTTGTTCAGTTAGTTGAGTATAATTAAAAAATAATTTTTGTTATATCTCGAACCCTCCAAACTTGTTTTTTTGACAAAAACGGTTTTTTGATCTTTTCACACAAAATTATTGATTACCCAAATATGTTTGAACCTATTTTAAAAATCCTAAGTTTTTTAGAAATTGGTCAATTATGTATGTAAACTTTGCTCACAAACAATGAATTTGAACACCCGCTAAACAGCCGTTGTTAGTTTTTTACAAAAACAAAATATATATTATTAGCTTTGATATGTTCTTTATCAAATACCAACATAAAAAAAGCATTGTTGAAAGTGAAAAAAATTATTCTTTGTTACAAAATGGGTAAAATTACCTAAAGTGGATTGTAGTAATTAGTCGATTTTTAACCAGCCGTCAGTTTTATTCGACAACTTCCAATGACCAACTATCTTTATCTTATCGCCGATTTTAGTTGCCATCCATTTCATATGGAGCTGTGTGAAATTTCTATGTGCGCCTGTCCATAAGCTGTTAAAACTACGAATAGTTTATTACAATACATGTCAAGTTTGACTCATTTCAAAATAAAAGTTTTTACTTTTCTTCTGTTTTCAGAAAAGTTTATTTTAATTTTCTAATTTGCATCCAACAGGCTTTTGATAAAGTTTGGCATGAGGGTTTGCTTTACAAGATAAAAATAACTTTTCATGCTGCATTTTACATATTTTTCTTGCCTTATTTAAAAGCAAGTATTTGTATGTAAAAGTTAACAATGACATCTCAAAAATTTGCCAAATTAATGCCGGAATACCGCAAGGTAGTGTTCTCGGCCCACGTTGTATACGATATTTACATATAACATGCCAATACATGATGATATTACTACTGCAACATACGCAGATAACACAGCATTTTTGTCAAATTGCCTACCTTTCCAAGCGTCTTCAACTTACTTACATGGAGAAAACATATAACAGCTAAAAGAAAACAGCTTGGTATGAGATTTAAAAAATGTATTGGCTACTTGGTTGTAAATCCCAACTTTCCTTACATAATAAAGTATTACTACTGAAAACTACACTTAAACCTATATGGACCTATGGTATAGAATTGTGGGGAACTGCCAGCAACTCTCTTACAAAGATCTCAATCTAAGGCTTTACGATCAATAACAAACGTTCCTTATTATATAACCAATAAATCCTTATATAATGACCTTAGCATGCCTTTTATAAAATCGGAAAAAAAGTATTATTTAGCTATGTTCAGTAACTATACAAACGTATTGGCAACTGCACTACTAGATGAGAGTGATGAAATCAGAAGACTCAAAAGGAATCACATTTTAGATCTCCCTTTTATTTAATGTGTTTATTAGAACAATTTAATAACTTAATTAATTTTTCTTATTTCTTGTTAATTTTATTATATTATCTTTAAATTCAACTGTACATATGAGCCGCTCAGTGCACAAATCGATTAACTCCATGAAGCAAAAAGTTGAGAAATGTGATGACATAATGTAAATTGTTTTTTAAAATTCCCTTTACAATATAAATTCAAATGTATATTGTAGAATACATAAATATATATACAGCTTTCATCTAATGGTATATAAAATTAATAAGAAAGAATAGCAAAAAAATGTCAGTAATGTTATAAATTTGCACGTGACTGGTGGAGTTAATCGATTTGGTAACTGAAAAAAGTAATAAAGTTAAATTGGGTATTTCAATTTTCAAGTTTTTTATTACAGAAAAAGTTAGTTATTATATATTTTTATTACTAATTTTCCATAAAAATTAGTGTTTACAATGCTGTTACAATATATTATTTGTGATTAATTTATCAGCAGTATAAATAATGTCTTCTTCATCAGATGTATGTAAGGACTCGTCATTTCGATTTATCCTCAAGTTTTTAAAGTAATTATGGTTAACAGGTGGAATGAATTTAAGCAGATCCATCATATCTCTCCTTTTTTCCCTTGTCATAGTTCTGCTTTTAGGATATAATAAAGGCTGATCTACATTTTTCATACTTTATGGCCTACCTGCTACAGATTTTCTTATGTTAATTTCGTTAAATTCTAAATCTTCATTATAGTCATAGTTGAATTGTATGAGATGTGGTTTTGACCTTTCTAACTTTATGCAGCATATTTTTAGCCAATTCACTAGAAACCCTGTAACGGTTGGTTTTTTATTAATGGTTGAGTTTTCTAAAGGTTTTCTTGAAAAAAATCTTAGTGGGTCATTTGGATTAGATTAAATTGTTCTTTCTTTTTGGACGTTTTGATTATATTGTACCAATCATCTGGTGTAGATTGCAAATAAATAATAATAATAATAAAAAAAATTCTAAATTGTATTGGTGCCTGTATTTTTATTCGTTAGACTATGGCTGTCAAGGCATATCCTAACAAATATTAAAGTATAACATTGGGGCATTGATTTTTAAATTTACTCTCTTTTCTTCTTGGAGATATCTACATTTTTTTATGCGAAAAAATGGAGTCACCGACACATACATATATCCTTATTTCTTTTGTGCTTTTTTGAATAAATTTTTTTCTTATTATTAAATAGAAATTAATTATTAATATGGATATCAAAACGTCAATTATTTTTATACATTTTGTTTGAAAATTTTGCTTACATACGAGGGAAAGCATCAGTCTATGTACCCTAAAGTATATAATCATCAGAAAGTTTTCATTATTTTTCTTTTGTTTCGTTGATTACATTAATAACACTATGCGACAAAATTCAAAAAATTAAATACACCCGAATAACTATCTAATCTAAGTTGTGCAGATAATTGAGTAGAAAATACATTTTTTTTCTTGTCACACAAAATTATTGATTACCCAAAAACATATGTTTGAACCTATTTAAAAAATCCAAAGTTTTTTAGAAAGGGGAGATATTAGCCTTTAAAACGGTATACATAAAAATTTTGTTCAAACTTAAATTTTATGAGATTTGATCGGATAAACTTGGAAAAAATTATTCTGTACTTATTTTTTCAACTTTAGCCATTCCTAATTGCAAAATTTAATTAAAAAATATATAATAAGTGATGACGTTCTGAAAGTGCATTATCTTGTGAAGAGATTGTGACACTTTGTTTGATAAAATCGGATAAAAATTACCGTAGTTATTATTTAAATATGTAGTATAACATTCTTGTTATTTTATTATATATGTATGTCATCCTATCAAATGAACTTTCAGTTCAAAAATGTAAAAAATTTTTTATGGCTCTTTATTGTTTACCGCAAAATGTGTGAATTTCACGTTTGGGCGACTACTAGAAGTCGGCCAATACTTGTGTTTTTTTTCAGAATATTATTATTTCGCTTTTATTAAAAAATTCGCATTTGCCGAGTTTACCTCATCAAACCTTATAGAACATTAGGTCGAATAATATAAATATGTATAAAGGCCCATCCCTCCGCTATCTAAGAAAGTTGCAATTTGCGCCATTGTTTCAGAAATGTTTGAGTAATCAATAAATTTGAGCGTAAAGTAAAAAAAAAGTTTTTATCAAACAAAACAAGTTTGGAGGGTTTAAGAAATATAAAAAAATATTTTTGAGTTCTACTCAACAAAACTCAAAACCTACACTATATTATTCGCTGGGTGTATTTTATTTTTTATTTTGTCGCATAGTGTTATTTCTATGCATTTTTTTTTGAAAATTTTGCTTACATACAGTGGACAGCATAATTCTAGGTACCCCAAAGAAAGTTTTAATTATTTTTCTTTTGTTTAGTTGATTAAATTAATAATTTTTGTGTTTTCTTATAAAATAGAATTCAATAAATGTACGGTTAACACTTCCATTTTTTATAAAACAAATTTCTTATAATTCAAAACATTGTTTATATATGTTTGGGGCACCTAGACTTATGCTGTCCACTGTATATTGGGGTACCCAGACCTAAATGTTCATTGTATGGATATCGATTTAATTACATACTATTACTACACTTTTCTTACTATACATATTCTCCAGTTTTGTCAGCGAACGATTTGAATGTATACGCTCGATAATCATGTATTTATTGCTTTTGCCATGCATTCGTTGAACATCAATTTCTATTGATAATGTTTTGTTCACATTCGTTGTTTATGTTGATTGTCTTTTGCACACTCCTTTGTTATAATGTCGTGTTATTTTACGAAATGAAATATCATATTTTTAAAAATAATTCAATCGGCACATACATTACTTGTTTGTAAAGCACGGCCCTATGCTCCTTATAGGAACAACAGGAACTTATACATATATATATAAAGCACGGATGAAAATCATGATACAATTGTACTTTTTGTGATACATGTTTGTCTTTAATTTTGTTTAAAAATTTCACTTGTATAAACTATTTGCTTAATAATGTTCTAAATTCAGTATTTTTGCTAAAATCGTTATTATTATCGTTTACAACATCATGGTCTTGTCAATTTTTTGTTTGAATAATATGGTAGTAAAAGTTAAGAAAAACATGGTGAAGACAAACATGTAACACTGGGTAGTATTGTTTAAATGCTACAATAATGTATAAAAAGTTTAATAACAACAGCTCCGATTTGAACCGTCGGTGTATATTTGCACGGAGTCCTTTACGTTGTCGGGAATTGATGTCCTTAACCTCCTCGTGAAGTCGTACCGCGGTGTCATGTAGTCACTACTCTTAACAGCCCTTAGGATCTTTGCGTGGCCAATATTCGAATCATCCCACTATCCAGTCGCCCAGAGACGCCTGCTTAGTTTAGCCGCCACGCTCCTACAGAAAAGGTCAAGCAGAAAGATGCCTAAAATTATCTCTAGTGCCGACGTCAAAAGTTATCGTATAGTTTTTTTTTTTTCAGATATTTTCTGCAACCAGTTTAATAAAACATGCCATGACTTTTTTCACAAAATGATAATAATTTACACAAAAATATACTGGAATATTTTATAGAAACAATATAAAATCTATAAAGTAAGTGTCGATTACTAAATTAAATAAAAATTAAAAGCGTAATACTATGTTCAGGCATGAATTTCAATTGAGTCAATATTCGTTTAATTGGCAAAATTATTTTAAGTGTTCAGACATACGCAAATCAGCTTATTCCATAATCATATGACGTCTGGAAAACTCATAAATTAAAAAAAAATCCTCTTTCAAGATTTTTTTATCAGAATTTCTTGAATGTAACATTATAATACCGCTATTTGCCTTTACAACTTCTATTAAAAATGCATCGAATATATTTTTGGAGATCTTGTATTTTCTTCTTAGGAATGCATGTAATCTGCCTTAACTACTGGGGGAAGTTATTTGCCCTGAGCACAGGTTCTGCATCTTGATTTGCATATTTTGTGTATAATTCGGTATATTGTTTGTTCTCTGGCAGATGGATATTCACTCTACTCCAAGCGAGTATTACAGAAAAAATTTCTAGTGCTATTTTTTTAATAAAAATTCTTATTTCCTTGTTCTGTTATAGTCTTTATCCCCAAAATTTCTAAACATTCAAAATATTTTAAAGCATTAGAAATTTTAAATAATATATTGCAGAAAGAGAATCGAATAGGAATAAAAATACAAGAAATATCGGTAGATTTAGTGTTAATATAAATGAACTTACCTTCCACCTCACTCGCCATTTTGATTTGACGTTGTTGATATTTGTATTTTCAAATATGATATTGCTATTTGTATTATATATGTATTTGTATTTTCAAATATTAACAAAATTTGTTCGCATAAGTTGTAACGTTCGCACTGAACATACTTATAACAGTGCTGAATTTTAAGTTTTACTCAATATTATAACAATTTGCATATTTATTGCGCAATTATTAATTGAAGCTTTATATAAAATATTGAGGTCAATAATGGCGTTTATTGCGATTTACGCAATAAAGGTGCATATCTGAACACCGTATAGGGAAGTTTGAAATTATCTAAAAAAATAAAAAATTGCAATTTCTTGGCTTGCTAACTTGTTAAAGTCAAATATAAAAATAAAATTCTAATAAGATATGTTTTGGATTAACCTCTCCTAAATTACAGTTATTTATGTTAAATTTTTAAATTAGAATTAAACGTCAATTGCCGATATTTAGTTCACGTATCGTATTATAGATGATAACGGAGGTCGTTTATTGCAATTGTGACTTCAAATAATGCATTATTTTACTCAGTAACATGTACCATATACTATATTTCTATACAAATTTAATTTAACATAATCAACATTTTCTGAGACTGATAACATAACCAGAAATATTCCAAAGGACTTAAGGACTTAATTTATGTGTGAAATGATTTCATACCTTCCGGGCATATCAGGCATATATATTCTTCACATTTCGCACAAATGTAGCGAGTTCGTCTTACACAATTTTTGTCGTGGCATCTGGGGGGATTTTTCAGTTCCTTGTATTTACGATAATGACCTATACTGTCCATTCTAATTCCAGGATTATCTTTAGTCCAGCTTTTAGATGTTTTTAGATTAACTGATATGTATTTTATATTACGTTTTCTTGATATAATCCAATAAACTAACTATGCATTGGAAACAATACCATCAGTGCAGACAAACGGTAAAATGTTTACTTCCCTTGTTAGAGGATTTGGTAGTGAATAAGTTATTATCAAATTTTTGTTCTTTTTATTATTATTATAAATATAAAAAATTGAATGTCCACATATGTGGGCAAGGGCGTGAAGAGGTTAATGTTTTTGTTTATTTGTCTTAAGGGTTTTTGTTGAAAAACTTCAATATTATGTGAACGACATATGAAAGAATGAAAACAAGTAAGAATAGGGACAACAAAATAAAATTATATAAGAAAGCAAGCAAATTACTCTTTCGTACGTGCAATTTGAATGTTCAGAAATTCATTTTTCGATATACAGTGCATCACACTGAAATTGGTCCACTAGCCATTAAGGTCGAAGGTATTTGAAAAAAGTAATAAATACCGATTACAATGAAAATGGTTCATTGAAACTTGTGTACATTACATAAGTCATAATAAAAATTCAAACGTTTTCAATACTTAGTTGGATGGTCTTCTTCGTGAATAAAACTTTAAAGGTGGTTTGGTACAGATTCTGTTCCTCTAAAAGGGGTTTTCAGTTCTCTTTGGTTCGAAATAGTTTGTTTTCCTATTTCAATTTCCAGTTTTTGTGCCAAATCTTATGATTGGATTTGATCTCTGATGACTGAGGACAATTGCTTAACAGCCATTTCACTCCAGCTGTATGCTTACGATCATTGTCCTGGTACAAAATAAATGTATGCTTTATCCCAAGCATTGTGTATTTGGTTTTCTTTCAACATTTTGTTCATATTTCCTGCAACAACATCAACAATTGAAAAAGTACCCGACACCATTACATCGATGCCTCCATTCTATAAAGTTCTAAGTACACTTAGAACCTTTTTAATGTTCTTGCATTTTTAAATTCTACGTTCTCTAACTTAAATACTGTCAAAATTTGGTTAAGATGCGCCGATCCGTTCCGAAGTTATAGGGGAAAATCTTCTTAGAATACATATATAGTCGTATGCTGCGTGAAAACTTTGAGAGCTCATAACTCAAAACACACTTTTTCGACTTAGAATGTTATAGAACGGAGGCGTCAACATGACGTTCACCATGTTTGACAGTAGATCGCAAGTACATTGGATTTATCTGCTAATAGGATTTTCTCTAAATATTCTGAACCAAAAATATTATATTTGATTTCGTCTCTAAACCAGACTAGCTTCCAGAAAGAAAAAATGTTCCCAATGCAGCAATGAACACACCGCAAATTAACCTTTCTACTTCTTTTGCTTTAAAATGGATTTTTGCACCCAATCCCGCCATTAAGATCATTCCTTTAATTTAACACTTGTTAAAACATTTCGCAGCCGTATCTCACATTTTTTAATCTAGCTGACGGTCCTCTTTCTTCACGTACCGTAAAAAACTTTTTGAGTGGCTTTTCAGCTTCCAACTTCCTTTTTCTATTCTTATGGTGTTCAAGACTAAATTAAATTGAACATTTGGTTTCAAATGCTGATATTTTAAGCTAAATAAACAAACTTTTGTTTATTTAAAGTTTAAATAAAACAATCTAACTAAAGACTAATCTTTAACATTTATATCAATTTCAAAGTTTTCTTTTTGTACATTTAGGGCCATTATTACAAATTCCCGTTAAAGTTGGGTTTAGTTAGAGGTAAATTTAGCTAAAGTGAACTTTAAATTCAACTTTAGCTTATTTTCGTTATTACAACCTACAAGTAAAGTTAACCTTTTCAAAAATATGACAGTGCCGGAGGAATGTCGATAATACTGCTCAATTAGACTAAAGCCCTAGTTATGCTACCGGAACGTAATGTAACGCAATGTAACAGTAATGTGCACGGAACGTAAAAATGTAAGAGCAATTATAGAACGTAAATCCGTATTCATATGTTTTTAGGTAAACAAAACAATAAAACAAATAAACAAAAACAAATAAAGAAATAAAAATTGCAAAAACTAAAAGACAAAATTCAGATATGAATACAGGAGACATGTTTTTGGGTTTGAGTTTTTATTTTATTATTTTTATTATTGGTTTTTAAACAAAAAATATTAATTTTAGATTTTAAAAACTTTGTTTTCACTCTTTTATCACTTTTAATATGGCGCCTTTTGTTTTTCTTTTGTTCAGCTGTTAACCAGTGTTATCACTACTGAGATTTTAGGTTCATTTCAACGATTTTATATTTATTTAAAGGTACTTATTAAAGTTTTTTTGATGTCGCCATAGTCTGGTAGGTAGTGTGTCGGCTTATTAGACGAAAAGCCAGGGTTCAAATCCCAGGCGAGACATCAAAACAAAATACAAAAAGTATTATTTCGGCGACTTCCTCTCAGCAGATTTCTGGCAAAAACTCTGAGAGTAAATAAAATTGCCATGAAAAGTTTTTCAAAAATCAGTCGTTCGGAGTTTACTTTAAACTGTATGTCCCACTACTCATGTATAAAATTAACTCACACAACATAAGTGGTGTGAGAAACTAGGTTGTAATCCTGACTGAAGGGTTGTAATGACCAAATTTGTATGTTATGTATGTATTAAAAGTTTTATCCTAAAGAAACAGGTCAGGTATTTCGGAAACCAAATTTGTACGAACGTTAGAACGTAGTTATCTTCTCTAATAAAAGTAAAGTGAACGCTTTAATTAGTTAAAAATCTATAGCTATATTTTTCTAATTTAAAATAAAAATAAACACTACGTACATAATGTAATAGTAAAATAGTGTTTATTTTTATCTTAAATTATAAAAGTTAATAATGAAATCAATTGTAATTTGGGTTTTTAAAATATGTGAAGTTTTATTTAAAGAGAATTCCACATACAGACAAACAAAACATACGTACAAAATGTAAATTCTGGTTATAATTTCAATTTTCAGTTTTGGTGGTTTTTAATATTGACATGTTGTTAACACTGCTAAACAGATGCCACGTAAAAATGTAAGAAAATTCTATTTTTTACAGATTCTTACGTTCCGGTTACGTTACATTACATTTCTATAACCATTCGTATTGCTTTATACATAACAAAAACGATCAGCTGTTTCTTACTGTTGCGGTTACATTACGTTCCGGTAGCATAACTAGGGCTTAATTCTTTTTAAACGCAATAGCAAAGGCGGTCTGCTTTTTTGTTGTATTTGCTCATTTTCTTTAAATTTGAAGTTGCCATCTTGAAAATAATATATAATATGGCAAGTTCAAACATAAACTTAACTTTAAGAGTTAGAGATAGGACGATCCTCCTTTTAGCTTAACACTTCTACCTTATTGTTCACTTATAATAATAAAAAACAATAATGACCCTTAGAGCCATTATTACAACTTGCCGTTAACTAAAGGGAGAATTTTAACTAGCAGATAAATTGTTTTTCGTTATTATGAATACCCAATAAGAAAGAAGTGATCGTTAAGCTAAAGGGAGGATCATCTTTAACTTTTAAAGTTAAGTTTATGTTTGAACTTGCCATATTATACATTATTTTCATTATGGCAACTTCAAATATAAACAAAATAGCATATACAATAAAAAAAACTAAGTCTGAAAAATTGCATCTGTAAGTTGTAATAACGAAAATAAGTTAAAGGTAACTTCCAGGTACCTTTAACTAACCCCAAGTTTAAAGACAAGTTGTTATAATGGCTCTAAAGTTTTAATTGTAAGTGGACCAATTTCGCCGTAATCCACTATAAACACTAAATGAAATACAGTGGTCGTCTTCTAATTACCACACCCATCCACCAAAAAGTTTGTGTTGAATATTTTATTCTTAAAAGGATTTTTATTTTTTTTTGTTATATGCTACTTAAAATAACATACCGATTGTAATAAATAAGGCCTAGTAAAAAAATAGTAACAACAACAGTTATAAAAATTATCCTTCCGTTTTTTGAAAAGAAAAAAAAAAATTGTGGGTCAGATAATTAGCACACCATGTATTTTGTAATTATTTTCTTAGTGAGGTAAAAACAATTAAACTATATTACATGGTTTCGTATTAATTCTATTACATTTACGAGATTTTTAGAAAAAAATATATAAAAAATCTTTCTCTACACACAAGTTTCCCAAAATTTTAGAAATTATGCACAATAATAAAGTTGCATGCACTAGTAGCAGGCATCTAAAAATTGTCCAATAAAACTGTCATACCAAAAATTTCACAAAACAACTGCGGCCGTTAGAAAAAACCTCCAATAGAAATTAGTGCTACTACCACAGATCGTCTAATAATTACTTATGCGAGGAAGGATCCTTTCATATTTTCGTCAGAAATATGCAGCAACACGATATATTAGATTTCACATTTAATTTCTCTTTCGCTAAAATATGCTTTAAAAGTTAATATTCAGGAATAACGTTCTTAGGTGTGGTGAATCTAAATTCGACCGATTTTACTCGAAATGAAAGAACAATGTGCGGCGCGCACCGAAGCATGTTTTAAATCCAAGCAATACTTCGAAGGCAATTAAGCATAGAGAATTTGCATAATGAAAGGGCCAGTTTCCATATAGTATAGTGTGGTTCCGATCATAGGAAATAATTCCTTAATGGATCATCATTTACACAAATATATTTTGGAGATTCATTCGATTCCATTCGCTCATGAAAACTTGTATGTAAAATGTACTACTGGATAAAATATTGGGAGAACCAATAAGTTGATATTATGTAATTGCCAGTATAAAGCTCTGATTCCAGTTCAATTCATGGAACGATTTTGGGACACAAGTTAAACAAAAAAAAACCTGTGGAAAGTGGTTCAAGCGGCAGAGAGTGACATACAACATGGAGGAAGTCAGAGATTTCTTGAAAGCTTTTCTGAAAGTCTATAATTAAAGAGTAGAACTGTCTCCACGAAATATTAAATATACTTAAACGTAATTAATGATTTTGACCACCTTTAATGATGTTGGCTTATTAGACGTAAATCCACGGTTCAAACCCCAGGTCAGACATCAAAACGAAAAAATGAAAAAAATATTTCTTCGGTGACTTCCTCTCATCAGATTTCTGGCAAAAACTCTAAGAGTAATCATAATCCATAATCCTGACTGAAGAGTTGTAATGGCCAATTATATGATAATGGAGGTGTGCTAGTTACGTGGCCAAGGAAATTATGTTTTATAATTATCTTTTACTGAAGTTTCCTTTATTTTGTACATCGCTTAATAGAATCGCCTATAGAATATTAAATGAATATGAAGTCGCCGTGGTGTAGTAGGTAGTGTGTTGGCTTACTATTCGTAAAGCCCGGGTTCGTATCCCAGGTCAGACATCAAAAATGAAATATGAAAAAAAATATTTCTTCGGCGACTTCCTCTCAGCAGATTTCTGGCAAAAACTCTGAGAGTAAAATATACTGTCTTGAAAAAGTTTCTCAAAATTCTGTCGTTCGGAGTCGACGTTAAACTGTAGGTCCCGCCACTCACGTATAAAATTAACGCACACAACATGAGTGATGTGAGAAGCTAGGCCGTAATCCTGACTGAAGGGTTGTAATGGCCAATTATGTATGTATGTATAGAATATTTAAATGTCATTAAATAAATATTGAAACATATTTAATTTTCGTTTGTTACCTACTGGAAAAAGTACGTATAGATGAGTGTGCTAATTACAAGACCACCACTGTATATGTATGGTACATACAGAAGTATTTTTTATGGTATCAACTACGTACCATACCAAATAAAAATTGTATATTCCTTTTACATTTTTTAAAAAACGTTTTATGGAACAAAAAAGACAACAGAACAAATACACACACATCAAAAATTTTTATGAAGCTTGTCATACTTCTTGAAAAATAGATGAGGAAACATTGTCTTAAATGTTTAATGAAGAAGATTCGTTTTAAATTTAACTGTTTATTTTTTAAAAACTAAAAAGATATACATTTTATTCCATTCTCAGCTAACTGGCCTACTTTAATTGATTACACGCTGCGACACTCAAAATACACCCAGCTAATTACATAGTGTAGGTTGTGATTTTTTTGAATAGACCTCAAAATATTTTTTTATACTTCTCAAACCCTCCAAACTTGTTTTATTCGACAAAAATTGTTTTTTGAACTTTTCACACCATGTTGTGTGTGTTAATTTTATGCATGACTGGTGGGACCTACAGTTTAAAGTCGACTCCGAACGACAGATTTTTGAGAAACTTTTCATGGCAATTTTATTTACTCTCAGAGTTTTTGCCAGAAATCCGCTGAGAGAAAGTCGCCGAAAAAGTACTTTTCGTATTTTGTTTGGCCTGGGGCTCGAACCCTGGCTTTACATCTACCTTTCATCAACACACTACCTACTAGACTACTGCGACGGCGCAAATATTTTTAACCTATTTTCAAACTCTAAAGTTTGGTAAAAAGGGACAGATGGGCCTTTAGAATTTAGCTATTTTTAATTGCAAAATTTAATTAAAAAATATAAAATAAGTGATGACATATACAATAAGAAAACGTATTATCTTGTGAAGAGATTGACACTTCGCTTGATCAAATCGGACAAAAATTACCGTAGTTATTATTTAAATAGTATAGCAGTCGTGTTGTATTTTTTATATACATATGTCATCTTATCAAAGGAACTTTCTAAATTGTTTATCGCAAAATGTGTCAATTTCACATTTGCACGACTAACAAAAGTCTTTGCAAATGTTATTATTTCTCTTTACGCAAACATTGGCCAACTTCTGGTGGTCGCTCTAACCTGAAATTGACACAGTTTGCGATAAACAATCAAGATCCATCAAAAATTCTGAAAATGTTTGAACTAAAAGTTCATTTGAAAATATATATATATATGAAAAATATAACTTGACTGTAAGACTCTTTTAATAATAACTACGGTAATTTTTTATGATTTGATCAAACGAAGCGTCAATCTCTTCACAAGAAAATGCACTTTCAGAATGTCATCATATTTTTTAATTAAGGCTACTATGAATGGACAAACTTGGAAAAATATGAAAAAAATTCGCATTTCTCAAGTTTAGCTCATCAAATCTCATAGCATATTAAGTCAAATAATGTATATATGTAGATAGTTTTAAAGGCCCATCCCTCTCCTTCCTAATTTAAATTAAATTTTGGACATAGGTTGAAGAATGTTTGTGTAATCAATAAATTTGTGCGTAAAGTCCAAAAAAACTGTCTTTGTCAAATAAAACAACTTTGGAGGGTTCAAGAAATATAAAAATAAATATTTTTGAGTTCTACTCAACAAAACTCACAACTTACACTGTGTCATTAGCTAAGTGTATTTCATTTATTTTTTTTATTTTGTCGCATAGTGTAATTTTTCTTTTTTCGAATAGCGTAGAATTAAATGTTGTGATAAATTTAAACCAACATGTAAGTTTTATTTTTTCTTTTTTATTGTATACATATTTTTTAAACAACGCATATTCCAGCATCGATAGTTACAACACGTAAAAGCACATCCCTAGAGACGTGTCCAGTCAAACAATGTTATATAAATTCTGTGATGCGTACCGTCCAATAAATACAGACGTATACAGACACTTTGACAAACTTTTCTTTCTTACAAAATTGTTTTCAGTAAATATATTTCAATGGCTCTCCGTGGTACGATTAAAAAGTGATTTTATTTAAATTATTTATTACAATAGGAAATGTGCCGGAACAGACTTCAATAGATTTTGTAATCATATTTAAGAGTAAAAAGGAAATAATGTATGTACCTATTTTTATATGTTATTGGCACATCTTATTGAACTTAATTTTCAATTGTCCATTTCCATTTACTTTTTCCGTGTTGATTTCGTCACCGCGTTATTATTTTTAATGATGCTGTACAATCCTATAAGCTTATAAGGACTCGAAAACAAAATAAGATATTACAGGATTAATGGAAAACTACATAAATATTGGAAACATTTAGACAGAGTGGACTGTGGGCCAACATCTCCCACTTCTTGCTCTCTATGGCAGAAACAGTCCTTGGTTTTGTGCGCCCACTCCAACGAAATCAATGGTACGATGAGCGTGCAGCTGCAGCGAAAAACGCCGCACACAAGAAAACTTTGCAGTCAACCGTTACGCGAGCCATTGTTGAGGACTATAGAGAGATAGAAGTCTACTCTGCTACAAGGAGATGACGACACTAATACCGCCTTTAGAGATGATGTTCCGAACCCGATCGATTCTGACGGCGTGGAGATTCCGCCGCTTAGCCATGAAGAAGTAAAAGTCGCGATTATGCGTCTTAAAAACAATAAAGATGCAGGGTGGCAGGTGGCTTACCCGCTGAATTGTTTAAGACTGGATGTAATGAGTTGGTAGGGCGGATGCACCAGCTGATTTACAATTGTCCTGTCCTGAAAAAAGGAGACCCTACGATATGCGCCAACTACAAGGGTATAATCCTTATCCCTATCGCATATAAGGTTCTTACAAGCATATTGTGTGAACGACTGAAGCCACTCGTCAAAACATTGATTTGACGTTATTAGTGCGGCTTCAGACCTGACAAGTCCACCATCGACCAGATCTTCACACTATGTCAAATCCTGTCATCGATTGGTGTGACCAACTAATGTAGGCGCGCAAGAAGCAGAGGCGCCTGGAAGGATGTGTTACGGCAAGGCGATATCACTTAATCTGGTTTTTAATGGATCATTAAGTATGTAAGTAAGTGTTGGGAGTATATTAAAGACTTTGTTTTGAGTTTAAAAAAATTTTTTAGCCTACACTTTGAGCGCGAACCGTCTATAAATCCAATCCCTATTAATGCGTATGAATTGCGAATCATCGAAATTTCGGCTATTGTGCATTTTTTGTTATTGTGCTTTTTCCATTTTTAATTAAATAAATACAATGATAGTAAAAACTATGTATATATATTCCACTAAAGTAGTTTGATAAGTCCCTTACAGGTGCAGATAACAGAAATATTTATGAAAACCCATCTACAATTGAAAAAAATATTTAAAATTTTGTGTATACTTAGTTAATGAGGTACTGTTTTTCAAAAATCCTTTCGCAAATTGTGCAAAACATGTGAAAATTAGCTCAGCACTGCAAGGGTTAAAATTTGTAGGTAAACGTGTAGTATATTGTGTTTATGTTGCAAAAGCAAAGACAAGAAAAACAAGACAACTTGTCAAATTCTTGTTTCCTTTATATGTATTTGTAGTATTGTTCATATATTTACAGCTTACCGTGATAATATTCAACATACGATGATATAATAAGTAACACATACAGATGAGATGATGAGAAAGTAACTAATATCAGAAAATTACTGACAAGTATGGTATCTGCAACTGTTCTCAGTTTATATATCACAAAAACAAATTTTATTGTGATTTTATTATATTATTTTTTTAATTTTTAAATTTTTATTAAATTAAAATATAAAATTCGCTCAGAGAAAGAAAATAAGGACACTCCATTTAATTTTAAAAACAGTTGTATGAGCCAAGAGCTTTTTCCTGGCGCATAGAAAAAAAAATTGTGCTCTCACATTTCACCAATGTAAAATATTTTAACACACTTTTACTGTATTATAGAAAACACTTGTTTTACTAATGACACACAGTGGGGTTTTTGATACCAAAGATGGGAATTAATTGCAAAATTGAATTTAGGAGAACCGAATAAATTTTTGTAGTCGGTAAAATTACACAACATTCCACACCACTGGTGCAAAAATTTTGTTTTTGACGACTATCGTTATGTCACAATATAATTTTAAAGTTTGAATTATTTGTAGTTCTCCTCGCGTGAAATATAAATTTCAACTTTTGGTGTCTTAAAAATTACTTTTGGGTGTTTTCTAAAGTGATAATTAAAAATATTTTAATGGGACCTTCAACCTCAGGTTAGTTAGATTAATTAATGTTTTTGGGTTTTACGTGCAATTTCTGTTATAATTTTTAATTAATTTTCTCGCGTAAGCCTATAAATTAGGGGATTTCAGGAAATATGTCGATAAAGAGTTGTGAATAAAGCCAAATTAAGAAAAAAAACCTTTTTTTTTTAAAATGTAAACACATTTGAAAATAAAATTTAAATATATTGTTGCACCTACATATAAAAAAAAATAAAAAAAAAAATTTAAAACCTTAAAGAGTTTGTCATTTCTTATGGAGAAAAACGATTGAAAGTCAATCATAAGCTGGTCCTATCCATGATTGATGGAAGAATATGTAATACACTCACAGATACTACTAGCACACAAAAATGCTTTTTATGCGGTGCTACTTCCAAAGAATTGGGGAGTGGGTATGAAATTACAAGGCAACGCCACTGATTGGTTTCAACTTGGCGAAGCCCGGGGCTATCCTAGCAAGTACATACCAAGCAGCTCACAGCCTCCGTATCTTAGATCAGGTGCTCCCCGGGTACTGGTACTCAGCATCCGCTGGGTACTTGCTTATGTGAGAAGGCAAGATTGACGATTCGGCACGACCTTGACCATGCATTGGAAATCGATTTTGAAGATGACGCAAGTGGGCTGACGTTTGTTGCATTCTGTTACCTGAGTACACCGGGTGAAAACCGGTCGAAATGGCTTTCAGGCTAGTGTTGCAGACGCCTCAGTTCCGTTAAATCCGTGGCAGGGCTTCAAGTACGTTCGATTATCGTCGCCATTTAGTTGGTGATGCAGGTTTAGTTGAGATGACTCCTAATTAGTGTCCGACCTGGCTCTGAACGCAAACTCCCATGAGAATTTGAGTCAACCCTCGCGAGGACCTCACTGATTACCATAGGCACCATCGGGGTCTTTGAAGGACAACTGCATAGTCGATATGAGATAGCGGCTTGAAGATGGAACCCGAAAGAAAAAAAATGAATAAGAAAATAATAAAAATAATAAGATGATGCAGGGTGAGGTTGCCTTTATGAGCAGTCCGAAAATCAGGCGATCACCGGTGAAAAGAACCCAGACAACGGCGAACTCTCAGAGCACAACTGCGAGGAGCACTGGGATTGAGAAGGGTAGGCACGACACCAAAATCTGCGCAGGAGGGTGCGCAATCGCATGCACCACAACCAGTGCATGGTGGAGCAGGAGAACTGCTTTTGGGACACAGTTCCCCTAGACAGGAGTTCATATGCAAGATGAGAAACTCAGAGGAGGAGACCTTTACTATGTGCCAAAGTGTTATCCGCAGGATAAGAGCGGCAATGACCAGAGCAAGGAACATCAGCATGGATGTACAGAGCGGAGTATCAGAATTAGAGGAACTTATCGATATAATGAAGAGCTACAGGGAAAACTTTAAGGCTGCAGAAATGGAAAAGGAAGCGAGTAGGGCTCTTGAGATTACCAGGAATAACAGGAACGACGATGTCTCCACACCTGTTAGTTCCCTCAATAAGAGAGGCGCCTCAAGCCCCGCGGATACCCGCCCGGAAAAGAGGCCGAGAGGAAAACCGATGGACACGGCACAGCTCAAGGAAACAGTGAACGAGGAATGGGAAACAGTGAAGAGCAAGAAAAAGGCAAGGAAGGAGAAAAAGGAGCGACAAAAAATTGTGAAAGAACGTCCAGAGGCTGTAATCATCCACCCAACCGAGGGGCGCAGCTACGCTAACATTCTGAGGAACATACGGATCAAAATAAGACCAGAGGAATCAGAGATAGCGATACGAGCCGTCCGGAAGACGAGAACAGGTGCTATTCTCATTGAAATGGGTAAAGGAGGCAAAAGAGACGAGTTCAGGGAGAACCTAAAGAGCGTCCTAAATCAAGAGGCAACCGTAAAGGACCTTCTACCTACGGTCACTTTGGAAATTCGGGTCCTGGATGCCCTCACAACCACCGAGGAAGTTATGGCAGCCGTACAAAGAGAAGCGGGCGAAATAAATCCGGATACGTCCGTTCGTATAACCGGGGCGAACAGCCGGGAGCAGAAAAGAGCCTTCGTGACAACCTCTGCAAGTTGTGCGAAAGCGCTGCTGAAACTACAGAGGATCAAAATAGGCTGGACACGCTGTAGAATAACCATCAGGGAAGAACCGACACGCTGTTTCCGATGCTTCGGAATAGGTCACAAACGGTGGGAGTGTGGTGGACCGGACAGATCAGACCTATGTATGAAATGTGGAGAAAAGGGGCATAAAAGAAAAGAATGCCGGAACACACCGAAATGTTGTATTTGCTCTGCGGAGTCATGAAAATCTCTGGATCACCTCCCGGGATCGCGGGGCTGTGGGACGAGCTTACGAAAGGCAGCATGAGGATATTGCAGCTGAATATGCATAGAGGGAAGGTGGCTTTTTCTTTGCTATAGCAAATAGTTAGGGAGCAGGAAGTTGACGTAGCTGTTATAAGCGAACAGTATGCATCTAAAAATAGCGGATTCTGGCTGGGTGATGAAACATCTACAGCAGCTATATGGATAACGGATAACCAGGGCCCCCGACCGAGAAGATCTGGTAGGGGGGATTGTTTCACCTGGATACAGTTTGACGAGATTACTCTAATGAGTTGTTATTTGACTCCCGATGATGACGTGGGAACCTTTGAGGAGAAATTGGCCAGAATCGAGGATGCAATGTTGCATATAGTTGCAGGCGATTTTAACTCCAGAGCGGTAGAGTGGGGAGTGCGGAATACCAACCCAAGAGGCAGGCGAATTGTAGAGATGGCAGCTCGAACCGGCATGGTCTTCGCGAATGAGGGGAGCGTAGCTACCTTTAGACGACCAGGCTGCGAGGGCACCATCCCTGATATAACTATGGTCTCGGAGAGCATGTATCACAGAGTCAAGGAGTGGAGGGTCTTGGAAATATATACGGGCAGTGATCACCAGTACATATCGTACACCTTTGCTCCAAGGAATAGACTTGATGAGGACAATTACACCGCGAATAGTCGAATTTGGGATGCACGGAAATTAAATGAGAATCGGCTACTCTTGGAAGTGGATAGACTGTGTAGCAGATTTGAACTCTCGGACGATGCGAGGACAAGAGTGGAACAAACCATGGAGATAATAAGACGCGGATGTAAAAAGGCAATGCCCTTGCGGAGACTTCCGAAGAAGGAAGGCAGTGTACTGGTGGGACGACAATATCGCAGCACTCAGGCGAGAGTGCCTACGACTACGACGGAGGTACACTAGAGCCAGACCCGATGGACCAGCTGCTGACGAAATGCGGGCATATAAAGAGGCAAAGAAGTCTCTGAAGAAGGCTATATCGCGAAAGAAAAATCAGGCATTCCAGGAACTACGCGACGACGTAAACGTAAACCCTTACGGACTTGGATACAAAATTGTAATGGACAAACTGAACAGAAGGAAACCAATGGAAATTATGGACGAGCGAGTAATGAGAAATATAGTGGATACACTATTCCCTACTCATGAACCGGCGAACGAACGACGACGGAATACGCCCAATACAGAACCTTTGCCATTTTCCGCAGAGGAGCTGAAAGCAGCTGCAGTCGGATTGAAACCCGGTAAGGCACCTGGGCCCGATGGCATCCCGCCTGAGGTAATGCGGGAGATTGCCAATCAGAGACCGCAATTCCTACTGGGAATGTACAACGCGTGCCTGAGAGAGTGTATTTTCCCCGAAATATGGAAGAGACAACGGCTTGTCGTGATAAATAAGGGAAAGGGCGATCCAGAGGACCCATCCGCGTACAGGCCACTGTGCATGCTGGATACGGCGGGAAAGCTGCTCGAGAGGCTTTTTGAAGCCTCGGCTTGCTGCCGCGATTGAGAATAGTGGCGAACTGTCTGTTAGACAATATGGTTTTCGACCCGGTCGGTCTACAATTGGTGCCTTGGTGCCTTGACTGAAGTGGCCAGGGTAACACAACGAGGGAGCAAATCTTCGAGGCCTGTGGTACTGCTTGCGACTCTGGACGTTAAAAATGCGTTCAACAGCCATGGATGGAGCAACGTATTAAATGCTTTGGAGTACAATTTCTCGGTGCCACACTACATCTTGGCCATGATAGGTAGTTATCTGAGTAGCAGACAGCTGGTGTTTAACACAAGCTCGGGCCCAAGGGTGAAACATATACCATCAGGAGCGGCACAGGGATCTATACTCGGCCCCGACCTATGGAACGTCAACTACGATGGAATTCTGAGAGAGGATATGCCAGAGGGAACTTTTTTGGTTGGATACGCAGATGATATTGCAGCTGTTATCACGGCCAGGAACACGGAAGAGGCACAACGAAAACTGAGACGTGTCATGCTTAGAACGAAAACATGGCTGGATGCCCACGGCCTGGATCTGGCCATGCATAAAACGGAATTACTGCTGATCACTGGTCGTCATATCCCCTTGCAGGTGGACATGAGTATAGGAGACGGAGTAATTAGGACCAAGAGCTCGGTGAAATACCTGGGAATAAGGCTGGATCCCAGACTAACATTATCACATCAGATCCAGTACTCGGCTAACAAGGCCCAGAGGATCGTTGGACAGCTCAGTAGATTAATGGCGAACATTTGAGGCCCGCTACCGGCGAGACGGAGACTCCTGATGGAGGTTGGAAACAGCATTATGCTTTATGGGAGCGAAATTTGGGCCGAAACACTGAGTGTTAAGAAGCGGACAAACGCACTGGTAGCGGTACATAGAACGGCTGCATTGCGTATCGCGTCGGCATATCGTACGGTATCCGCCCCAGCCGTAGTGGTGATAGCGTGTATTATCCCTGTGGATCTGCTGGCAGCGGAGCGGATGGAGATCTATAAGGCGAAATCGGCTGGAAGCCACATAACCGCTCATTTCAGGGAAAACACCATTTCAAAATGGCAACAACGATGCAACGAAGAAGATAGAGGAAGATGGACGGCGAGACTTATTCCAGACATAAGGCCATGGATTGGTCGGAAATTTGGAGAGATAAATTACTACGTTACACAGATGTTATCGGGTCACGGATATTTTAGGAAATATCTGCACAGAATGGGAAATACCGCCTCACCTTACTGTCTTTACGAGGAAGGGGAGATAATTGATGACGCAGAACACACCGTTTTCGAGTGTGCACGCTGGCAGAGCTATCGCTCTGCACTGACGTCGATAGTTGGGACGATCACGCCCGGTAACATTGTCGAGGTTATGACCGCGAGTAGGGAAAATTGGACCTCAGTGGCGAATTACGTGGAGAGGATTCTAAAACTGAAGAAGAGGGACCTTGAGGCTGCAGAACATGTGGGCACGCCGGAATAGATGAAACTGGCACACGTGTCAAGCTAAATTCGAAGCAAGGATCTGGAGGAAAGGAACAGTGGAGACACTTAGATGTCTCTTCAGCTTTCAACACACAATCCGGACGCATATATGAACATGCAGGGGCCAAAGAGCCAAAGGGACTCCACTCCGAAGAAGCCACCGTAGTTCCGGAGTGGGCACAACAAGTCCATGAGACGAGGGGGGATTTAGTGGGTGAGGGCCCCACACACGGAGGATGTGACGACTTCCTCTATGGTGCGGTTAGGTACATTTACCCCTCCTCGGCGTGAAAAAAAAAAAAAAAAAAAAAAAAAAACTTCCAAAGAATTTAATAATATTGACAAAATGATTTCTTTGCAAATAACAACAGAAAATCTTGTCGATTCTGCATGGATGGATCATATTTTTTGAATGCCTGCTCGATTTGGCATATAAGCTTCCAATAAAGAAATGGCAAGCTAGATCGAATATCGAAAAACAAGTTGTTGCAAAAAATAAAGCACGTATTCAAGAGGAGTTCAAAAATAAAAATGGACTTATTATTGTTCATCCGAAAACTGACTTTGGAAATTCGAATGACGGCAACACAGCTCGGCGCTACTTTCAAAATGCGGACATTTCAGCGTAAATTACAAAATTGGATGCAAATCTGATAAGACAATTATAAATTATGTTTACCGTTTTTAGTGGATTTCAAGTAAACACTAATGCATTTCGCGATTTCGGTCTTGATGCCGCAAGGTATTTTGTACAACTGCATCCCTGGTATTATAAGTCCCCATACACCATAAATTTTTAATCCATGGACCAGAAATAATAAACCACACTTTACTTTAGAAGCTCGAAGCAAAGATTTCAAAAATTTTAGGGAGTATTTTTCGCGAAAATGTTCTAGAGAAAAATCAAATGAAGATATATTTAAAAGACTATTAGATACTTCAGATCCAGTAATATCAAATATGAGAAAATTGAAAGAGTAAACCCCAATAATTTTTCCATGGAGGCAATTCAATTGATAAGATTTGAATCAAATCTCGACGGTGAAGAATATGCCAATAATAATGATAATGATACCTATGCTAATTATAGTGATAATGATGATAATAATAATTGATGACGATGATGATAAAGAATCGGACAAGGAAAAGAAATGTGAGAATAAATATTATTCTTTTTGTTTTTTTGGAAATATTGCAATTTTTTAAATTATCTAATAAAATTTGTACTAACTAATATTAAAAAATTTATTAGTTTTACTTCCTAAAGTAAAATTAACTGAAAAAAGTTAAAATTAAAAACAGGGAAAGTTATCTCGACTTTTTGTATCTAAAACCCCACTGTGTGGCGCTCGCAAAAAAATGAATTTATTTTAAATTTACAAAATAATATCTGTCTGCAATTTACCAGCACAAAGATTTCGGTGACCAAATTTAAATTTTTTACATAGATTTTAAATGAGTGCGATGATTAGCGGTACTTTAATAAAGAATTTTGTTGTGTTTTTGTATGTTTCCTTTGCAACTTTTTGCAAACGCACACCCTGTAGGAAATTTAATTAAAGACTCAAACAACAGTTTAAAAAAAATTTATTTAAGTTGATGTTAGATTAAATAATTTATAATTTAAATAAAAAAGGCCACTCACAAAATACTGACCGACTCGAAGATCAAAAATATATTCGGCGCAACAACCACCGATTCTGTTAAATTTAGGCTATCAATTAAACTCTTTTTTCGTATTCCTTAAATTTAACATTTTTATCTACTTATACTTAACCCTAACAGTTCAGCAACTCCATTGCTTATCTACTTTTAAGCATTATTTAATGTCAAATAAACTTCCTAAAATTTATTTGGTAAATTTATTTGGTAAATATATTGACCAAGTATCTCTTAAATAATCTTAGCTTTAATTGATTGGGTTACTTTTGAAGATTTATTTAGCTTTTCATGTACTTTTGAGAAATAATTGGGCAATTCACACAAGCTCTTGTTTCGATATATTGAGTGTATTGTTGGACGAATATGTACAACAGTGTATGCTTGTTGTTGATAATTTTCATATAAAAATCCGATACATTTATACGGTGTTCAGATATGCACCTTTATTGCGTAAATCGCAAAAACCCCATTATTGAGCTCAATATTGCATATAAAGTTTCAATTAAATATTGCGCAATAAATACGCAAATTGTTATAATATTAAATAAAACTTAAAATGGAGCACTGTCATAAGTATATTCAGTGCGCATATTGCAATTATGCGAACACTTTCTGTTGATATTTGACAACTCAAATGTAAACAACGACAAACAAAAAAAATTTAAAAAAAAATTTGACACAACCAGCTGTTTTGTTTACCAGCTGTCAAATTAATATTGAATCAGCAACTGAACTGGGTGTTGTATTATGTCTGTACACTTAAAATATTGTACTCAATAAACCTAATGTTGACTCAATAAAAGTGCATATCTGAACATAGTATAATACACACTTTTTACATATGTTTCTAAAAATTTTACTGGTTTCGTGCTATCAGTTTTGTTCAGTCATGTTTTCTAAGTATCTTGAGCAAACAATTAACATTTGAATATTATAATTGTTCACACAGATAACTAATTAATTTACTTTTTTCCGTAATATTTTTCATTTTGTTACTTCAAAATCAAATTAAAAATCTTGGTATTATTCTTATCGCTTTTTTAACGTTTGGAATACGAAATACACAATACAGAATAGCATTGAGCGTTCACAAACAAAAAATGTATTCAACACAACATACACGATACAAAGTCGTGTGAATTGGCCAAATATATTTATATATTTTATTATTGTTGTTGTAAAACTTTTGTAACATATTCCATTATTCAGTGTTTAATAATTATAAGGTCAATTTATTTTTTCCGTTGTAAAGGAGCAAAAATAAATATTTTAATCAAAGTTTTTGAACATTTGTTTAAGTTTACTAATAAATTAAACTAAATATTCTATTTTTCATGCTACTCATTAAAATTTTGGTAGCATTTTCATAAATTTCCCCCATTCTTCTAAAATTTTATCTCCTAGTAAATGCAAGCCATCAAATTGGGAGTTTTCGGTGAAAGCCACTTAGATAGCATTCCCTATATATCTGTCATTAAAATCTGAGAATCATGCTAATCCATTAAAAAATAATTTTTGATATAAACAAATTGTTTGACTAAGAATTGTTGTGAATTCCTACGTTGTTCTCCTAAAATATAATTTTTTCTGCATAAATCTGTGAGACAAATGGCAGTAAACTATTCCAGACTTGCGAATTAGTCGGGGTTTTTCATTTGGCATGAAATAAACTGAACTGAAAACAATATGCTCGCCTTCACCGTAAAGAAGCTACCCATACAGCTCTACTTTACATATGAGAGTCAAGGCCAAAATTTCTTAAAGTAAAATTTAAAATTTCGTGAAGAGATATTAAAATTAGTTGCGGAGAATTTGGAATTTGAATTTTTGTAGTATGGTCAACATTTTGTGGAAACGAGATTTCGGAAATCGAATCCAATGAAGTTCATTGCTTATGTTCCATTTTAAGTCAGCAAGGGCACGTTTAAAGAAATAATTTGTGTTAAAATAAAAAAAATAAAAAAAAATTAATGGGCTGGTCACTCAAGCGTAGAGAACGTAAAAACGTAACATACGTTGCCGTAAGTACGTTTGTGTAGTTATAGAAACGTTAAAAACATCTGTAAACGTAAGGGGCTAGTTACTCATGCGTAGGGGCTGGTTACTCAAGCGTAAGAAACGTAAAATCATAACGTACGTAGCATTAAAAAAGTTTGTGTATTTGTCGAAACGTTAAAAACGGGACATATGTCAACGAAGAACGTAAATAAAAACGAAACAAGACACAAAGCAACACACAAACGAACACAACACAATGCAAAGAAATTGGTATACAGCAGAGATCAGCAATGAATCGCTTTTTCGCTACTCATGAGTACTCATGCAATTTTGAGTATGAGTCTGTTGACTCACTCATTGAAATCCAACTACTCTGATTCATTCGTACTCAGTACAACATTGATTTATAAGTACAAGTTGCAATGAGTATGAGTACAACGTTGACATCAAACTCATAACATTGGAACTATGTTTGATTCATACGCCTACTCATTCAGATTCATAAATTTAGAAAAATACTTATAAATGATTCGAGTGATTTGAATCATTCGTCAAAATTTACAGTCGTAGTTGTTGTTGCATTTACAAACAAAGAAGAAAGGCACATAAACAAAAAAGACAAAGACAGCAAGCAGAGCAAACACACAACCTTCTTGTGAGTATTGTAGTGTTCGTACGCGAATTATACTTATTTTGTGATTCGTGTATACGATGAGTCATGGAGAGTCGAAATCAATAACATCATGCGTATTGTCAAGTACGAGTACCATGAGTATTTCAAACTTTGAGTATAAGTAGTATGAGTATAATATTAAAATAAGTATGAATGCGTATAAGTATCAGAAATTATAAGTATGATTCGAATCTACTCATCGTTTTGAATACTCATTACTGACCTCTGGTATACAAACATTTGCACTCATCAACAGTGTTGCCGTTTTTGGTTATTTTTTTGTTCAATGTGTAGATTTGGTTATTATTTTTCTTATAAAAATGGCTTTTATTTTGTTTGTTAAAATTAATTAATTAGTAAGATTATAATTTTATTTTATTTTTTGTTTCTTTTTTTTCTGAATTATGCTAATTTAATTTTGGTTATATTTTTTCTTATTTGGTGATTTTTTCACAATATTTTTTTTTTCGTGGCAACACTGCTCATCATCGCTCGTGTTCAAATGTCACGTAAAAACGTGAGAGAATTCTGTTTTATACAGATCGTTCCGTTTTGCGAACGAGAGAGAACGTTTCGGTAAGCGTTTACATTGCTCTCCATATGCTAAAAAGGAAACGTTTTCCACGTTACGTTACGTGTGGGTAACTGCCGCATTATACAGATCATTCCGTTTTGTTAACGAGAGAGAACGTTTAGGTAAGCGTTTACATTGTTATCCTTATGCTAAAAGAGAACGTAACGTACCGTAGAAAATTTTCTAATGGGGCTACAATGGGTCCATCCGACCCCCAGGTACTGTACTTGTCTTGAGTGACAGGTACACGTCCTCTAACCTAACCTAATGGGGAACTTCTTAAATTGTTCTTCTTAGTAAAAAACAGAGTAATATGTAAAAATCTGAAATCGATAACTACTTGAGGTGATAATGACTGAAATTGTGACTGTCTTGTCTCTTTACACGAGAGTATTCATATATCCCTACAAAAACTAGTCAAAACGTGAAATTAATATCGAGCCAGATGATGTGCGCACCATGTGTCACTTGACACCGTCATAATGTCACATATCAACCAAGCCCAATTCTTTTATTTTGAATGAAAAAAAATTAGTTATTATTACACGCTTCATTGAAAATAACAATACGTTTTTCATCGTTCTTGAACAAATACGGACCAACGTTACAAATAACAATTCTTAAAGAAAACTTCCCATTTCAAAAATTTGATTAAGCAAATTAAAATCTGTGTTTTTAAAAAATTATCAAAAGTTCTTTCCACTGGAGTTGAAAGCCTCAATATACACAACACAAGCTAGAAATATTATTTGGCAAGAAAATCATAATTTGCGTCACACTGCCACTCAACTTATGTACGTATTTGGGTAATTCACACAAGCCCTCGTATCGTTGTATTGAGTGTATTGTTGGACGAATATACAACAGTGTATGCTTGTTGATAACTTTCATATAAAAATCCGATACCCTTGTACACATTTTTTTTTTCAAATGTTTTTGGAAGTTGTACTGGTTTCATGCTATCATTTTATGTAAATGCCCGTAATCAAGAAGAAGAATAAAAAAACAAAATATTTTCTATGTAACATGAGTCAACAATTAATGTTTCAAAATTATAATTGTAATACAATGAATACAACGATACAAGGGCTTGTGTGAATTGCCCAATTGTTTATTAAAAATATTGTTTTATAAAAATACAAAAGCTTAATATCTATAAACATGAAAGTACCGAACAGTATCGCAATGACACTCAACTTACATTAGGGTGCGAACAGAGTGAGCGCTGATGCCGGGCAGAGCCGAGCCGAGCTTATTGACGCTTATTTTCATGCGAGAAGAAAATTTATATATAACACAGTGAATGCGAGAATCAGCGCTGAAATTCTGTTCATTGCATGTGTTTTGCTTTTATGTCATTTAGTCTTGTTATTCATTTGCGTTCATAAAATTGCTGTACACTGTAATGGATTCCTCTGATGAAGAGTATTTTGCTTCTCCTAGTGTGATTAATGCAATTATTAACACAAAAGAATTTGGAAAACATCCAATTACACTAAAAAGGAAAGAATCGATTGTGATAGAATTTGTTTTTTGGTCCCACAAAGCAGGTCGGGAAAACATTTCACTTATTGTTTGATCGATATCCATTTAAAATTTTAATTTGATTTGAAACCATTAAAAAACACGACTTCACACTAAAAAGTAAACATCAACAACGCAAAAAAAACGCGCAAAACGCTTTGAAGCTGTTTTCTCGCACTCATCGGCTTTGATCTCTGCTCTTGTCGGCGTTCACTGTGTTATACACAAGCTTATTTGTATTGACTTGTATGTAATCAGTTTTATCGCACTGACAATCTCGGCTCGGCTTTCAGCGCTCACTCTGTTCGCACCGTTAGGGCCATTATTACAACTTGCTGTTAAACTTGGGTTTAGTTAAAGGTACATTTAGCTAAAGGGAACGGCAAAGTTACCTTTAACTTATTTTTGTTATTACAACTAACAGATAAAATTTTTCAAAAATATGGCAGTGGCGGAGCAATGTCGATAAAACTGCTCAATTATACAAGTTTTTAACGCAGTGGCAACCGCGGCCTTCGTTTTTTGTTGTATATGCTCATTTTGTTTAAATTTGAAGTTGCCATAATGAAAATAATATATAGTATGGCAAGTTCAAACAAAAAGTGACATTTAAATGTTAAAGGTAGGAATCCTTCCTTTAGCTTAACAATCACTTCTATCTTATTGGGTTCTCATAATAACGAAAAACAATTTATCTGCCCGTTAAAATAATGCCTTTAGTTAACGGTAAGTTGTAATAATGGCCCTTAGTCATATTACTCATGTTCAAAAATCACGTAAAAACGTTAATATATTCTGATTTATATAGTTCTGTTCCATTGCATTGTTCTCATATGCTAGAAATTTAGATTCCAACAACGCTTGACTAATGGTAACTTAAATCACAACGACGTAACTAAAGCCGAATTCACCCAATCGTTTCTGAAACATATATACTTTGTTCAGTACTGCCATATGCATATATTTAATTGAAATAGATGTAAATATATACGTGCACAAAGTAAATAAAATATTAATTATATTTCTGTCAAATTAAGCAAATAAAAAAGTAATATTATTTGCATTAAAAGTAAATAAAAAATTAATAATATGGATGCCCTGGTAGCCTAATGGGTAGTGCGCTAGACCATTAGAATGAAGTGTGTGGATTCGGTTTCCACAAGCACTGGTCTATTACATTACACCAAATAGAAAGTCAAAGAAAATTTATAATATTTGTGGTGAATTATTCAGCAAGTATAAAAAGTGATGAATAAAATGAATATAAATGATCGGCTACTTTTATTGGTCTTAGAAGTGAATAAAGTAAAATTTCTTGCAAATAATTTTTATTTATTTATTTATTCAAGCGTAAATACAGTACAACAAGATATCATCTTATTTAATAGTACTGATAAGGATATAAGCATAATAAAGTTTGAGAAATTACAAAAATAATAACCTTAAAAATAGATCAATATCACAAATATTAAAAACAAAAATGTGATTAATTAATTACATTTGTACATTCTAAAATGTAATTATTGCCGTCTTGAAATGCTTAGCATTGCTTAGTAACTGTATGTTGTTCGGGAGTTCATTCCAGAGACGAATTGCATTGGCGTAAAAGTGTCTCTCAGATATTTGTTTAAGGTATCGAACGCTCTTAATTTTGAAGCCTCTATTGGATTTTGAGAAAACTAATCTATTGAACAAGTAATCGGGTTTCCTAATATAAATGATTTTATGTAACTTTAACAATTTTTCAAAAGATGTATTATAGATTTTATATGAGAACTCAGATATTCTACTGTGCCTTGGTCGTACCATAATCATATCTAGGAATATTGTTATAAGTGATTTTGAGTTTGTTCCTACTTACTGAGTCACAGCTATAAGATAGTTCACATCCGTACAGTAAAGTGGGAATGAGATATGTTTTTGCGAGCAGTATACGAATATTAAACGGAGTAAAATACCTACCGTTTTACCACAAATATGCATTTACATGGTTGAACAAATTAAGGCTATTGTTAAAGATAACTCCTAAATTATTAACGTTATGTAATGCCTCAATAGTATTATTATTAATCCGTAATGGTGTAAGCTATGCTGTAGAGTTTACCTTGCCTATTGATTCAAAGACCATTAATAGACGCCCACTGACCATCAGATCACAATTTATTTTGTCTATACAGTTTGTAATGTCAGACGGCAAACGACTATTGTATAAATGAACATCATCTGCGTATATATGTAAACTGCAAAACTTCAACTTATATGGCAAATCATTAGAATAACTAGAATATAAAATTGGACCAAGAATCAAGCCTTGTGGTACACTTGTAGATATTAAAAAATTGTTTGATTTATTACCATCATGATACACAAATTGACTTCTATCCCGCGACATTAGTTAACAGCAGTATTCGAAAATTGGCACATGCGTTTTAATCTTTGCAGATAATAGTATGATTAAAGGTTTCAAATGCCTTAAAATGATCGAATAAAGCAAAAAATGATGTCATATTGTTATCCTTCCTAATCGCATCTCTTCGGAAACATCAATGAGCGCAGAAATGCAGCTGTGATTAGGTCTGAAACCAGACTGCCTCTCAGAAAGCACGACATTGCCATATAAGTATTGGGTCATCTGCTTATAGATTCATTTATAGAAAATTCTCGATAAGTATGACAATATTGCGATTGGGCGGTAAATTTCATCTTGTTCAGGCGCAGGTATTATCTTTGCACATTTCCAAATTGTAGGAAAAGTAGATGATGTAATTATCGTATTCAGTAAATGGGTTATGTGCGGTAGAACATATGGCAAAATTAATTTTATAAATTAGGGATTAATTTCATCACTTCCGATGGAGTTAGATTTAACGCATAGAATGCTCTCAACAACATCATGTTGTGTAAAGTTACTTAATTCAAAATTCGGTTGAATCAAGTGATTAGTAGTAGAGATGATATCAGATGCGTTGTAACATGCCAAATCGGCATCAATTACCGACATATTTGAAAATTCTAAGCTGAGTTGATTTACATCAACCATTTCATGGGATTGAATATACATACATACATACATACATAATTGGTCATTACAACCCTTCTGTCAGGATTACGACCAAGTTTCTCACACCACTTATGTTGTGTGTGTTAATTTTATACATGAGTGGCGGGACCTACAGCTTAAATTCGACTCCGAACGACAGATTTTTGAGAAATTTTCATGGCAATTTTATTTACTCTCAGAGTTTTTGCCAGAAATCTGCTGAGATGAATTCGCCGAAGAAATACTTTTTGTATTTTTTATTTGATATCTGGCCTGGGGCTCGAACCCTGGCTTTTCGTATAATAAGCCAACACACAACCTACTAGACCATGGCGACTTCATGGGATTGAATATCTCTCCACTTTCTCCTGATACTGATATTCGATCAAAATTTATCAGCAAAGAAACTTGATTTTGCGGCTCCAATTTTTAGATTTTTGTCTCTCCTACTTGCTTTAAAAATTTCGTAAAATTCAGTCGTCCTATATCTTTTCCATCTGTGATATGCGAAATTCCTTTGACTAACTGAGATTTTAATTTCATTTGTTGACTATAACTTTCCATTTCGTATGTTCTTTGTTGTCATTGGTACGTATTTCTCAAATAGATATTGTATATTTCTCTGTAAAAAAATAATCTGCTCATCCACTGTAGGCATTAAAAACGTTTGATGGTATAGTTACTAATTCCGCTTCTAATGAAGCAAAATTAATGTTTTTTAAATCTATATATTTATGCCCCTATTGCCGTTCTCAACTCAACTCAGTTTGGTCGTCTGCCAGTCAACCCAACTTTCACTCAACCGAATTATATTTTGATATTGCGGAACTCAACGATTTTTAAATTTCATATTGGTAACACCATGAAATTTGTTTGGAAATAGAAGAAATGAAAACGCAAAAATAAGTTAAAATCAAGTTTTTGTATAAATAAAAGTAAATTAAAGATGGATTTAAGTGTGGATTTATTTTACGAAGATCAAAATCATGACGCTAATATAAATGTTCTTCGTATACGTAGAAAAATACGCGATGATTCAAATCCTCTTGAACTACCCAGTGCTAAGTAAGAAATGTCCCATGTGTAATTTTTAAAAGCTGTTGTTTATTTCATAGTTTTTATACGTATTTTTCTCCAAATTATTATTGCTTTTTAAAAGTTTAACTTGTGTTATTTGTTTTCTCAAAAGTTCTAAGCGCTCTTGTTCTGTTGATTTTTTTTCTTAGACGGGATATTTAATAACATCTCAGGTGCATTTGTAATGATTTGCTCCACATTGGGATTTTGAGGAGACGCAAAAGCGCGACTGGTTGTCGGAGCAATATTATCAACGTCGAATGTGTGTCCAGATGGAGCTACTTGGTCATTTAGTGATAACAGGAGGGATACGCAATCCTCAAGGGTGGTAAGGGGAATTTTTTGTGAAGGACCACTTCCTGTTGCTTGATTGTTTTTTATTATTAGCAATTTTTTTTACTTGCTTTGTAGTGAATCCAAACCTATACGAGTAAAAATTCTAATAAAATGTCTATTTGCAATATTTTAGATGCTGTATACTTGTACGTTGCCAATCGGAGGGGGTTTTTGTAGGTGGACCCAAGCTATTCAATTCTGTAGAAAATCCTTCCCACGCTTCCTTGCACTGATTTTTTGTCATCCCAAATTCTTGCTTTCGTTTAGATATTTCTGGATTATTTTCCAACAACTTCACAAGTCACTCAAATTGGGTTGTTATTTGGTTGTTATTTTCAATTTCCCGCGTATTAAATATTTAATTATTTATTTTAAGCAGAAAGAAACTTACGATTTTTCCATTTTTATCTTTTTTTGTATTATTTTTAAAAAGAAAATGTATTAAATATATAAGTGAACTCTATAACTAAGAGAGACTCAACTGCTAATAAGCAGTTGTCTATATTTAATGTTTTTGTCAACCAAACTCATACAAAGTGGTGAACCGCAATACCATAAAACACAACTAAAAAATTAACCGCACAACCAAAAAGTCAACCGCGTTTAAGTTGACAATGGCAATACCGATTTCTGAAAGACGACCAAACTACTACAAAAGTTGTCAACCGCAATAGGGGCATTAATCACTTGATCCTTTGTTATTGTCCGAAAATCATACGATAGGAAAACCGATGGCAATCATATCCCCTTCTAAACAACCTATATATAAAATAATGTTGATATTGAAGTCGCCTATTAAAATAGTATTTTGGTCTTTTAAAAATTTAATAAAAATTCTAAGTATTTTTATAAACTTTTACATTGATTCACTGCGTTCCACATGAATAGGTGCTCTCAAAATAATCGATTGACAGGATTATATTTCAATTTTTCTTAAAGGCATAAAAGTAAAGAAAAGAATTTAATTTCCCTTCACTTGAATAGTGAAATAGTAAAATTCAACAAAAGACGAAAATATTGAAGATTTCTTCACTAGTTTATTTTTTTTTAATTTTTTTTTACTTCCGCCTTTCGACAAAATTACCTCATAAATTCTATTTGGAAGGTAGTTATCAAATTGCGATAAATATTGCAATGAATTCTCCGAACACGCTTCTTTTATTGCAGTAATTAATGATTTTCGGTCATCAAATCATCGTCCAGATTGGTACACTTTCCTTGACAACCATCCCCACACGTTTTCCATTATATTTAAGTTCGGCGAGTATGATGGCCATGGCAATAATTCCATGTTTTAACAATCCTTGCTGTGTATATAGGAGCATTATCCTTTTGGAAAATGCATGGGATGGGTCCAAACTGGTCTTGAAATTTCGGAAACGCAGTTTGCAGAATTGATTTATAAGAATTTGCTGTCATTTTCATCGTTTGAAATTCCAAGTATATGACTCCATAGTACAATATTGCTCACCAGACCATAAAACCACCTACTCGATTATGGTTACGGGCTAAAAAAAACGTTCTTCCTTTCTCAAATCATAGAAATAGTGGTTGAAGCCGTCTGGTCCATCAAAATTTAACTTTTTTTCGTCAGAAAATACTACTTTAGTCCATTCAGTCTTCCAAGTCATATGATCCTTGCGAACATTTAACCGCAATTCCTTAAGTTGCTCGTTTAGTGGTGGTTTCTTCTGCAATTTGAGTCTTTTTAGGTGTTCCGCTGAATTTATTATTCTTCTAACGGTGGAAACACTACCACTGACACCACTTTTTGCTGTAATTTTTGCAGCAGAGTCACTTGAGTTGGATGCTATTCTAAGAATGTTTCTCTTTTTGTTTTTGTGGTGGCCATTTTTTGCCTTCCTTTCACGTTATTGCCATAATTTTCTTTGTCTCTTAGGTAATTCCACACAACGTTAGCACTTTTATTAATTTCTTTTAAATTTCACAGCAAGACAAACCTTGATCGTTATAGGCGTCTATTTCAGCCTTTTCTTCCGCTGTTAAAAATTTACCGCGGCCCAATTTGAATTTAAACTTATAGAAAATCATTTTTGTTCTCAATTTAAAAAAAAAACGATTAACAATTTTCTTGTTAGAGTTGACAGAAACGACCGTACAATGACATTTCAATCACTGCACCTATTCAAGTGACGCAAAAATAACACCCACTTATTTTACAAATTCCAAAAACAAGCACAGATAAAATCTAAAATCACACTCTTTTTCTCAATTGTCAGACCTTTAATAAAAAGTACAAGAAAATTGTCTCCTTGAGAGCAGCAAGCTTAAATTTGTTGCTAAAGTACTGCACCTAATCATGTGGAATGCAGTGTATGTAAAATAAGTGTCTGTAAAAATAAAAAGTATTCAATAGAATTTTGTTGACGAAATTCACATCTCTAAATAATTTTATTTTTTTTCTTGACGCTAAAGAAAGGTAAATAAGGCAAGTTTATATTTCAGAAAATTGGTATAAAATAGAGGATATTGTTTCATATATTAAAGAGATGTGCGAATTGGTCACCAGAGGAAAAAGGTTGGTGTCCAAGTGTGTTGAAACTATCGACGATAAAAAACCAAAACAGATGATTTGTAAGAAAAAAGAAGATTGGCGTCATATCAACTAGCAAATGATGTCAATGGACTATAAAGGGACTTCCAATGCAATAGAAGAGAATGAAACCTCAATTAAAAGCACAGGCCACTATTTCCACTGGAAATCTCGTTCTACTTCCTTCTCTCGACGAAAGTGACGAAGAAATTTTTAATTTAATAGACTACGGGCCATTATTACAAGTTGCCGTTATTTTGTTGTTCTTCCAGAAAATTCATTTTAATTTACGTTTTACAACTTGCCATTAACTAAAGGGATGATTTTAAAGGGCAGATAAATTGTTTTTCATTATTATAAGTGGACGATAAGATATAAGTGAGCGTTAAGCTAAAGGGAAGATAATTCTACTGATAACTTTTAAAGTTAAGTTTATGTTTGAACTTGCCGTACATATATATTATTTTCAATACGGCAACTTCAAATATGTATAATAGGCTGTCCCGTCCTTGAATGACAAAAATAGTTTTTTGAGCTACACTTTCGCAAGAGGTATGAAAATTTGTGTAATTTTACACAGATTACGGTAAAAGTAAAATTACGGTAAAAATAGTAAAAATCGAATTACATGCCATCTTGAGGGCTCTACTTCTGAAAACGTTTTTACAAACCTAAACCCTATGTTAAAAAAACGAGATAGGTACAAATTTATTTTATTAATATATTTTATACTTGCAATTAATGTACAGAAAATAAAACTTATAATAAATGAGCAAATCTTAAAATTTAAACATATTTTTTTGACCAAAATTCGGCATTTTTAACCTGGTTCTAATAAGGCCATCTCTAGAAGCAGCGATAGTTAGACATTTAGAGGCTTCTGTTACCAGTTTAACACATCTTTCGACTGCTTGTGTGTGACAAGGAAAGTCATCAATTTCCAAGCTGTTATCTTTTGCCATGATTTGAAGGTCCTCATTGGAAATATGCCGGAGAACTGGCTGTTCTGTAACCCTACACTCATACCATATAATAATTTCGGTGTAATCTCTAGCAGAGGAGTTAATTTTTGGTGGTTTAAATATTCTGTATTTAGTGCTACTTTCAGCTTCTCTAGCTTTGATTATTATTTGCAATGCCAGCTCCCGAATATGGTCTCTATCATCAAACAGCATACTGACAAGTAGATTTTCCGGGTGAGCAAAAAAAAGCATTTCTTTCGATAACAGAATCCACAACTGTAGAGTACATAATCAGATGAAAAATATGTTTGGCTCCTTCTTTAAAAGACGGTTTTTGTTTGATTAGGAACCAAATCGGAGCGTATACTTTAACAACGCAATTAACAAGCAGTTGCAAATTTTCTGATGGATTAAGGGTACTTACGTAAACTCTGAGTAGACGATTAGCAAAGGTAAGCCATCTCGAGTGCTAAATTTTTCCAGATTTACGGTTTACCAGCTCAGAACTACAATAACCAGTTTGTACAGTTTACATATCTCATAAAGAAATTTTTGATCCGTACTCAGTTGATCGACCACATTTTTCGGCAAGTCAGGCAAATTACCAGCCACCGCACAAAAAGACACCGTTGATTCATTATCACAAGTAGCTAATTGTTTTCCAATAAGTCCACAATATTCTCTAGGTCTGGAAGTGCAACCATCTAAAGTCAAGAATAAATGACGAAGGGGTAACTCATTGGCATGGAGCATACAAACACACCATTGTAGCGGTCTCTTCAAATAGTCCTCCAAATATTGAATAACGCCACCCTTCCAACCGGTATTAGTTGCAGTTTCGTCACATCCAATGCAAATCACTTCATCTAAGTTCCAACCTTTATCTTCTAATAAAGTTGTGATCGAAGTTAGAATGCCCTTTGTAGTGCCACGACTTGGCGTTGTGTGACCTGAACTGATTCAGGTTCTGCTAAAATTGAGATGTGTTCTTCTAAAATTTCTTTGCGACGGCAACGATCTCCTATTTTCTCATTTATCACTGGTTCGTAATAAACAATAGTTCGCTATAACCGTTGTTGGCTCTAGGAGTCAACTAAACTCCTAGGGTCTAGCAAAAAATGAGTTGACGAGTATTGGGATATGTATATTCCTCTTGAATATATATCCCCCAAGAAAATAAGAAGACTTAGGGTTTTCTTTGACTTAGATTTATTGCCTTCTTGGCTGGGTTTTGTCTACTTATCAACTAATCAACTTATCAACTGATTCTAGAAATAAATAGAAGGTTTTAAGAAAGTTCAAATCAAATTAAAAATTAGACATGAGGAATTCAAGAAATACATGGTATTATACATACGAGAGATTGAGAAAAAATAAGATAAGAAATTAAGAGAATAATAATAATAATTAAGAGAAAATAAAAATAATTCACAATGGGACTACACTACAAAAAATAAATGTTGAACACGGTTCAACATACTCCGCGCCCCTTTAGTGGCAATTACATCCATCCGATCTTCCGTGGATGATCCAGCCAAAAGCAGAATTTTGTGCTTGGGGCAGCGTTGTCTCGGGGCAATCAAATTGACGTAACATGAATTGGGGCATTAACTGCCGCCCGATGACTCCGTCGACCTTACGGCAGTCATGGAAATTAGCGTGCGCCTTCGGAGAAAGATGTCGAAAATGGTTTAACAGCGACTCGTCCAAGAGGGGTGGTGGGAACTTAAAGTGGCTCTGTTCCTTATTTCTAATTCCCAAGTTGCAATTATGTTCATCGTATCGTACTCTGGGGCCACCTGAAACACTCCTTTGGTCTCAGAGGTGGGAAGCTCGGGAAACTCAATTGCTTTGGTCTTCAGGAGAAAGCTACACTGACTTGAAGTCTGCAAGAGGAAGGTGGCCACCCTGGGAACATTATTATGGAGGAGCTTTACTTTAATAAGAGGTGGTATCAATCCTCTTTCTTGGGTATCCGGGAAGTTTGACGGGCCACTTGGATTTGGGTGCACTTTGCAACTGGATGCAGCTTTGTTCTGCCCAGGATGACTTGACGGGTCACTTATGCTTAAATCCTCTTCAAAACTCGACGCAGCTTGCTCCCTGCCATCCTCATGCAGCATAGTGTGATGCCTGGCACCGCATATGTTACATCTGTTTAATGATTCACACCAAAACCGGTTATGAGTTTGTGAGAAACAGTTTAGGCAGTAGTCATGCCTCTTAACATGAGCTCTTAGGGGGCCATATCCCGAAACTGCACACAGTACTTTAGAGGATGATTCCGCCTGCACAATTTGCAGCGAGGTTTATTTAGCATGATCTGTAAAGAGAGAACAAAGAAAATGTGCACAATACAAATAAAATATAGCTTGACTTAAATCTCTAAGATCGTGTGATGGATAAAATTGTAAATTAGTTGATTAGTTATGCGTACAAGGATTATTAGTTTCAATGGGTAACTTGCAAAATTTTGTTATAGGACGTTTAATTAAGCCGTTACTGGTCAGTATTTCGGAAACACGAACCTTTTGATCTGTACCGTGAATAACATTTTTTACTCTACCAAGTCGCCATTCAGTAGCGGGTAGCAGATCCTCTTTAATTAGAACGAAGTAGTTTTCCTTCAGATTGTCCTTTTCTGTTCTCCAATTGCTTCTACGTTGCAACTCGGTGATATATTCATTTTTCCAGCGACGAGCAAAGACTTGTTGTATGACTTTAAGTCTGTCCCAGCGTTTCATGAAGGATATGTTTTCCACAGAGGGGTTATTGGATAATTATGGAGCGGCTAGTAGCGGATCGCCTCTCAGGAAGTGACCTGGAGTTAAAGGAAGAAGTTCGTTGGGGTTTTCAGATAAATTGGGAAATTGGACGAGAGTACAAGATTGCTTCGATGCGTGTAAGTATGGTATAGAATTCCTCAAAAGTGAATGTTAAGTTCCCAGTTGCCTTTTTCAAATGAGATTTCATACTTTTGACAGCGGCCTCCCAGAGGCCACCCATGTGAGTGGCATATGGTGGAATAAATGTCCGCTAAAACCATGTGTGCTATATTTTTCGATTATGGATTTTTCCGCATTTTTTAGAAAGTCGTTGTGGGTGGCTAACAGCGAATTTTTAGCGCCTAAAAAGTTTCTGCCATTATCAGAGAATATGGTTTTTGGTAGACCTCTACGACTAGTAAATCTGGTGAAGCAAGCAAGAAACGCATCTGTTGATAATTCCGAACAGACTTCGAGATGAACTGCTCGTGTGGAGAAACAAACGAAAACTGCTGCGTATCCTTTCAAACGTTTTGCATTCCGCAAATTGGAGGCTTTTAGTGTGAATGGGCCGGCAAAGTCCACTCCTGTATAAGTAAATGGTAATGAAAATGTGACTCTCTCACGGGGTAGCGCACCCATTATTTGTTCTTGTGCTTGTAAACTGTGCAGGTTTTACAGGTTCTGACACACTGCCGAATAAGGTTTTTCAATCGCGGAATGTAAAAGCCCTGTCGAACTGCTCTTAGCATTACGTGATGTTCCGCGTGAAGCAAAATTTGATGGGTGTATCTGATAAGAAGTCTAGCTAGTGACGGCTCCTGATGAGTTACTTCTTCCATATGACCCAAATCGATATACTCTTGAAGAACCTGTTGATATTGCGCTTTTAGTTCAGGATTTTTGTCGAGTTTCCTTTCCATCTGAAGGTACTGTGCGTAGGCTGTACTTTTCGATGAACCCAAAAATATTTCCGGGGGGTAATTTTCCTTAAAAGGAAGTCTTACCATGTACCTTCCCTCTGGTTGACGTTTAACCGTATTCTTATAAAAATTTTCACAATATACATCGTGATCTGAATCGACCTTTTCCTTCTCTACCTTCTCTATTTCCCAAAATCTTTTCATTTGCTCATGTAGGGCAGTTTCTTCTTCTGATATGACTAAGGTGGAAAATGAATTATATGTGTGACTGGGTTCAGGACCTGATAAATACCATCCGAAGTGGGATTCCCTTGCCTCTAACGTGTTCTCGATATTTGATTTTATACCACTTAGGTTAATGAAGGGTAAATAGTCGCTTCCTATAATGAGATCTATTGCACCAGGTTTGTAAAAGTAAGGGTCTGCTAAATCTAAAGCTTCAATAAGATTGGTTTTCTGCATTGGAGAGCTAGGTAGAAATTGAGCTAATCTCGGAGCAATTATTGGTTTAATTGTAATTGAAAAATCGGACCTCTTTGTTCGCAACGTGAGATTGCATATTTCCTTTGACCTTCCTACTATCGTTCCTCCTAGACCAGAAATTCTGGTATGATATGCTTTCACAGGAATTGATAATTGTTGCTGAACTTTTGACGATACAAAACTCTTTTCGGATCCCGCATCGAGTAGCTCACCTGCTTGTTGTATGTAGATAAGAGCTGTCGGTAAAATTGTTGTGCGTCCATACGGAAGGGTACCTACAGTTGTGTTCATAAAAATAGGAGTGAGCGCATTGAAAAACAAAAGCTTAATTTTTAACAAATAAAAAACATGGTTTAATTCAGTTTTTTGGTGTAATGTAATGTTGATTCAATACTAAATTATTTAAGTTATTTATTAATTAAATAAAGCTTTCAACAAGTAAGTAGCAGGAAGTTTAAAAAAAATATCTTAAAAAGTGCTGTTCAAAATAATAGGAGTATTTCAGTTTTCATAAAAATTTACTATTAAAAAAGTTAAAAATGCTTATGACTATAATCAGAAACTTTAAATACGATTAGTATTTGGTAGAATAGCCTTTACTTTTTATTACAGCAGCACATCTACGAGGCATGGAGTCAACTAAATCCTGACATCGTTTTAGTAGAATTTTATTCCACCCATCTTTCACTACAGACCACAACCCAGTTGCATTTGACGGTTTTCTCTCGGCAACATATTTTTTAACATCCCTCATAGATGTTCTATGGGATTAAGGTCAGGAGACTGAGCTGTCCACGCCATAACCTTTACCCCATTAACCCGAAACCACTAATTTGCTAATTTACTGGTGTGTTTCGGGTCATTGTCTTGTTGGAATATCCATTTTAGAGGCGTGGAATATGGTAATATCACTTCTCTCAAAATGCTGACATAGACGTTCCTATCCACTATGTCTCTAATTCGATGTATTGGGCCTAAACCATTATATGAAAAGCTTCCCCATATCATTAGTTTTGCACCACCATGTTTAACTGTCTTTTGTGTATACTGAGCTTTATATTTGGTGTTGGGCGGACGTCTTTCATGCTGTCTAGACCCAGTGCCACCAAATAAAACAATTTTGCTTTCGTCGGTCCACAATAAGTTCTCCATTTTTCTTTCGGATATTTGATATGTTCTTCGGCAAACTTTAAGCGTGCTGCTGACTGTTTTGTATGTCGACAATGGCACCTTTTGTGAACTTTTTGCGAATAAATTGTTGTCCATCAGACGCCTACGAATAGTAGGCAAGATTCAGGTCCTTTTGAATTTTATTTGAAGACGCCGAAGGATTTATTTTGCTGTATCGCACAATTTGGCTGTCATCGACAGTAGATGTTTTGGCCTTGCGCACACGCGTTTCGGGCTTTTTTTTTATATTTTAATGTATTTGTGATCATTTGATCGGAGTAACTTAAGATTTCCTTAGTTTCTTTGTAAGTTTTGCCTTTATTTCGAAGATTTTTAATTAGTTTTCACTTTTCTTCAGTACAGTGCTTTTCTCGTCCCACTATTACAAAAATTTATGTGAATCACTGTAGAAAAAGTTTTAACTACATTTTTCCGTACTTATTTTTTACTTTTTTCTTTAAATTATGTGCTGTTATATTTTTATTTTTAAAAGAACACTCACACTCAAACACAGAAATGAATCAATTTCATCGTAAATATTAAAGTTATTACGAGATTCTTTTTTGTATTTTATTTCTTACATATCGTTGTAACTACCATTAACATATATCATGTTTTGCAAATTGGTAGAGTAAAAAATTTTAACTTTGAAAATATTACATGGCAGCACTCCTATTATTTTGAACACAGCTGTATATCAATGTGAGTTAACTTTGGTTTTTCTTTGCTGATTACCTGAGTATTGTATGAAACTGTTTCCTCAATCCTTGGAGAAGCTTCCTTAAGTGCTCGAGTATTGCCGTCATCTACATGTAGTAATGTGTGATGTTTCTTTTTACAGCGAAAACAAAGAACTTTACTGGGACATTTAGATTTAAAATGATTAAGAGAAAAACAATAGGAACAATATTTATTACCATACACAAAATTTATTCTGTCCTTTACAGATAATTCCAAAAATTGTTTACATTGTTTCAATGGGTGATTCTCATTACATTTTTTACAATTGAATTTCATCCTACATCCATCCGCTTGTGAGTGAAATGAGTTCGACCTTGCCCCTGAGTTTTCCTTCCAATTTGGCTTCTTCATATCGAACACAGTTTCCAACATCTCGATGCTTCCTTTCAGAAAATTGCTCATGTCTTTCCATGGTGGCATTTCTTTATGATTCTTGAGAGAGTTTTCCCACGCCCGTAGGGTATTTTCCGGCAACTTTGAGGAGCAAATATACGTTAAGATAGGGTCCCGTGAAGAAACGTTGATATCACAGGTTTTCAAAATAGCTATTTTTTCATCGATGGTGTCTACAATTAATCGTATGGATCTGGATGATTCGTTCTGAGCAGTTTGTATTGACAGAATGTGTTTTATCTGTTGGTTGACCAAAATTCTTGGGTTCTCAAAGCGACTCTGAAGCGCGTCCCAAGCTAACTCAAAATTTTGTCCAACTAAATCGAACCGTTTTACGATTTAGTAGGCCTCTCCCCTTACTTTGGTTCGTAGATATTGAAATTTTTCGAATTGCGATATGTCTTTATTTCCCAAAACTAACGATGTAAACATATCCCTAAATTCCGGCCATTTAGTATAACCACCTTCGAAAATTGGCATGTCACATGGGGGTAACCTTAAGCCAGACCTTTATTGCCGAACGACTGTTGCATATGTTGTATTTGTTACGCTTTGATCCACTATCGATCTGTTCGCTATCCTATCCATGAGTTTTGCTTTTAGCTTCTGGTACAAGTCTGCTGCTGTTTCGTACTGTAGTGAGACTCCATCCTTGAAGTCGTCACTAACCTCACTCTTTTCGTCCATAACAAAAGCATCATAGCTTTCCATAAGCCTACCCCATCTTCTCTCCAATTCTTCCTGCTTCACTTGGAGAAACGCTGGAGTCTGATCCTCCTCGCGAACATTATCGAACTCTGTACACAACGCCGTTAGTTGGTGTATATCAAATTTACACCTTCTTTTTACCGACATTGTGCGAAAACAATAAAATTACTTGAAGTATAGACTTTGTGTCTTTTAAAAATTCAAGTACAAAATTCACGCGTGGAGAAAAAATAATTTTCAACTACTTAATTGACCGAAATAGTTAATGAATTCCAAAAAATTTCAATAAAAAAAAATGCAAGATTTGTCCCATAAATTTAAATATATGTTAAACAGCTGACTTACCGTGGTCGTTTCCTTTCCGTTCTTACCACGCGAGAAGCGTTTACTTGTATTGATTGTGTTGTTGAAAAATGCGTTATGCGTGTTGCAAAAATTTGTTGAAAAAGGCGTTGTGTGTTGTAACTATTTTTGTTGTGAAAAAAAAAAATATTTTTTTTTTGCTTTAATTGTTTTAATTTTGAGCGATCTTAATTTGTTTTTTATTTTATTCTTTTCTACTTTATTTTTAAAAAAAAATTGTATTTGTTTTCAGTGTCACTGTAGTTTTGCACTAACTTTCTTTTTGTGGTTCACTGTGTGTGTTTTTTTCCACTTCTGTTTTTTAATTGAAGTAAACTTTTTTTGTGTTTTGTTTGTTTTAAGTTCACAAAAAATTTTTCATAAAATTTTATTTTTGAGCCTACTGTATTTTTTGCATTTTTCTTTTCTACGAAGTTTTGATTTTTGTTTTCTGTAATTTTTTCTTTTACTGTGTCGTTTTTTATTTTTGAAAAATTTTGTTTAGCACTGTTTTTTTCACTTTTTTAATAAAATTTTGTTTTTAATTAAAATAAATTTTCTTTTGTATTTTGTTTGTTTTCAGTTCAAAAAAAATTTTTTTTTTATAAAATTTTATTTTTGAGCCTACTGTATTTTTTTTTTTTTGTATGAAGTTTTGATTTTTGTTTTCTGTAATTTTTTCTTTTACTGTGTCGTAGTTTTTTTTGTTTTTGAAAAATTTTGTTTAGCACTGTTTTTTTTAACTTTTTTAATAAAATTCTGTTTTTTAATTAAAATCAATTTTTTTTGTATTTTGTTTGTTTTCAGTTCACAAAAAATTTTTTTATTTAATTTTTAAGCCTACTGTATTTATTGTATTTTTTTTTTAAGTTTGAATTTGTTACTCCGTTTTTGTTTTTTGTGTGTCACTGTTTTTTCTTTCTGTTTAGTTAAATGATTTTTTCTCAGTTTCTATTTTTTCTGTTATTTTTAGGTTTTGTTTCTTTGTTTTATTTAAATTGTTTTTTTTTTATTTTCAAAATTCTGTTCTTTTATTTTAATCAGACAGATTTTTTTTTTTTAATTATATTTTTTTCCTCAATCACTTTCCTTTTCCTTTTGTTGTAAATTGTTTTTTTTTTTTCAAAATTCTGTTCTTTTTTTCACTGTCTTTTTGTAAGGAGTTTTTTTCTTCACCTTTTTGTTTGGTATTGTTTTTCACTGTCTATTTTTTGTTTGTTTTACACACCACTTTTTTTGTTTTAATGTTGCCGCGCCGATTGACTTTATGTGAATAAACGCAAGAATTTTGGCAGTCGTTTGCGTAGGCGTATTACAGCAGAGATGCGAATTGAAACATGCGCTACGAAACGGAGATCAACTGAAACACGCACTTTTGTTGTTTTAATTTTTTTGTTCTTTCTCTTTTTAATGTTTTCTTTTGATCCCATTGTAATGTGTAGAGTTTTGTTCTCTTTGGATATTAACTTGAAGTATTGTTATGATTTATGTTTCTCTATATCGTTTCATTTCAATGTCGTTCTAATTCTTTTTGTTTTTTGTTGTCTTGTGGAATTTGCTCGAAGCTTATTATGTGTATTTTTGCAACTGGTTTTTTTTTCGTTTACCGTTGCCCTTTATGCGTTTTTAATATTTGTTGATATTTTTATATGTATACCACAATCGCGTGATACTGACCTTTTTTGTCCTTTGATCTTATTAGTGTTTTTTATTTTACTATTTGTCGTTATGAAAACCGGTTTTTACATGTTATACATATGCGTATGTAATTGCGTGATATCTTTTTTTTGATTTTTTACACTTCCTACACTGTTCTCTTAGAGATTTTTAAGTCAAAGCTACAACTACTGTACTGTACATGCCTTTCTTGTTCTCTTACCCTTTAAATGCCCTTTGATTGACACTTGTAACCTCTGTATTTTCCTTGTTGATAACTGACCTTATGTTTTTCCGTGTAGAATTCTTCAAATGCCCTTGACGTTAACCTTCCTTCCTGGGGATGAATTTTTTGATGCTCGATCTCCCGTCTCTTTTTTCCTGCAGATGAATTTGTTGTTAATCGATCTATTGTCTTTGTTTCCTGGGGATGAACTTATTGATCTTATGTCTCCAGTTTTTGTAGATTATGATTATGGTTGTTTGACTTCTCGTCGTTTTCCTCTTGATGAAATTGATACTGCGAAAACCTTAGTGTAACCTGTGGATCTTATGCTACTTTACGGCTGCTGGGATTGATGCTGGTAGCGCACAATCGCCAGTGATGTCTAGTGGAACTTATGCAACTCTTCGTTTATTGGGGTTGATGCTGGTAACGCATAACCGCCTGTTGTGTCTAGTGGACCTCCTGCCACTGATTCAAATCGCAATCCTAGACCGCTAGGACTTGTCGAAGCACCAATTTTGTAGGCTCTAGGAGTCAACTAAACTCCTAGGGTCTAACTAAAAATGAGTTGACGAGTATTGGGATATGTATATTCCTCTTGAATATATATATCCCCTAAGAAAATAAGAAGACTTAGGGTTTTCTTTAACTTAGATTTATTGCCTTCTTGGCTGGGTTTTGTCTACTTATCAACTGATTCTAGAAATTAATAGAAGGTTTTAAGAAAGTTCAAATCAAATTAAAAACTAGACATGCGGAATTCAAGAAATACATGGGATTATACATACGAGAGATTGAGAAAAAATAAGATAAGAAATTAAGAGAATAATAATAATAATTAAGAGAAAATAAAAATAATTCACAATGGGACTACACTACAAAAAATAAATGTTGAACACGGTTCAACAACCGTAATAATTGGTATATAATTTTAAAGTGAATGTTTTGGGTCCGAAAAAAAAATTTTTTCCGGAATTTTTTTTTTTATAAAAAATTCGTTATAAACGGTGTACGTTATAAACGAACTCCACTGTGTCTAGCAAATTCGTAGTCGCCAGTAAAGTGTTGTTGTCGTTGCCACTGCATTTAAAAAACTTGTTCAATTGTGCAGTCTTATCGACATTGCTCCGGCACTGCCATATTTTTGAAAAAGTTAACTTTATTTTATCATTAGGTTGTAATAACAAAAATAAGTTAAAGGTGACTTTAAAGTTTACTTTAGCTAAAGTTACCTTTACCTAAACTAAACAAAAAAAGATTTAGCTAAAGTTACATTTACATAAACTAAACTAATGTTCCTATGGCGAACATTTTTGCCCAAAAATCTCAAGGTAGAAAGCACTTGTAAGCTTATTGAAATGGCATTACCTCTTCCAATTTGAAATTTTTTTATGTGAATTAAGTCAATTATAAAAGTCTTCATCATCAATTTCAAATACATATATAGCTTGCAGCGCGTCTTTTACATCCTTATATTTTTATTATTTGAATGTCTCTTATATTTTCCCTTTCTTTATTTTTTTATATATCACTTCAATAATTTTTAATTTTTAAATACGTGCAATTAGAAGTGGCATCAATCAGCTGTTTTTTGAATGTATAAGTTGGTTGAAATTTAGTTCCATCCTTCCCCAAAATTAAGTGTAAACTTTTCACGTTGAAAGTACCAAACTGTGAATAACTTACATTGAAAGTTCAAAAAGTTTACACTTAATGATGCATAATACATATGCGCCATAGCCTTTAGTTTTGACAATCGTTGGTGTTTCCCAAATCGCTTGTTAGGCATGGATGGCAAACATGTTATGCAATTAATTCAAAAATTCATTTCCGAAACACAATTCGCTCACATTTAATTACAATCTGATTCAGAGTACAAATCAAATCTTGTCGATATTGATGGTGGCGTTCTTTAATTTTAAATTTAGTATGACAACTAAATTTAGTAAGACAATTGAAGTTATTGGCCGTAGCACCGGAAATTTGTCAACTGAACAAGACAATTTTAATAGAAGGCCATCTAGAGTCATCTGGTGGAAAATTCTTTCGGCATTTTATCAATTCGTTTTTGTGTTTAGAGAAAACCCATAATTGGCAGTATAGAGACGGCGATAAATATTGTTAGACTACAGTTTGCTTGCATAACTTCCTGCGTGGAAGGGCATGTTCAAGATGCATACAAACCGAACTTATTAAGATTACCTTTTACAAAAATTATTGTCAAGTGGAAGCTCCAAGTACATCTACTGTAAAATTATTTAAAGTTTTAACCACTCTTTATATTCCTTTTTAGCCTCATCTAACTCGTTTTTTCGGACGTAATTATTTTCTAATTAGGAAGGGCGAACATGGTGAGCAGTACTCATATGTTAGTTCACAAAATCAGTCGACGACGCATTTCCACCTGTAGCGCACGCTATGTCAAAAACAGACTTTGAAAGCTCACAATGTATGGGCTACGGTAGTTTGTCTCAGTTACTCTAGAAAGTAGAACAGTTAAGCTTTGCATCGTTACTTCACCTACTCCTACTCTTTATCTTCGCTGAAACAAAGAAACTAATCTATCTCAGCTAGCAAAACCTTAGAGAACCCCGTTTATCTAACCGTGCACTGTCACTTCTTCCAGTGGGTGTGGCATTTATTTCCTTTTTGAAATACAAACATATATTCAAAAATTATAAATATATATACCTTCTTGGTCCGCATTTTTCGGCCAAACTCTTTGCTCTTATAAGAGAATAAGACCTTTAAAGTCACCTTTGACTTTTTTGATATTACTACTTTCTAGTAAAATAAAGTTAACTTTTTTAAAAATATGGTAGTGTCGGAGCAACAGTTGTAACTTTTGCCAAATTAAACAAGTATTTTAAAGCGCAGTGGCAAGATGAGCTACTTTTTTGTTCCGTTTCCTAATTTTGTTTATATTTGTAGTTACCAAATTAAAAATAATATATAATATGGCAGGTTCAAAAATAAACTTATAATAATATAATATAATATATTATTCTAAATATTTATAAAATAAATAATATAAATCTGTAATATTTACAGATATGATGATCTTCCCTTTAGCTTAACGCTTACTTCCACCTTATTGTCCACTTATAATAATGAAAAACAAATTGTCTGCCCGTTAAAATTCTGCCTTTAGTTAAAGGCCCTTAGTCTTTCATAACAATACTACGGTTTAGAATTAATGTATGTATATTAATAAAATTAATAATATTGAAATCATGTAAAAACATTTAAAAAGCATTTATAAGAGTTTACAAATATTTATGACACTTTGAACATTTCTAACAATTTTCGTTTTTCCTAAATCGATCTACTTCACTCCTTTCTCCAACTTGCTGATATTGAAATAAACATTCATTCACTTGTTTGTTATTGAAAGAGAACAGTACACGTTCTTGTCCAGTCTGAGCGGGAGTTTTGTTTTGTGTTAAATTAATAATAATAAAAACTATTATAGAACAAAATCAGAAATAATATTAATAATAACACCGACAGGAAAAGAAATAAATATATACACACATACGAATTAAAACATTAAATGACAAAAATCAAATTTGTAATAGTGTTTTCACACCAAAAGTTAAAACCTAATTTTAACATTAAAGCTGGATTCACCCATTTTGTTGCGAAACAATTTTTTATATGTAGTTTGACGTTTCTCTTTTTGAGAGAGAGAGCGAAAGACAGTGAGCTTGCTTCGGAACATTTTCAGCTCGAATTGGTTTAATTTTAATTTTTGTTCCGAAACAATCGAACTGTGCTACCAGCTACTTTAATTTTTTAAGTAAAGTTGAACTGAGCTGCCACATCATATTATATGTACATTTGTATGTATCTATTTATGTATGTATAATATCCATTATTATCAATTTTTTTCACTTCAACAATTTCAGATTTGTTTTAGTTTACAATTTCTTTGTATCACAATAAAAAATATGATCACACTCAAGCCAAGAAAACAAACGAATTGCAACCATCTGTTACTGTGTTGCCTAATTGTAAAACTAACACGCATGGTTTACAAAAATATTTCATATGTTTTTACAGAACAATTGTTCGAAGTGGGTGAATCGTTTCGGAACAAAACTGAAATTGTTCCGGAACAAGCATTTTGTTCCGAAACAATGGGTGAATCCAGCTTAAAACCATAATCAGCTGATTTTGCGTTCACACTGCAAGTTTCCTTAGATCTGGTTTTAACATTCGTGACATTTACGGCTGTGCAACAGCTGTTTCTGTTTAAGAAAAAGGAAAGAAAAATTAAAAAAATGAACAATAAATTAACAATTATTCTAAATATTGTAAAAGATGTGGATCTATTTATAAAAAGTGAAGAAGTGCTTGGAAATCAAGTAGTTTTATATAATAAACACAACAGGCTTTCTGTATTTTTATATTTGTTTTGTTTTTATTCTATTTTTTAAGCTGTTTTCAACATTTCAGTGTTGGTAGCTCTGATTTAGTACATCAAAAACAAGGTTGTATTTTATAAAGCCTACTTAAAACCAATTCAAAAAAGTTTTAAAATGGTTTTAACACAATAATTTTGTATGGTAAAACCAGGTTTTAACTATAGTTTTAACGTTAAAACCAACTTTTTCATTAAAACTACTCAGTGTGAAAACTATAACAAAATACAAATAATAAACTCATCACTCATAAGAATAAAAAAAAATTACAAGTGCAATAAAATAGATACAGAATTAAATACTTATATATACTATATAGTTTATTTATTTTTTTAAATTTTACTAGTTATCATTGGTTTCTACAATTTCTTCATTAATTTAAAAATAAACAACAAAGAAGAACCACATTAAAAAAATTATTATTCTCATTAAAGAATAACAAAAAAATTACATATAGCGGAATGTATCGCAAATGTTTTGGTTTAAATTGAAATATTCGTTGCATACAAAATAAAAGTATAAGAAATTATACATCAATGGAAAGCTTATAAAATTTGCGTTATTTTGATGCCCATTACATATATGAATTGAGTTAACAGAGGTTGTCAGATAAAGAAGAAATTAGGTTTAAAAAAATTTTAATAAAAATTGAACTAGATTGAATTTTGAAAAACGGAAAAAACCATTTTGGTTAAATTACATGGTCTTTATAATCAAGAAATTTCAACAAATTAGTTAAGTAAATTCTATGAAAATATTAAAAAAAACAAAAAATTTGTCCGAAATTTTTAAAATTTTTGAATTTTCAAAATTTTTTTGAAAATTTTTGATAACCTATTGAAAGCGCCTCTTAAAGACCTTTCATATGATACCAAATTTATATATAGTTCCTTTGGAAGAAATATGAAAAAAATCCAAAAAACCTCAAAAAAGGACCTTTTTATCCTTTGATCCAGCTCACCAAATATTGACCCCAGGACAAAAATTTTGAGAAACGTAGTCTTAGAATGAATCAAACTTTCATTTTAGTCGGGAACATCTATACCTTATTTTTTCTCCATACAAACGGGGCCCCACGCTAATGTACATACGCAATGAAGTTGTGTACCAATACCAGCAACCACTAGGAATGCATGATGTAGAATTTAACTGCCTTTGGGGTAAATTCAATATCAGGACACATCTTTTGCATTTTGGGTGTCTATGCAGAAACCCAAACGCGGAAAAAGAGGTTTCCAATTCTGGAAACTCTCTCTTTCCAACTTCATGTCTATAATCCTTAGGGTTGCCCGAACAGTGAAATTGTTATTGCTCCTCTTGGCTTCACCATTCAAAGCCACACAACTAATTGAATATGTTGAGCTATTCATGGCTACAATCATCTTGCGTAATTAATGAATAAACTAACTCACATATCCTGTGTTGAAAGGCACTAAAAGAACACTTCCCACCTCGTCCTCACTTCAAACCCTGGAAAGCATGAAGTATGATCTCGGAAACTCGGATCACTTTACTATTTTTGCCTCGTTTTCGTTCTCTCGTTTTTGTATACGAAAAGCTGCGTTAGCTTGAGTTCAACGATGATGTTGATGCCATGGCAAAAATGGTTGAAAGAATAATATGCGTAGGGAGGAAAGCTTTCATCCCTAAAAAAAACTATTTCGATTAAATCAAGAAACAAATCTAAGCCTTTAATAGCCTATTATTGACCACAGAGTCAATATTGAGTAATTATCAAAAGAAAGAATTTTTGTAAATTTTATAGAATTCTTTGACTAAAACTGAAAACAATTTTTTAACAAGCAATACCGCACAATATCAGGAGTGTTGCCTACGGAAAGCATACAGTTAGTTTCCAATATTAATTAATTATTGTTTCCACATAAATAGGACTAATATTTGATGCAGAAACTTATGAAAAGGTGATATGAGTTTAAAAAAATTAAATCTTTTCACTGCACTAAGTCATTTTTATGGATTTTTATAGAAATTGAACTCTATTGATATTATGAGATCTATTTCGATTGGATTTTTAACTACTAAAAGATGTAACTTTAAACATAATTTCATTAAATTTTTTGACAACAATACCTACAGAAATTGTCTTTCCTTTAACATGTCTTCAACGGTTTTAAAAGGACAAAAGTTTTTTATTCTTATTCTTGCTTAAGTAAACTTTGTACGAAATATCAAAGAAGTATAAATAAAATATGTATATTGTATTTTGCACTACTCTATCCTTAACTTACGTAATAATGTATGTACATATACATACATATATGACACACATCAAGACAGACAATCTATGGTAAAGGACTACCAAAAAAAAAAAGAAAAAAAAAACAAAACAAATCCTACAGTGCAAATAAAGTCAGATGATGTTATTCTCTGCTTGTAAACAAATCTGTAAATGGCAATAAGAAATTCGCATGTCATTCGTGTGATTATACTACCATTTGTTTATAGTAAATGTTATCAAAGCCCATGATAAAAATGGGAGCAGAAGGGTTTAGGTAAGTTTATTTAGTCCGTGTAATGTTTTCTTACAAACTATTGGGTTGTTCGGAAAGTAATTTCGTTTTTTTCACGACAGAGGATTTAATTGTATTTTTTTGCACTCAACTTTACACTTGAGCCGTATAATCTTTGTATGCTTTGAGAGCTCATATAGTAAGGCTTGTGTGTGAAAAATTTCAATTAATTCTACGCAGTAGTTTTTGGTTGGTGCCATTTTAAATATGGAGAACGATAAGCAGCATTTTCGACATATCTTACTGTTTTACTACAGAAAGGGTACAAATGCTGTTCAAGCAGAAAGAAATTGACCGATGTGCACGAAGAAGGTGTGTTGACAGTACGCCAGTGCCAGAACTGGTTCCCTAATTTTCGATCCGGCAATTTTAATGTCGAAGATGCACTGCGTTCGAGAAGGCCGGATGAATCTGATAAAGACGCGATAAAGGCGTTAGTTGATTCGAACCGACGAATAGCAAAACGTGAGATCGTAGTGAGGTTAAATTGATCAAATTCAACAGTTTATGACCACTTGGAAGGCCTGGAGTTATCCTCGAAGCTCGATGTATGATGTCCGCGATTCGCTTCTCAAACGTCATGAAAATGATCATTTTTCGAAGCGCATCATCACTAAGGATGAAAAATGGGTTGTACGTTGTACACAACAACGCCAAACGCAAGAAACCATGGAGTAAAAAAGATAAACCGGCTCAAACCATTTCCAAAGCCGACATTTACCGAAAAAAAGTGATGCTGTCTATTGGGTGGGATTTTAAAGGAATCGTTTTTTAGCTTTTACCTCACACAAGTTTGGTCGCTCACCAAAAGCTTTTACAGCTTGAATGGGATGAAATGCTACACCCACCATATTCTCAAGACCTGGCACCATCGGATTATTATTTGTTCCGGCCACTCCAAAATTTTTTAAAACGGTAAAACCTTCACCTCAAATGAGGAGGTCAAAAACTACCTCGATCAGTTTTTTGCCAGCAAAGACCAAAAATTTTATAAGCTTGGAATTATGCTACTGCCAAAAAGATGGCAAAAGGTGTTGGACCAGAACTGCCCATATATAATTGAATAATGTATTTCTTTATTATTCGAAAATTGTCTTTCATTTTCACAAAAAAAAAACAAATAACTTTCCGAACAACCCAATAGTATACAATAAAATTTAAAGAAAATTAAATTTCATAATAAATATTGGACAACACGTGGAATACGATTAAAAGAAAAGTTTAAGATACTGAATGGGCATTGGAAACAATAGTCTATATTCAACCGTTAGAGATACGTATTCTATATAAGGCGACTTTCTTGATAAAATGAATCCATGCCACAGAGTGTAGTTGCTACACGAATAGCTCCAATTATGAAAATAGGACGATACTGGGACTCTATACAGAAGAACCAGAAAAGAAACTGCCTCCGACTGCCTGAGCATAATACGGTGTTTCAAGCAGAATATATGACCTGGACTAGTAATCACTTGGTAAGTTTGACGCATATAGATTTAAATAACTTTGCATATAGTAAAATGACAATTTGGACAATAATATCTAAGAATACCGGATAAAAAACCGTCCATACATATAAAAAGGCGGTGAACAATTACTTCTGCTATACGACGGTAAGCATTAGTTATCATGAATTGATAGAAAATGAGAAAGCGAGTATTTTGGCGAATAGAGTTTCACATACCATAATCTTGGATAACCTTAGGCCTCTCAGTGCAAGAGTTACAGGCTGTTGCATCTACTTGCACTACATACAACGGTGAACAAATTATAAATCCTTGGTTCAGTGAATTCGTATTTAGAGGAGAAAAACCAAGGCAAAAATAATAAGAACTGTCTTTCTAAACAATGTGCCTGACGATATCACAGTCCTTTGGAATGAATGTTCGAAGTACAAAAGAAGAACGCTTGCCAATGACTGCGGTCTCTTGCTTAAAACTGATTGAGAAGAACAAAAGTCAAACTACGGTACAAAATGTTTGTTTACTTATAGTCCAGTCGGACATTAAATCCTCGCTCCAAGTGCAACTAAAACAAGACTAACTACGAATCATGCTTCTAGAAGACGACAAAATAAACAACAATTTTTGAAGCTTCATTAAGCAAGTTCAGCCAATTGGCATTGGTGTGAAGCACAGTAACTTCTTGAGGTTGCAGTTGATAAGGAAACCAAAACTAAAGTGATTGAAAATTGGTAATCACAGAGACGTTATGTTCAATTGAAGGAAAAACTGATCCAAAAGCTGCTTTGTAAGCAAGTTTTTATGTTTATTCCAACTTTTGTTGTCCTCTTGTTAATTATAGCCTGTTTCCTTTTTAAGGGTGACAAATTTTATTGAGTGGAAACGTAAAAGTAGACTTCTTTTTTTGTTTCCATACTACAATTTCACTTGTTAGCAATTTTCTTTTAAAATTGTAAAAAAAACGGGTTTAACCCTTTCATGCGCGAATTTTTTGGGCCAGAGCTAAATTTTGTTTAAGGACATGTGTTTGTTAGTCACGGCCTAAATATGAAGTGATATTTAATTCGGAGTCCTACGTATTCGGGTTTTACACGTTTTTAATCAAGCTTGTTTGCAAAAAAATTAAAAATTACGGAATTTATGAACAAAAATGTACAATGTTGCCTATAAGAAACATCGGGCATAAAAGGGTTAATTAATTTGTGTTTTTTTAAGTGGAATCAATAATAGATCTTTAAAATAGAAATTTGTAAGTATATATACTACCCTAACTACTATTAATTCGTACACCACGCATTTTTGTTTGATAGAGAGTTAAATTTTCTGAAAGGTAATTTTATAAACTTTGATTCTATTTAATTACCATGGTGATGAGGTGGCAATTTAAGTTAGGTCACATATTAAATGTAAAGTTGTACGTAAGGGATATGGAAATAACGAAAACGCGTCTAATACTGATGATTCTTGTGATACTTCACTGTGGGAGGATATTGCTACTTGGAACTGTCTAGGGACCTAGTAAGGATATTGATATTAAGCCCCTGATTGACGAATTATCCAATGTCGCTTTTGACTTCTCTGACGTTATTAACTGGTGACTGTAATTCTCATATATTAATGGACAAAGGATTAATGCTGGAAATGACACTTATAAACACTTATAAACGAGATCATACCTACACATTTTACATCTTCTTCCGCAACACTAATTGATTTTTTTCTGTTTCTAGAAATAAATATTCAATTGCACTTCCAATGTGGGCTAATAATTTTTCCTTGCTAAGTATACCGTTACGAACATAAATCGCAACTCCACCACCCCTGGCTCTGGTCTCAATACCATTAACTAAGATACTACTATCTGACCGAAAAACCTTAAAGTCCTGTAAATTAAAAATTGTGTCTTGAACACCTACGGGAAAATAAGTTTCAGAAATGCAAACAAAATAAAAATAAATATGTGTTTACTTTCAATTAAACTCTTTATTGTTCGCACTACTTTTGTGTGCCACCGTTTACAACTTGATGAATCCAAAAATAATTGGTTTTATTCGTTATTCTTCTTTAAACTTCTTTTGCGTACGCACTAACAAATGTTCGGTAGATCTTTACAACGACGATCTTCAAACCACGACTGATTACTACACACGCATCGCGTCTTCACACAAGACTGACTGAATTCTTACTGCTGGTTGCCTGCTTTGTCTTGCCTTTTTATACGCTCACGTAACCAGTCTGATGAAGTTCTTCAAGTCGAACGTTCGGGATTTCGCCTTCTCGAGAACGCAATCGCAACTTCATCGTTGTTTGTGTATTTTGTTCACATTGCTTGTTGTTATTGTTGTTGCCTACTTTTCTTTCATACTGATATTACTTTACTTGCAATTAGTTCGTTGTATTTGTTTGTGTAGCTTTTGCTCATTTTAATGTTAAACGATGTACACCGTTTCCGTTTTCGTAACAACATTATATCGTAACAATTATACATACAGTCTCTGGAATTAGAACCACTAGAATTCATGAAATGGTGTGAAAGTTTTGGCGATGCTTTCAAAGGTTAGATCTAAATCAGAAGTTGTAATAATTAAGTAAGTAATAATAATTAATTTAAAGATAAAGAAGTTATCATGCATTTTAAAAAGGTGTAGTAGAAGTACGTATCAATTAAATTGATGTGGAAGATAGTAAGGTTTATAAAAATCAGGAAACATGTTGGGTGGTTAAACAACTTGGCCAGGAATTAACTTATTAAGGCCATCCATTTCATATATTTGTATTTATTCTTTTTTATGCATAGTGAACGCAGAACATATCACATTTTCTTTTTGAGGCGAATTGCTGCGCTCACTATTATTAAATTGGTCTGAGTTAAGTTCTCGTTAACATAGAAATTTTCAACTGAGGTCAGATCAATATTCCTAAGGCGGAAGACGAAACCATTATATGTTTCCTGTAGTTTGCCAAGGATTTCAAGAAAAAGCTCTTGTCATATGTAGACGACTGTTTCACAATAATAACGGCATCTTTAGAGTTGTCCCTACGTTAGTTGTTGTGATTCCTTAGGCGGTAAATCGCTTGAATGTTTGGTACAGGGGTATTTATGGTGTTACATACATATTTTGAAGAATATTTCCTGCAGGTTTTCGTCTTGGGAGTACGAGATTTCATTGATCCAAAGCTCAAATGAAACCGGATAATTCTCCTGTTGCTCAGTTTTTTATTTTGAGGTCACTTATATAGCGCATCGTATTAACTTCTCCAGATTTGTTCTCAAGAGTAGTTATTCTGTCATTAAAGTTTAGTAGTTTATTTTCAATAATATTGTATTTTTGAGCTTATCACTAATTAACTCCTCTTAAAATTCCTTAAATTTGAATTTGCTCCGTAAATTTTCAAACCTGTCCATACAATTCAATAGTTTGAAAGGTGAGTCTAGTAATGAAGACCGAGAAGAACTTGCCCCATATATTTGCTGAATGTCTGTTAGGCAATTCAGCAGCTCTGATTGATGGTCGGATTTCAGAATTATCAATTGCTTACATGTTATTATTGTTATTTTTGCTTTTAGATTTGTTAACATGTGTTGTTTTTCCTGACTTTTTGTCTTTCTTAAGTCGTACATCGGAACGATAATGTCGATTAAATGTAAATTGGAGTTTAAAATGAAATTTATTTATAAGATATTCAAACATTCTTTTCCCAAGAGAAATTAATTTTTTTTAATAAAATTCGTTAACACAGAGTATTATCGATACACATCTGCTGTTCAATTATTTTAATATCACTGTGGCGCAGAGCTTTTACATTCAATTTGACTGTTTTTAAAACTTTGAAAAAGTTCCGCAAGTCATATATCAAATCGCAACATGTAGGGACCGCATTAGAGCAAATTTGTTTTGAATAATACTGCCAATTTTTGCTGCGTTAATAAATACAGACGTATATTTGGCAACATTTTTCTCTTTCCTATTTTTTTGGCGACAATGAAAGGTTAGTGTTGTCAATACAATAAAGTGAATTAAATAGATGTTAAATATTTATAAGCAAAAACTAGCCGTAGTCTAGTAGGTATCAGAGATCAGAAATGAGTTGTTTTTTCGCTACTTATAAGTACTCATGAAATTTTGAATATAAGTGAGTCAACAATATTGAAATTTAACTACTCTGATTCATTCGTTCTCACTACAACGTTGATATCAAACTCATACCATTCGAAATATTTTTTAATTGATAAGCCTACTCATTCAGATTCATAACTTTAGAAAAATCCTTATAAATGATTCGAGTGACTCGAATCATTCATCAAAATTTACGGTCTTAGTTATTGTTGCATTTACAAAAAAAAGGAAAAAGACAAGCAAAATGACAGAGCAGGAAGCATACCAAACACACAACCTTTTAGAGAGTACTTTAGTACTCTGATGAGTAAATTCAAACTTTTAGAGAGTATTTTAGTGTTCGTAAGCGAATCATACTTATTTTGTGATTCTTGTAAATGTTGATTCATGGAGAGTCGAAATCAACGACATCATACGTGTTGTTAAATATGAATATGATGAGTAAATTGAAACTTTGAATATGAGTAGAGGTTCATGATATTAAAATAAGTATGAATGCGTGTAAGTATCAGAAATTATGAGTATGATTCGATTCTACTCATCATTGCTGATCTCTGGTAGGTAGTGTGTTGGCTTATTAGACATGTGGCCACGGTCCATATCCCAGGTAGACTATGTCGACTACATCTATAACGTCAGCAATTTAAGTTCCCTTATTTATTTTGTGTACATTTTTGGCCTTAACCATACCTTTTTTGTTTTGATAGAAGATTAAACAAACGTGATCGGAACTGTAAATACGAAATTAAAAACCTGCCGGTCGAGTGAGTGAATGTAAATGTGATATACATTTATTGACAATTTGAGATACTCGGACTGGCGTTGGATACACTAAATATGCTATCTTGCTTTGGCTTAATTTTTCGATGTCTTCCTCCTAAATGGTGAGTTATCAAAATTTTTTTTAATCATTTTGAAAACTGCTGATTTATTAAGTATATATTTATTATAAATTGTTTTTGCTTAAACCCAGAATTAAAATCGTTTATTATTCTAATTTTTAATCGATTTCTATTAAATGTTTAAGTCTTCACTTTAGCCATGTTGAGTAAAAGTTGAAAAAGTGAATGGATTTGATTTTAGTTTTGAAAATTCGAAATTATAAATTTTTTATATTATTAGAATATATAACCGTTAATAACAGTGCGTATTAATAAACTTTCTTTCAATATTTCGACCATTTCTTATGATTTTTAAATTTTCATCCGATAAGAACAAATGATTTTTGAAAAAGTTTCTACTGTTTTTTCAAGCACTATATATGTATGTATATATGTATTTGATATTGTGCAGGAGACTATCAACTAGCAAAAACATTGTACTATTCTTAAGTGCCAGTTAGCCAAACGTAACGTACCGGACGTTCTCTTTTTAGCATATGGAGAGCAATGTAAACGCTTACCGAAACGTTCTCTCTCGTTAGCAAAATGGAACGATCTGTATAAAACAGAATTCTCTCAAGTTTTTACGTGACATTTGAACATGAGTGATGGGGATATTGTATGCAAAGTTGCATTGTGATACAAATACCCTGTTTGGTACATTCATGTTTATTTATGTAAAACTTTTAAATTGTTACATGTATATAATGCAATTTTTAATTTTTGATTACAATAATAATAAAAAAAATTATTTTATAAGATATATATATTTATTGTTATGATTTTATTGTGCACACAAAATTTTGATTGGCGAAGTGGTACGAATTTTCCATTTTGGTACTTTCATATAAATTAATCGTATTTACTTAGGTTTAAATTGGTATATAAAAACCAAGGTTGGCAACCGATGCCTTTATAATGTCGATACCGATCAAATACCGTTTAAAAGTAAGTACCTGTACCAAAATAAGGTTTTCGGTACAAATACCGGTATTCATATACCGTTTACCCTTATACCGGTATCAATTATGGATCAATACCGGTATGGTAGCAATTTCAATACCGATATTTCTATAAAGGTTTGCAGAAATGGTTGAAATTACATATGCATTTAAATTATTTTGATCTTTATTTACTTTTCGTAAACAAAAAAACAAGATTTTCTTTGAATCAAAAGTGAAGCGCAAATCGTAGTTGAAAAATTATAGATTTAAAAATATTTAAAACCCAAATATTTACAATAAAAAATGCCTCGACCAAAGCGGAATGTTTGCAGAAAATTTTTTGAATTAGATTTCGAAAAAAAAAGTGAATAAGTGTATAATAGTTGAAAAAGAAAAAATATTTGGAAAAATTGTTAATGTAAGTACTTTCGTTTTATATTTTCATTGTGAATTTTTAAAAAGATTTTTATTTATATGCACATAGTATGACCACGGTACAAATTTAGCATGCCACATTAGAACACATCCCAAAGTAATTTGGGAGAAGATTACATCTGAAATGCAAAATAAAACTATAAAAAAGGATAATCCATCAATATCAGTTGTTAGCATAACCATATTAAATATGTTAAAAGTAAATATAACAATGTCAAAAGAGGTTTTGCTCAAGTCTTGTGTCAAACTTTGCACGGTTAATGGAAGACCCTTTTCAGTCGTTGAGGATTCAGGGTTCCGTAAAATAATCGAACCAATTTTGAAAGGACTAGGAAATTTCGCAATAAATAGATAACAAATCAGAGAAGAAATAATGAAAAAACATAAGGAAATTGTTAAAACAATCTCCAAAGAAATGGAGGGAAAATTGATCTCATTAAAAATAGATGGTCTTACCCATTTAAACCGGGCATTTTTAGGTTAGTTATGACGTTGATTACATTGCGTATTTATTAATGTATATAACTCTTTGCTTCAGGTGTAAACGCTCAATTTATTGCTAATGACAAAATCTCTTTAAGAACTTTCGCCGTAGCTGAACTCTTTGAACGTCATACGGGGGAATATCTCGGAAACACAATAATTAGCATACTTCAGAAGTATAATATCACTTATACGTGTACAACTGATAATGGTGGAAATACGATCAAATGTATATCTTTGATAAACGACTCGGAAGAAATTAATGAAAACGAACAGGATGGTGATACAGAATTTGATGAAACTCTAGAAAATTTACTTTAAACACGAAATGTATTGCTAAGATTAATTATTAAGTATTTAAACCATTTTTAAATAAAATTTTTACATACAGGCATTCGATGTGCTGCTCACACCCTGCAACTCGCAGTAAATGCTGTTTTAAGGAACGTGAAATGTTAAAGGTTGTTAAGAAATTGAGAACGCCTAATATAAATATGTTGCTAAAAAATCAGAATCTTAATAAACCTTCAATTGACGTATTACCCGGTGGTCATCTACTTTCGATATGTTGTCAACTTTTGTGGATGACAAAATCAAAGAGTTTTGTGTAAATTTATCCAGAGCTAACAGCGATTTTTTATATCCAATGAAAGTTATCAAAATATAAAAGATGCGCTGAGCGTTTTAAGACCAGCAAACATAGCTACGAAAATCCTTCAAAAAGAAAACTTAACATTGGGAGACGCCTTCGACGCTTGGTTTATATGTAAAATTGAACTACAAAAATTTATAAACAATTTCTCATTTAATTTACTTAATGAAATGAAAAAGAAGGAGGAAATTCTTTTTGAAAATGAAGCCTTCCTAGGCGCATTGTTTATGGATCCTCGTTGGAACCTTGTACTGAAGGATGTTTTTGTCGAACGAGCAATTGACCACATCGTAAAAGTAAGTGTTAAAATGGACATACTTTCCCAAACTGTAGCTCGAGTTCATCCTCTGACAGCGTAGAAGCTATTCTTCGAAATATGGAGAAAGAAAGTTCCTATACAACACCAAATAGCAATAAAATACGTGAATTGCTAAGTGCCTTTAGGAATAAAAAACGAGTACAAAGACATGTGAATGTTCTCAATTGGTGTAAAGAAAAAAGTGCAGCCAAACCAGAGCTATATGCCATTTCTAAAGTTATATTAGCTGTACCTGCCACACAAGTAAGTGTGGAACGGTTATTTTCAGGAGTAAAGTATATCATGAACCCAAGTCGGAATAGATTGGATGATGACAGTTTAAATGCAGTTGTAGTCATTCGATCTAATGAAGAATTATTTTAAAATTTTAAGTTTATGGATATTCATTCAATTAAATTGAATTAATTAATTAATTTTCTTCATGAATTGAATTATATTATTTATGTGTAAACTTTTGTGTTCTTAGATTTAATGAGAATGTTATTTCTTATCGTATGTTTTTGAATTAATAAATCTGTTATTTATATAAAAAAAATTTAAATTTTAATTCTATTTTTTTGCTTTTTAAGTTTGATACTTTTAATATAAATACCGATATATTACTTTTATACTGGTATACCGAAACCGATATAATTTAAATGCCTTTACCGATACCGTTATTCGTTTCGGTTGCCAACCTTGGTAAAAACTGATTTTTCTTTAATTATTATTATGATTGTAATGTGTATAGAAAAAAATTCAAAGAAAATAAGAAAATAATATGTATTTTCAGTTGCAATGTGACACAAATGCCTTTTTTGGTACTTTCCTATTTATAATCTTTTTAAACTTTAAAATTTTTAAATACATTTTCTTATGGTTCTAACGTTCATAAAGAATTATAAGAGCATTTTTTATTATTACTATTCTAGCTAGAGATATTGTTTTGCAATTTAATAATAGAACAATATTTGATGGTGTATTTATATGTACATAAATATTGACTCAGATTGAACCAAAAATGTACTATTTTCTAATATTACAGGAACAATTATTTGTAGTAATATAAAACTTAAGAAGCATATAACTTTTTTCAATTAAGGCATAATTGGTACTTTTAGAATTTTGCTTGACCTTAACAACACTCATCATTGTTCTGAACAGCTGACTTCGCGCAAATGTCTGTATATCAATTTCTTTGCATTGTGTTGTTCGTGTGCGTGTTGTTTTGTTTTCTGTTTCGTTTTTATTTACATTCTTGGTTGACATACGTCCCGTTTTTAACGTTTTTATAACTACACACACGTTCTTACGGCAACGTCCGCCACGTTTTTGCGTTCTCTACTCTTGAGTAACCAGCCCTTTGTTTTTTAAATATGTATTAAATCACCGATTCATGAGGTAGCTTTTAATTATCTCCACTACCTGAGGATCTAGCCCAGATTTGATTCATTTCTGAACAGAGCGTTATGCCAAATCGAATCGAATACATTTTTTATATTTAAATGAAGGTGTTTTTCACTATTTCCCCGACTTAGGAATGGCCATAATTTTGGATTTTTTCAATTAAGTTTAAAACGACATGTATTAAGTATACGTATTAACACTATTCCTGGAGTCATCGCTCTTGTAATGTATGACAATATCTTCATTATTTAAGGCCAGGTTTTGATTATTAAGTACTCTTATACTCTGTTATTGGTAACAGTCTCAATTGTTTGTAGAAGCAGAACAGTTCAAAATTATTATTTGAGCAAGTACCTCTGATTTTTGAATATTTGCTTTATAAAGATTATCATTAAGTTTGAGACTTGAAATGATTTCGTCGTCTTTCGAATAATTTTATAAGTATGCCAAAACTTCTGAGAAAATTTATTAAGGCTACTAAGCAATTTATTCCCGTTAGAATTTGTAAACTTAAAAATATCATACCAAATACATTTTCTCCTAGCATTGCTTCTCAGAATTATCAGATTCAAAATACGACTTGGCAAATATTTAAAATAAATATTTGGGTTATTATTTTAGAATGATGTAATCATTGGTATTTTGCGAAAGTTACGTAACTTGGGCTGTTAGCATCTTTGTGGTCAACAAGATTGTTCAGGGCTATTCTTTGATATACATAAATCATCTTCTAAGAAAACATCCCTTTTTGAGGTCCAATCGCTATTTAGAATTTATTTCTTTAGCTGTTGGAACAATTTGCGGAACAAAAGAGAAACAGCATTAAAAATTACTTAAGGGAAGTGGTACCACTGTGGGCTGGACAACAAAAGTCTAGGTGTACTATTATATTTTAGCAATTTCATGAATTTAAGGAATAATATGTAAAAATCATTAATCCTAATATATATTATAAATCTTTCTGTAAGTCTGTTTTTTCGTTTGTTTGTTAGCCAATCACGCCTGAACGCCTGGACCGATTTTCTTGAAATTTGGTATATAGATCAAGCTTTATATATATATATATATATATATATATATATATATATTAATATAATAAATATATATAATTATATATAAAAAATATATATAATTTTGACCAAAAGGGAAGAAAAAATGGGAAAAAGTTAGTACTTTTATGCATAAATGTTGTATTTTATCTGTTTTAAAGGTATTTTTTTACGATTGGTTAAGTTTCCCAAATAGCTATTGGAGGTGTTCCGTTTCTAAAGTTGAACCAAAAGGGGTCAACAACGGGCAAATTGAGTGCATAGCCAATCACGCCTGAACCGATTTTCTTGAAATTTGGGATATTGATCGAGCTTTTGTTTTGAGGTTATAGGCAATAAATCTTTGCAAAATTTTGACCTAAAGGGGGAAAAATGGGACAAAGGGAGAAAAATTGGCAAAAATTAGTACTTTTATGCGTAAATGCTGTATTTTATCTGTTTTAAAAGTATTTTTTACGATTTAGATTGATTAAGTTTCCCAGATAGCTATTGGAGTCCAAAAAGTCCAAAAAGGGGTAAAGGGGTGAAAAACAGGCAAATTGAGTGCATTTATATTTAGGACTTAAAGTATTCAAAAAACTGGGTTGTTTGTTAAACCGGTTTCCGAATAATTTGAAAAGTAGCATTTTTTAAGAATCCGGTTTCGAAACCGACGAACCGGTTTTTTATTTATTGTTATTTTTAATGCAAAAATGAACCAATAATATTTTTTTAAATCTAAAGAAATATTTATACGATAGGGTGTCCCATGGCCACCTTTTTTGTAGAAATACCTCCCAAACGATGCCTGTTAATGCACTGATTACCAAAAAAAATATTTTTTGTAATAGGATTATGGTATTATGTTGTTTTTTTTAACTTTTCACGAGAACGTTTTAATGTTTGGAATTTCAATACAAAACAATTGAAAATCACATTTAAAAATATTTTTTACAATTCTAAATTGATTTTTATAAAAAATTTACACAGAGTTTGCATTGATTCCAAAAATGCAAAATTAAATTTTTTTTCATAACTTGAGATATGCACTTTTTCATCGTTGCCAAAAAATTATTCTAAATAAAATTTTAAATTATTTTTCCAGCTATAAGCGCAAAATTACGGAATTTTTGAAATCCATTTCAGAAATTTTTGAGAACATTTTTTTTGGGAAAATAATACCGATGTCAAGATTTTTAAGAGCTGATAGAGAACTGAAAACCTACACGAGATTCTTAAAAACGGTATTTGTTCGTTCATTTCTAATAATCTAAAGTATAATTCTCGAAAGTCGCCTATAAGTGATAAAAGATTATTTAGACTTCACAAAAATAATTTCAAAATTTTCAATTTCTTTTCATTTTTGTATTTATTATTTTACTTTGTTAAAATAAAATCGTAAAAAAATTGCATATTTGAGTAGGTATAAAATATATTGCCATATTTCCAACATTATAGTAAATGTTAAGAACATTTTTATTTTTACCTCTTTTTTAATGTCATTTATGTCATACAAATAATTCGTATGACAGGTATCTAATTTTTGATAAATACAAAGTATTTAAGGTACTAAAAATTAATAATAGAATAAGTTTATTTATTGTATTTTTAATATATATACTTAAGTTACTGATTTTTGTATTGTTTAAGTGTTAATAATACAAATTTTTAAATTTCTTTAACAACAACAAATAATCACTTTTTTAATTTAAAAACATTTTTCATTTTTTAAACTAATCCAAACTACATAACCCGCGCAACGCCGGGTAAAATCTGTTAGTATTTTCATATTTATTTATTTTTTTCTCTTTTATTTTAAAACAAGAAAGATTTTAACGTTTTTCATAAACCAAAAGAAAAATGAGGAAAATTTTCTGGTGACTCCATATCTTTGCACCGCAAATTATAGATACCCACAAGATCTGATCGTAAACTTAAAATTCAAGGGCTTTATATTTTAAAATGCTATACCCACTATTTATTCCTTTAAGGTCAAGCACTCCTTTTAACCTATTTGGCATTAACGGTACCAGCTTTGTTTCGCGTTTTCTGATGATATTTGCCACCATGCACTCATGAGGAACTTTTTCAGTTAACTTTTGTTTGCGGTTTAACGGCTACGTAACCGTTCTTCCAAATGAACTCCTAAATACCCTCTTGGAGTCATATCGGAACTCTGTGTATGAGTATTAAGCCCGTGGCGACTTTGAGGGCCAAATCACATCTCCACATTGTGATTGGGTTCATTTAATTGTTGTAAATAATAACCATTACGAATGTTTAAATATTTCGTCAACAATTCAAACTGCCCACGCGTTGGTAAGTTTCCAAAGAATTTTACAGGAGACACAAAAAACATAATAGCTTTTTCAATTTTTAAAATTTGTAAGCTTATTAAACGCAATTATTTTTACAAAATATCTCTCTTTAAGTGACCTAGATCAAAAATTATAAGTTATTAATAAATAATATTTGTGGAGTTAGCACGTGCTTTTAATTTTTTCGTAGTTTTGTGGACTTAGCCTTTTTGCAAACCACAAAATTAAACAACTTTAAACTACATAATGACATTTTTTGTCGTCGTAAAATATGTATTTTGTATAGTGTTACCGTTTTGCATTAAAATCTCAATTTTTGAAAGAAGTGGATTTAGCGTCTTTGCGAATTATACTAACGATATAATTCTGAGTGACTTGTTGATGAATACCTGTAGTTTTTACGTGATGCTTCGTATGGATATTTGTGAACTTCTCCATATTGGCTGTAGTCGTACGAATGTCGCTCTCGCTTTATTGACCCTGTTGATTAAATCTATTTCTGCCTAGATAGCAGAAGCTACTTACGTAATAGACTTGGTTGGCCTTGTAATAAAATAAACATAAAAACATCAATTATTTTTACAAATTATTACTTAGCCTAGAGTTTTGCTTGTCCACTGTACACGGGCAAAGAATTCAGGCAGCATTTCCGTATTTCAAACAAAATGTTTGATATCAGAAAAGGCTGAAGATTCGCAATATTGCATCAGTATTCCAATCCTTCCGATCAGTTCAATTTGTCTCTGTCAACAATAAGCCGTATTAAAGACATAACATCCGTTTTTATAAGCAGTTTAAAACCAGATTGAATAAAATGTCCAACAGAAGAGAATATGATATAATAATGAAAAATAAATTATCTGGCCGTTAAAATCCTGTCTTTAGTTAAAGGCAAGTTGAATTAATGGCCCTGAATATCAATTTTATTACATTTGGGGCCATTATTACAAGCTGCCTTTAATTAAAGGCAGGATTTTAACGAGCAGATAATTTGTTTTTCATTATTGGAACTCCACAATAAGGTAGAAGTGAGCGTTAAGCTAAAGGGTAGATCATCCCAACTGTAACTTTTAAAGTGAACTTTATGTTTGAACTTACCATATTATATATTAACTATATATAATATATTATAACTATTTTTGATTGGTAGCTTTTAATAACAAAAAAAGTTAAAGGTGACTTTAAAGTTAATTTTTTCTAAACCCAACTTTAACGACAATGCCTCTAAATATCGGAGAGATTGAGATCATAGTTTTGTAGCTGTACCTATGTTTGTTAAAATACTATACACTTGGACGGTTATTTGAGTGACTGTATAAAGTAATTCTAGTATTAAATTCTATAATTTCCATTCATTGCCATTTTTTCCGGTAAGAAAAACTCAATGTTTGAGTACTTAAGAAACCCCCAAAATAATGTAATTAAGAAGAAAAGCTTCTGAGGCAAAAAATACTAGTTATTGGCATTTCTCAAGATGAGATTGAACAAAGGAGATTTATGGTAAATAAACAAAGAAATAGTTAAAAAAGCTCGTTTTTACCTAAACTCTATGCTTGCAATTCAAAACAAATTAAATTTATTTCTGGTGTTGGGACGCAGTAAGCAATTTGATTTATTATTTTCAGTGCCAGAACACAACAAATATTAAAAAAGTAAAGAAGATGACAGAAAAGTGAAGGACATGATAATGAACTTATAAAAAATGATATGAATAACTGAAATTTGAAGACAAAAAAATGGAAGCGAAAAAATTGGCAAAACTGATAGAAATTCAAGAGTTAAACAGCCTACACCTTCTGGGTGGTAAGTAGTTGATATGACTATTGTATATATCATGTTGAATTTGACCTATGGCATAGCTTTTGTTGGCTATGAGGACCGCTGTGATTTGTGGCTTATATTCATATATCTGACTTTAAAAACCTCAAATGAAATAATCAAATGGCGTCAAATCGCTCAATCTCTATGGACATTTCACATCACGTCCACGTGGGAAGGCCATGCCTTTAAATCGCTCATTCAGAATATCCAACGCAGAACGTGCTGTGCGTAACATAGTGTTATCCTGTTGAAACTACATGCCGTTGGTGTCCAAGCCAAAAGAAGTTGGTAATCGTCGACATAACATTGATGGGCTGTCTGACTTCATTCTAAAAGATATATGGACCGTTGCTCACATAACTTTTTATCCAGATATAAGTCTCATCGCTGATGATTAGTTTTGATAAAAATGAGGATCAGTAGTAGGTAAACTGCTCCATTGCATATGGTCGTTTAGCTTCATTTCCTGTGTTAGTTCAGCTTTTTGCGATTCCAAGCTAATGTCATGTGGGTAATTTCGCGAAGTTGTGGTCAGTGAAATGCCGAGTTGTTATGAGCGACGAGAAATCAAATGTCTTGAATCCTACTACAGACTCTCACGGATATCGGAGAAGTTGCTTGCATACGGGTGTTGGTCGTTCGTTTACTGAATCAAGGGACTGAAATTTACCCACCACATTGCGAATAGTCCTCTCGGTAGAACGGTTTGGCGATCAAACAATGGGCAAAGTGTAGGGTACTTTGTCCGAACAGAACACCTATTTTTATAAATGCTGTTGAATGCTACATCCGTTCAATTTAATTTGACAAAACAGAGAACTAATTTGACATATGTATGTATGTAGCTTCAACAAAACAGTCTTTACCCAATATTAAAGTTCGGAAGTCTCTTGGAAAACCCAATGTAAAAACGGACTAATTATATTATTTTGATCAGAATTCTTTGCGATATCATATTTTTTCATTGTTTAAATTATAAATGATTTTGAAATTGAAGTATTATTTTTCTTAACTGAAATGCTTTTATTGGAATTGCTATGAACCAAAAATATAATAAAAAAAATTTTTTCCTTCATGTCATCTCTCTAATAATAAAGTTTTTCGTAGCGATTTCATAGTCTATTCTAAACTTTTATACAAAGTTTTAATTTTTTAATGGTTTGCAGCAATTTAATGAAAGCAAACAATGGAAACACATTTCATCATCCACAAAAGTTGGCAACTTATTGCTCCCCATTCGAGCTTCCAAAAAGTTGTATGAAATTTATGTTTCAGTTTCTGTCTTAAGAAGTTTAAATAAGAAATTCATTGCACGTTTGGATAAAAATGGCAACATACTCGTACAAGTTTCTTTAACTTTCTATTATTAACCCATTACTGGTATACCATTTATAGTACAGTGTTTTTCTGTATAATATTTTCTTTATTGATAAAGTTTTACAAATAAACCTGTTTGTTCTTTGAGTTTACCTTAGAGATGAAGACCAATGAAAAAATGTAAAATATTTAAACAGAAGCCCAAAATACTATATTCTCAATTACTCGGTTGGAAATGTGGAAATACAACTAATTTATCATCTAGTACTCATACTTCCAAATGCTTTTGTACATATACCATCCTCAAAGGTGCCCAAGTTAGTTTGAAGTCGCCGTAGTCTAGTAGGTAGTGTGTTGGCTTATTAGACGCAAAAGCCTGGGTTCGAGCCCCAGGCCAGGCATCAAAGACAAAATACAAAAAGTATTTTTTCGGCGACTTCCTCTCAGTAGATTTCTGGCAAAAACTCTGAGACTAAATAAAAATTGCCATGAAAAGTTTCTCAATAAATAAAAATCTGTCGTTCGTAGTCGACTTTAAACTGTAGGTCCCACCACTCATGTATAAAATTAAGACACACAACATAAGTGGTGTGAGAAACTAGGACGTTGTACAATGGGTCAATTCGACCTCCGGGTACTGTATTTGTCTTAATTGACAAGTACACGTCCTCTAACTAACCTAACCTAACCTAGTTTGACAAAGACAGCATTATTGGCTATTACTAAGCTGGCACTAAGATTTATTGAAGAGTTATATTATAAAGCTTGTCATTATAATTAAAAGAATTTATAAGAACACTGAACCGATTTGTTAAGAAAGACAAAATAAGGACCCATAAAGTGATCATAGGCGGTATCATAACAACTGTGAAAGAGCAGATTAATTTTAAAACATATGATAAGAATTGGCACTAATGAATAAATTTTTGTCTTGTCGACCAGTTTTCCGCCTTAACCCGTTATTTTATGAAAAATATTTAAATGATTTTATTCTGGCGGCAAACATTTCGTTATAAAATTCTGTAAAAATAATGTCTATGCTGAGTATGAATATTATATCAGATATCAGCAATGAATCGTTTTTTCGCTACTCATAAGCACCAATGAAATTTAGAATATAAGTGAGTCACCAATATTGAAATTTCACTACTCTGATTCATACGTACTCACTACAACGTTGGCATCAAACTCATAGCAATCGAAATATGTTTGATAAAAATACTTATACCACTTATAAATGATTCGAGTAACTAGAATCATTCACCAAAATTTACAGTCTTAGTTGTTGTTGCATTTACAAAAAAAGAAGAAAAAAACACATAAGTAAAAAGACAGAGCAGCAAGCAGAGCAAACACACAACCTTCTAGTAGGTATGTATTTTACTGTTGTACGCGAATTATACTTATATTGTGATTCTTGAATATTGTTACGAAAATGGAAACGGTGTACATCACACAATGACATTTCTAAATTGTACAGACTAGCTTTTTAAATTGTACTTTTTTGACCCTAATTGTACAAAACACATTTTTTATTAGAAATATATATTTTATTTTAATAAACAATATAAAAAACATAACAAAAAAGTTCATACGAATTCAATTGCACTATTGTAACAAACAAATATTATAATTATTAATTTTATGGAGAATTTTAATTTTTCCAATTGATAAATATATATTTTTTATAAATTAATTATGTATATATAAATACATAAAACAGTCTATAATTTTTTAAATGGTTTTCAGTTAGTTTTGATAAATTTCTCGTTATTTTATAATTATAACAATAACAGTTTGATGAATTTATTAAATCTTTAGTTTGTATTAAACCAGAAAGTGTAGTTACATGCAGTCCGTTTCTCTCTTTTGTTTTTATTATATTTTGATACGAAAAAATTTGTTCCACATTTGTGGATGAATGAGGAATAGATAATATCCCTCTTACTACATTACTACGTTCTAAAAACATATATTCATTTGATTCGTTTTTAATTTCAAAAATTTTGGTCCAAAAATTGCTTATATTTTCATTTTTATACTATTTTATAATTTCTAAATCAGCCAGAGTTCTCAATTGTGAATTTATTGTTTCGAAATTTTGGTGTTCATTACGAAACATTTTTATTAATATTATAAAAAATTAGTACGACGTTGTTAGTTTTTTCAAAGATAACATTTTCTGGGGAAAACTTATTAAACCAGTTTAATGTTTAAATAAAAATTTTTGGCACTTTTTTTAAATTGAATGATAACATTTTCTTCAATTTCATTATTTGATATATAAATGTCTACCTGGGTTCCGCAATAAACATCTTCTAATGGAAGATGATTATCTTCATCATTTAGATCTAAATTTGATATTTCATACTTATCGAGTACAAATTTTTTAAAAAAATTGCGACCCAAAAAATTGCGGAATAAAAATTTTATAACATGAATTCGAGCGTTTCTGCTTGCATTTCTAAATTTACAACAGTATGCTAGTAGTAAGGTTTTTTATTATGTGGTTCAAGCTGCAAAAAAAAAAAAAACTTAGGAACGAAAGACAAAGTAGAGAGAAAAATGTTCACAATAAATTGCCAGCCAAAATGAGTTCCCATTTCAAATCAATTAAGAATCAAAATTGGGAAAATTTTGAAATTTTACAAAATGGGAGATTGGTGTACCATTTTATTTTTGATGTTTGAGTTGTACCAAAAAAAAGTACATTTGTACCAATTTTGCCAACCCTGGTGTACATCGTTTAACATTAAAATGAGCTAAAGCTACACATACAAATACAACGAACTTGTTACAAGTAAACCAACAACATCACTATGAAAGAAATGGGGATAGACAAGTAAGCGAGAATGAAACAACAAGCAATGTGAACCAAATACACAAACAACAAACCGCGACAGAGTTCTCGAGAAGGGGAAACCCCGAGCGTATAGAACGGAATTTTGACGTTTACCAGCGAATTATGAAAGGGACAGTAAATATTACCACAAAGTATTTCCGTGTCTCTCTGATTGTCTGTCTTTATTGTTTATTTATGTTTTTTTAGTTTTCGGGGCGAGATAATAATAACAAATAATAACAATAACAAATTTTAACTTTTTCTTTCAAGAAATTAAAAAATATTGGCAACTTTCAGCTAGAATTTTATATAAGCAGTAGGTCTTGTTTTGATCTTATAATATTTAGCTTCTTAATTACCTCTTGCATAAGACTCTATGTTAATTGTGACCGAAAATCGCCCACATTTCGATTAATAATTAAATATTTAAGAATCTTTAAACTTTTCATTGAAGAAATTAAAATATATTCCAAATTTTCCCTTTTTTAATACAAAATAAATGTTTATTTACATTTAATTTTTCTGCTTTATCCGCTAGTTTTCACTCTGTATATCTGTTGCTTCTAACACATTTGATTCGCAAAACATTATAAAAAAAATTTCTCCCTCCAAATTGGTCAGTAATGTTGCTGCTATGAGCGCTTGTTAAACGTCAAAGATTTCTATTCTGTGTGTTCGGCGTGTTCGACTTCAAGAACCTTCATCAGACTGTTTGCGTGGGATAGAAAAAGGCAAGACAAAGCAGGCAACGAGTAGTAAGAATTCGGTCAGTCTTGTGTGAAGACGCGTTGCATGTGAAGAGAACAGTCGTGGTTTGAAAATCGCCGTTCTAAAGACCTGCCGAACAATTGTTAGTGCTTACGCTAGCAGTGGTGTAAAGAATAATAACAAACTAAGAAAATTGTTGTTGCTGTTTATTTTGTTTGCAATAAACGAACTCATATTTTAAACGTTTTTAAGAAAGGTAAAATAACAATATTTTTAGTTATGGAGAGTCGAAATCAACAGCATCATACGTATTGTTAAGTATGAATGCGTATAAGTATCAGAAATTATGAGTATGATTCGATTCTACTCATTTACTCGAATGCTTTAATTAGTTAGAAATCGATAACTAAATTTTTCTAATATAAAATAAAAATAAACACTACATACATAATTGTAATGTAATGTAATTGTAAAATAGTGTTTATTTTTATTTTAAATTATAAAAGTTAATAATGAAATAAATGATAATTTGGGTTTTTAAAATATGCGAAGTTTTATTTAAAGAGAATTCCACGTACAGACAAACATAACATACATACAAAATTTAAATTCTGTTTATAATTTTAATTTTCAGTTTTGGTGGTTTGTAATATTGACATGTTGTCAACACTGCTAAGCAGATGTCACGTCAAAATGTAAGAAAATTCTATTTTACATTACCGTTACATTACATTGCTGTAACCATTCGTATTGCTGTTTCTTACTGTTGCGGTTACATTCCGTTACTGGAATAACTGGGGCTTAAAGGAATGTAACCGCAACAGTTAAGCCACAGTTATGCTACCGTAACGGAATGTATGAGAGGATTGTATGAGAGCAGAAATTACCTCTTTAGTACTTCCATGCTTTAATTTTATAAAAAATTTGAATATTAACACATATATAATGGTTTTTCTTTAATTTTTTTATAAAATAAACATAAAAATTTTAAACAAAATATGTAAATATATGTATGTATTTCGAGGGGTGAAGTGGAACAAATAGATGCCCGTTTCGCACTTTCTTATTTATACACGAATCTTTTTAATCTTTAAAATTTTTAAATACTGTTACGCAAAGCGAAACAATAAAAACGATAAACAAAAGCTACCAGCTACACCAACACAAAGCCACACGATACAAACGCACACTAACACTAAGTATACAATGAACGTGTTGGTTATCTAAAGCTGCACACACACATATGTATGACGAACCTGGTTGCGCCTAGTACGGCAACATAAGCAAAGTACACAACAACAATGTACTAGCAATAGAGTTCTCGAGAAGGCGCGAGCGAGAACCTTCCACATCGAGAACGTTCATCATACTGATTGATACGCGTGTGTGCGGACTATAAAGGGCTGGACAAAGCAAGCAGCAGTCAGAGTTAATTCAGTCAGCCTTGCGTGAAGTTGCGTGTGAACAAAATAAGTCGTGGTTGTACAGATCCAGTGAATACTTGTGTGAACTAGTACAGTGAATAAACAGATAATTATTGTTGTATCGTTAAGTGTGAACAGTGGCACAAACGTAGTGTGAATAATAAAGAGAGTTTAACTGAAAATAACCGCATATTTGTTTTTACTTTATTTGCAATGAACGAACTCATATTTAAACGTTTTTAAAAAGGTAAAAACGTAACAATTGGTGTCAGAAGTGGGATTGCAATATCCAAAAGTAAAAATAAATAAAAAAAAAATAAAAATAAATAAATAAATAAAATGAAATTCTCCGAACTAAGAGTGGACCGGCTGAAACGAGAGTTGGGTAAACTAGAGCTACCAACAACGGGCACGAAGAATGAACTGCAAAGGCGGTTAAGGGAACAAATGCAGCTTCAGGGCATAGACATTGAATCCTACGAGTTCGAGGATGAAGAGGAACGAGAGTTACAGGCCCCTGCAACCCCTGGCGGTGTTAACATAAATTTGTTGCTAGCCGCTATGATGGAGAAAATGCAAGTAGCAAACCAAAAGCTATTTGCTGTTCAAAAAGCTGCTAGAGCTGAGAACCAGAAGCTATTCGAAGCTTCTAGAACCGAAAATCAAAAACTGTTAGCTGAAGTGCAAGAAGCTTCTAGAACCGAAAATCAAAAACTTCTAGCTGAAGTGCAAGAAGCTTCTAGAGCCGAAAACCAAAAACTACAAGCATTAATTTTGACGAAAATCGAAAAAGAGCTCGAAGCGACATCAGGGAAGCTGCAGGAAATACACGAGTCGGTCAGCAAAAGAATTACTGGTGTGGAGGAAAGGATGTCACATTTAGAAAGGACCGTCGACACGAAAGTGAACGATTTGGGAAAGACCGTCGACGGAAAACTGGTGATAATGGAAGAGAAGATCAACAGCCTCCAGAGCCAGAGACCGGAACCAGTGCGAGTTGTATCCGAAAGTACCGGCAGGATAAAAACATTTTCCAATTTGAGACGGTAGCCAGCAGAAACGGATGGGACGATGGAGAGAAGGCTCTAGAACTAATTCTGGCGTTAAAAGGTATCGCAGCTGAGATTCTAGAAACCATGTCAGTCAGCAGCAGAAACAACTACAACCACTTAACGGTGGCGTTGCAGCATAAATTTGGCGATGAGCACAAACGGGAACTATACCGCATGGAGTTGAGATGCCGGGCGCGATAGCCTAATGAGTCGCTTCAAGCCTTCGCAATGGAGGTCGAGAGATTGGTGCAGCTCACATACCCAGGAGAAAACCACCCGTTGATAGACAACTATAAGACCGAGGTATTTGTTAATGGCATACGAGACCCTGACATTAAACAAAGCGGGTATTGGCAGGTGGAGATTGCAGACAAGGACAAAGAGAAAACCGCATTCAGTGCGAACGGCGGCTTATGGCAGTTTAAGGTTATGCCATTTGGACTCTGTAATGCTCCGGCCACATTCGAGCGGCTTATGGAACGTGTGCTAAAGGGACTGCATTGGAAGACTTGCCTGGTGTATCTCAACGACGTAATAGTAATGGGCAGAACTTTCGACGAACACCTCAAGAACCTGGGAGAAGTTCTGCAACGAATAACAACGGCTGGACTAAAACTAAGCGTAAAGAAATGTGCATTTTTCCAAAAGCAGGTGAAATATTTGGGGCATCTTGTCACAGCAGATGGCATATCCACCGATGAAGATAAAATACGAGCAGTAAAGGACTGGCATCGTTCCCAGAATCTTCATGAACTACGCAGCTTTTTGGGACTATGCACATACTACAGACGCTTTGTGCCTAACTTTGCCAGCGTGGCTACAAGTTTGCATGAGCTCACCAAGAAGTCAAAAATCTATCAATGGGGTGAGCCACAGGAGAAGGCGGTCCAGACACTAAAACACCTATTGTGTGCTGCACCAGTTTTGGCGTATCCAGTCCCAGGAGAAAAGTTCATCTTAGACAGTGATGCTAGCGGATATGGTATTGGTGGTGTACTTTCCCAAGTGGTCAATGGAACAGAGAAAGTCGTAGGCTACTATAGTCGCACATTGTCAAAGCCTGAAAGGAATTATTGTGTAAATCGACGAGAGCTACTGGCAGTGCTGGAGTGCATCAAACATTACCACAAGTACCTGTATGGCCAAAATTTTCTGCTAAGGACTGATCACTCTGCACTGAGATGGCTGCTACAATTCAAGAACCCTGAAGGACAGTTAGCATGTTGGATTGAACGCCTCCAGACCTACGACTTCAGCATCGAACTCTTTCACGCCGACCTTGTAATTTGGAATGTAAACATTGCGTGAAAGCTGAGAAAAAGGAATCCATCGTCGATATCCGGCTAACGCGGATTGAAGCCAACGAAGACTGATCTCAAGCACAAAGGAGTGACCCAATATTGGCGAAGGTAATAGCAGCGAAGGAGGAGGACAAACGACCTACAAGAAATGAGATATCCGCAGAAGGTCTTCTTACAAAAGCATATTGGGCACTACGGGACAGCTTAAAGATCATAAATGGGTGCCTATATCGACTTTGGGAAAGCGCTGATGGCAAGACCTCATCCAACCTATTGGTAGTGCCTTCCTCCAAAATGAAAGAAGTGTTAAAGGAGTTCCATAATGGAGCCAGCGGAGGACATCTTGGAGTGACAAAGACACTGGAAAGTCTAAAACAACGTTTTTATTGGGTTGGATGTCAACAAGCAGTGGCGGATTGGATAGCAAACTGCACCCAGTGTATTGAAGCTAAAGGTCCAACAAGGAGAAATCGAGGTCAGATGCAGCAGTATAACTCAGGTGCACCTTTCGAGCGGATAGCGATGGACGTTGCAGGCCCTTTTCCAGTCAGCAATGCCGGAAACCGATATGTTCTCGTTGTGATGGACTACTTCAGCAAATGGCCGGAAGTATATGCCATACCCAATCAAGAGGCGAACACAATAGTTAACGTTTTTGTGAACAACTGGGTATGCCGCTACGGGGTTCCAATAGAACTACATTCCGATCAAGGCAGAAATTTTGAGTCAGCTGTATTCAAGGAAATGTGCGAAGTATATGGCATTAAGAAGACTCGAACGACGCCTCTTCACCCACAGTCAGACGGAATGGTAGAGCGATTTAACCGAACCCTGGAGGAATACTTGCGAAAAGTAGCGATCGAGCAACAGAAAGACTGGGACGAACACATTCCGAGGTTTCTACTGGCGTACCGATCCGCGGTCCATGATTCAACATCTAGATCACCCGCCAAGGTTATCTTTGGGACTGAGATAAAGCAGCCCGGTGACTTAGAGTTTGGTGTTAAGCCCGGCACAGGGAGGGATGCCACATACACAGGAAAAGACGAAAGCCTAAATGAACTTCATGAGTTTGTGCGCACCCGTATGAAAATGGTCAGTGATAGAATGAAAGCCAGGTATGATCGTGCGGCAAACACGGAAGGCTTCCATGAGGGACAAATGGTTCTGCTATACAACCCAAAGCGGAAGAAGGGATTATCTCCCAAGCTACAAACCAGCTGGGATGGACCGTATAAGATAATAAAGCGGTTAAACTATGTCGTGTACAGGATACAGAAAGCTAACAGCCCCCGAGCAAAAATGAAGGTCGTACACATAGAGCGACTGGCAAGGTATGGGAAAAGAGATAATGAGCCTATTCGGGACGAACAGGCTTAAGTGGGCGGCAGTGTTACATAAATCGAAACGACCTAATAAAGTTTAACAATAAAAACGATAAACAAAAGCTACCAGCTACACCAACACAAAGCCACACGATACAAACGCACACTAACACTAAGTATACAATGAACGTGTTGGTTTTCTAAAGCTGCACACACACATATGTATGACGAACTGATTGCGCCTAGTACGGCAACATAAGCAAAGTACACAAACAACAATGTACTAGCAATAGAGTTCTCGAGAAGGCGCGAGCTAGAACCTTCCACATCGAGAACGTTCGTCATACTGATTGATACGCGTGTGTGCGGACTATAAAAGGGCTGGACAAAGCAAGCAGCAGTCAGTGTTAATTCAGTCAGCCTTGCGTGAAGTTGCGTGTGAACAAAATAAGTCGTGGTTGTAAAGATCCAGTGAATACTTGTGTGAACTAGTACAGTGAATAAACAGATAATTATTGTTGTATCGTTAAGTGTGAACAGTGGCACAAACGTAGTGTGAATAATAAAGATAGTTTAACTGAAAATAATCGCATATTTGTTTTTACTTTATTTGCAATTAACGAACTCATATTTAAACGTTTTTAAAAAGGTAAAAACGTAACAATACATATTGTTATGATTGTGCATAAAGCAGTATAAGAGTGTTTTTATTATTATTGTTCTAGCTAGAAGTATTGGAATTTAATAAGACAAAAAATAGAACAATATTTGATGGTGTACTTATATGAAAATTCCCTAAATATTGACCCAGGTTAACCCAAAAATATTATATTCTGTATTACAAATAATAACAATATAATAAAATATATATAATAACAAAAAATGTAAGAAGCAAATATGTATATCTTTCTCCTATCAAGTCCTATTTTGTACTTTTTTAAAATTCGCGTTAACTTACAACACTCATCACTGTACTGAAAATAATAAATTTCATTTGCAGTTTGTCGTTTTCGTGTATGTGTTTTGTTGTCTGCTTTGTTTCGTTGTTATTTACATTCTTCGTTGACAGATGTCAATATTTTAACGCTTCTGTAACTACACAAACGTATGTAAATTAAACTAAAATTTTATTTTTAGTTTTTTAAAATTACTTCAGACTATTATCTGAAGTTTAATGTTGGTTAAACAAATATTACAAATGAACTGACAGAAAACTTAATTATGTTTTACTTAAAATAATAAATTATTCTATATTCAATAACTGTACCCATACGCAAGGTCAGCAATGTTCTAGTTACATTTAAAAGTATTGAACATAAGTTTAATGCCTTTGTTGCTAATTTGCTTAGGTAAGCTTTATCGTTCAATGACCTGAAGTAATTAATTTTAATTTTAAATATTTTGGTTCTTAACTCCTCCGCCCTTAAATTCAATCGTCCTCGATTGATTTAAAATATGTTGTTAAAATGTAGCTCTTGGAGTGATTCTAATGAAAATATGTTTAAGTTTTTCTGTTCTATTAGATTATCTTGCATTAGGGCTGGAATTGGTCATATGGTTTACTTCCAGGTTCTGATATATTTTGTCATCTATTTTTATTATTAGGTAATTGTTTCTGTTGAAACAGTTTTGCTAACATCATTCAGGAGTATTATCCCGTCTGCAATTTCTTCAACACGAGGAATATTATGAACAATGCTTTTTGCGCATGTGGATTGTTTATTGAGTATAATTTTTGTTATACAATTATCATTACTTAGATCTGATAAATAAATTTTATTACAAATTTTGATTTTATTATAAATTTTACAATTTTCTTCTATTGCATAAATTTCATCTCTATTTAAAAATATTTCTGTGGAATTTAAATTTATTATAGAGTTATTGTTTATAATAGGTTTTACAATAAGTTTTTTATATAAAATCTCGCTTGTAATTGGAATTTTAATAATGTATAAAATATTTGTGTTATTGCTATAAACACTTATTTTCGATAATTCTAAAGCTTCTTCTATATTGTTGAAAGGCATATTTTCTTTTATTAATTGATTAATTACAAAGTTCAATTCCTTTTTGTTTTATTAATTTCTTATATGGTCTTTATGAACCATTCTATTAGATTCTGTCAATACCGTACTTCTGTTATTTTCTTTGACTATTTCTTCTTTATATCTTGATGATAATTTAGATCCTAGTCTTTTATTTATTTTTACATAAATTTTCTGGCCCTTTTTCCTGTTTCCTAACGATGGCTTCTATGTTTTCTTTTCTTGCATTTTCGTATTATTCTGGACTAGTACTAACTCTTTTTCCAAAAAATAATTCAATAGGTTTCTTGCCTGTTGTTGAGTGTATGGTGTAATTATATTCATAAACTGCTCTATCGAGTAATTCTTCAAAAGTCCTATGTGTCTTCTCTGTTTTAAGGAAACGCATAATTTCCGACAATGTGGAATGAAATCGTTCCACTTGGCCGTTAACGGTACTTTTGTAGGGGGAGTTTTGAAAACCTTTATATTCAGCAGATCTTCAAGCATAAACAAAATTGAATCTGAATTTAATGATTTTTCATTATCTACAACTACTATTCTAGGAACACCAAAACTAAATACTATTTTCCTTAATGGTTCTCTAATATCTGCTATTGATCTAGAATTTATTACTGTTGCCTGCGCATATTTTGTAAGCTTGTCTATTGCAGTTAGTGTTAAATATTTTTCAGTGGACCAAATGTCTATGTGTAGTAATTCTCCTGCGTATTGTGGGATTGGGGTAGGTGATATATTTGACTTATTAGGATGTCTATCGTATTTTCCTTCTTTACAAACTTTACATTGTTTTATTATTTTATTTAGAGCATCACTCATCTTTGGGAAGTAATATTTTTCTAAAAGTTGTAATTTATTTTCTTTGGCGTTTCTGTGGGCTCTTTTGTACTTTCAGAGATTCTTCTTCCTGCCTGAAAGAGTCAACCAAATCTTCTACTTGGGTTTGTGTGTATCTGATTTTATATTTAGAAATGTGAAGGGGGTATATTGATTGTATCTTTCCCATTATGCTTTCGCAAGTAAACAAACCATTCACTACACTCGGATTAAGATATCTCTTCTCTTGGGGCTGTAATAATATGTCTATAAAAAGTTGGGAAAGGTAATTTAAATTTGTATTCAGTCGTTTCTCCTATAAGGATAACAATCTGATTTTTAAAGATGTTTATAGGACATTCAACTGCAGGAATTAGATTCTCTCCTGAACTATCATCGCTGTGTACTGTTGCCGTTAAAGAGTTAAGATTAGTGTCGTTTTGTGGTGGTCTAGAAAGAGCATATGCAACCACATTACTTTTACCGGGCTTATAATGGAGTTCACAATTATATTCCTCCAATATTGCCTTCCAACATTTCATTATTGCGTTATTGTTTTTGTTACAACCTTAGTAAGAGGTTGGTGATCAGTGAATATTATGACTTTGGCGTGGCCATACAGATAATTTCTCAATGAATCAAATGCCCAAATTATAGCTAGCAATTCCCTCTCGTTGGCTGCATAGCTCTCTTCTGTTTTACTCAGAGATCGAGAAATGAATGTAATTGGTCTGTTTTCCAGGCTAAGGACAGCGCCAATAGCGTAGATTGAAGCATCTGTTGTTAATTCAAAACATTTAGTAAAGTCTGGGTAAGTTAATATGACACCTCTTGAAGATAAGATCTTGTACAATAACGCACGTGTCGTTTTTAGGACTTGGCTACCAGCAACGTTGCCAGTATTTTTTTAACTTTTTACTTCTGGGAAAATACTAGTTTTCTACAAAAGTATTACAATTTCTAAAGGAAACACCGAAACCCAGTGCCCTTTGTTGATGTTTCTTTACTATTTTTGCTCGGGACTAATAAAATACACAATGTTTTATTTGAAAATGTAAATATTTCATGTTATTATTGTTAAATTTTTTTAAAAAAATTAAAATTGAATTTTGTCGAAAAAACTTGGAAAAACAGGGAAAACTTGGCAAATGGCAACGCTGGCTACCAGAGCCTACAGTCGTTAAGTTTAAAGCCCCAGTTATCTACCGGCACGTAATGTAATGTAATGTCTACTGAACGTAAAAATGTAAGAGCAATTATAGAGAACGTAAAAACGCGCTATATGTTTTTATGTAAACAAAACAATGAAAGAAATAACCAAAAATAAATAAAAATTGCAAAAACTAAAAGACAAAAATTCAGATATGGACATAGAAGACATGTCTTTGGGTTTGAGTTTTTATTTTGTTTTTTAAGCACACTTAATATTAATTTCATATTTAAAAAACTTCGTTTTCACTCTTTATCACTTTTAATACGACGCCTTTTGTTTTTAATTCAGCTGTTAACCAGTGTTATCACTACAGAGTTTATAGGTTCATTTCAACCATTTATATTTATTTAAAGGTATTTATTAAAAGTTTTATGTACTGTTTCTGTAAGCCAAACAATTTTACTTTCACTCAAACAAAAATACTCAATTTAGTTTGTGTTTGTTTGTTGAGGAAAATAAACACAAAATTGAGTGCTTTTGATTGTATTTTCCATATAAATAGACAAGGAAGTGACATCTTTTATTTTACAGAAGCAGGTCAGGTATTTCGAAACCAAATTTGTACGAACGTTAAAACGTAGTTAACTTCTCTAATAAAAGTAAAGTGAAATGCTTTTCGAACGCTTTAATTAGTTAAAAATCTATAAATATATTTTTCTAATTTAAAATAAAAATAAACACTACCTACAAAATGTAATAGTAAAATAGTGTTTATTTTTATTTTAAATTATAAAAGTTAATAATGAAATAAATTATAATTTGGGTTTTTAAAATATGTGAAGTTTTATTTAAAGAGAATTCCGCATACAGACAAACATAACATATGTACAAAATGTAAATTCTGGTTATAATTTCAATTTTTAGTTGTGATGGATTTTAATATTAACATGTTGTTAACACTGCTAAACAGATGTCACGTAAAAATGTAAGAAAATTCTATTTTTTACAGATTCTTACGTTCCGGTTACGTTACATTACATTTCTATATCCATTCGTATTGCTTTAAACATAACAAAAACGATCAGCTGTTTCCTACTGTTGCGGTTACATTCCGTTACGGTAGCATAACTAGGGCTTAAAGCCACCATTTTAAAAACCACCAAAACTGAAAATTGTAATCATAAACAGAATTTACATTTTGTACGTATGTTATGTTTGTCTGTATGTAGAATTCTCTTTAAATAAAACTTCAGATATTTTAAAAACCCAAATTATAATTTATTTCATTATTAACTTATATAATTTAAAATAAAAATAAACGCTATTTTATTATTACATTATGTAGATAGTGTTTATTTTTATTTTATATTAGAAAAATATAGTTATCGACTTTTAACTAATTAAAGCGTTCGAAAACCATTTCAATTTGCATTTTACTTTTACTCGAAAAGATAAAAACGTTTTTACATTCGTACAAATTTGGTTTCCGAAATACATGACCTGTTTCTGTAGGATAAACGATTTCACTTGCTTGTCTATTTATATGGAAAATACAATCAAAAGCACTCAATTTTTAGTTTTTGTTTGTGTGAAAGTAAAATTGTTTGGCTTACAGAAACAGTACATAAAACTTTTAATAAATATCTTTAAATAAATATAAAATCGTCGAAATGAATCCGAAAACCCTGTAGTGATAACACTGGTTAACAGCTGAATTAAATAAAAACAAAAGATGCCATATTGGAAGTGATAAAAGGAGTGAAAACAGAGTTTATAAAATTTGGATTTAATATTAAATACGTTTAAAAACCAATAAATAAAAACTCAAATGCAAAAACATGTCTTCTATATCCATATCTGAATTTTTGTCGGTTAGTTTTTGCAATTTTTATTTCTTTATTTGTTTTTGTTTATTGTTTTGTTTACCTAAAAGCATATGATTACGTTTTTACGTTCTATAATTGCTCTTACATTTTTACGTTCAGTGCACATTACTGTTACATTGCGTTACATTACGTTCCGGTAGCATAACTAGGGCTTAAAGCCCTAATTATGCTACCGTAACGGAATGTAACCGCAACAGTAAGAAACAGCTGATCGTTTTTGTTATGTATAAAGCAATACGAATGGTTATACAAATGTAATGTAACGTAACCGGAACGTAAGAATCTGTAAAAAATAGAATTTTCTTACATTTTTACGTGACATCTGTTTAGCAGTGTTAACAACATGTCAATATTAAAAACCGCCAAAACTGCAAATTGAAATTATAAACAGAATTTACATTTTGTACGTATGTTATGTTTGTCTGTATGTGGAATTCTCTTTAAATAAAACTTCACATATTTTAAAAACCCAAATTATAATTTATTTCATTATTAACTTTTATAATTTAAAATAAAAATAAACACTATTTTACTATTACATTATGTAGGTAGTGTTTATTTTTGTTTTAAATTAGAAAAATAAATTTATCCATTTCTAACTAATTAAAGCGTTCGAAAAGCATTTCAGTTTGCATTTTACTTTTACTAGAGAAGATAAAAGCGTTTTTACATCCGTACAAATTTGGTTCCCGTAGGATAAACGATTTCACTTGCTTGTCTATTTATACGGAAAATGCTATCAAAAGCACTCAATTTTAGTTTTTGTTTGTGTCAATGTAAAATTGTTTGGCTTACCGAAACAGTACATAAAACTTTTAATAAATACATACATACATAACATACACAATTGGTCATTACAGCCCTTCAGTCAGGATTACGATTCACACCACTTATGTTGTGTGTGTTAATTTTATACATGAATGGTGGGACCTACAGTTTAAAGTCGACTCCGAACGACAGATTTTTGAGAAACTTTACATGGTAATTTTATTTACTCTCAGAGTTTTTTTTTTTACAGAAATCTGCTGAGAGGAAGTAGCCGAAGAAATACTTTTTGTATTTTGTTTTGATGTCTGGCCTGGGGCTCGAACCCTGGCTTTACGTCTAATAAGCCAACACACTACCTACTAGACTACGGCGACTTCACTTTTAATTTTCACTTTTAATAAATAACTCTAAATAAATATAAAATCGTTGAAATGAATCCAAAAACTATGTAGTGATAACACTGGTTAACAGCTGAATTAAATAAAAACAAAAGACGCCATATTGAAAGTGATAAAAGGAGTGAAAACAAAGTTTTTAAAATTTGGAATTAATATTAAATATGTTTAAAACACAATGAATAATAAAATAAGAACTCAAACCCAAAAACATGTCTTCTGTATCCATACCTGAATTTTTGTCTTTAGTTTTTGCAATTTTTATTTCTTTATTTGTTTTTGTTTATTTCTTTTATTGTTTTGTTTACCTAAAAACATGATTACGTTTTTACGTTCTATAATTGATCTTACATTTTTACGTTCCGTGCACATTACTGTTACATTGCATTACATTACGTTCCGGTAGCATAACTAGGGCTTAAAGCCCTAGTTATGCTACCGTAACGGAATGTAACCGCAACAGTAAGAAACAGCTGACCGTTTTTGTTATGTATAAAGCAATAGGAATGGTTATAGAAATGTAATGTAACGTAACCGGAAAGTAAGAATCTGTAAAAAATAGAATTTTCTTACATTTTTACGTGACATCTGTTTAGCAGTGTTAACAACATGTCAATATTAAAAACCACCAAAACTGAAAATTGAAATTATAAACAGAATTTACATTTTGTACGTATGTTATGTTTGTCTGTAAGCGGAATTCTCTTTAAATAAAGCTTCACATATTTTAAAAACCCAAATTATAATTTATTTCATTATTAACTTTTTTAATTTAAAATAAAAATAAATACTATTTTACTATTACATTATGTAGGTAGTGTTTATTTTTATTTTAAATTAGAAAAATATAGTTATATATTTGTAATTAATTAAAGCTTTCGAAAAGCATTTCACTTTACTTTTATTAGAGAAGATAACTACGTTTTAACGTTCGTACAAATTTGGTTTCCGAAATACCTGGCCTGGGGGGTTACTCTGTAACTCGATACAAAAATTAAAATGTACGTATTCGAACAAATTGTACTCTGTAGTACGAAAGTACGGAAATTTTTCGAAAGTGATACCAATGTTTTCTTTTTTTCGTACGAACAAAAAATTCTGTTATTCTGTATTACGAAAACGAGCATAGAAAGCTTAGTAAACATTCGAAAATTCTTCGTTAGCAATTGTGTTGGTGACAACTAATAATAAATTTAAAATGTAAGTAAATTAATACAAATACATTGCAAAATAAAAAAAAATAATATATTTTAAACAATCTCAATGGAGTGAGTCAAAAAGAGTATATATATATATATATATACCGACCAAAGACAATACAAAACTGTTGTGGACTTTATGATGACGCATCTGGATTTGGCCAAGGTGCTAATCTGCCATCTAAAAGTGCCGGATGCAATAAACAAACCTAATAATCTGTGGCAGAAACTAAGAACAGATTGGTTTCACTTGGTCTACCGCAGCGAGATGTTAAAGTTTGGAAAAAAGTAAGCTTAGATAGATCTAAATATTCGAGTGCGATCTATTGCGGAGTTATTAAACATTTTAACTTTTATTAGGTTTGGGCAGACTATAAAAATGGTAGCCAAAGTAAACACTTTCATTCAAATCCACAATCATTTTCACCAGTAATTACTCAGTATTTAGTTGAAGAAAATTAGAAGGGATAAGAGTCTGGACACAAAAATAATTAGCTTACAGATATACATACATATATAGATATGTATACTTATATGTATATATTTAATGAATTCGGTTTTCTTTTGTTTTTCGATATTTTTTATAAATTTCTTTATTTTTTAAGGTGCTGCTAAGTTTATTTTTGGTTTTCTATGAAAATTTTCGAGTTACGGAGTAACCGCCCTGTTTCTGTAAAATAAACGATTTCACTTGCTCTATTTATATGGAAAATACAATGAAAAGCACTCAATTTTGTGTTTGTTTTCCTCAACACAAACTAAATTGAGTGTTTTTGTTTGAGTGAAAGTGAAATTGTTTGGTTTACAGAAACAATACATAAAACTTTTAATAAGTACCTTTAAATAAATATAAAATCGTTGAAATGAACCTAAAAACTCTATAGTGATAACACTGGTTAACAGCTGAATTAAAGTAAAATAAAAGGCGCCATGTTAAAAGTGAGAAAAAAGTGAAAACGGAGTTTTTAAAATCTGAAATTAATATTAAGTTTGTTTAGAAAACAATAATAAATATAATAAAATAAAATCTCAAGCCCAAAAAAATGTCTTCTGTATTCATATCTGAATTTTTGTCTCTTAGTTTTTGCAATTTTTATTTCTTTATTTGTTTTTGTTTATTTCTGTTATTGTTTTGTTTACCTAAAAACATATGATTACGTTTTTGCGTTCTATAATTGCTCTTACATTTTTACGTTCCGTGCACATTACTGTTACATTGCGTTACATTACGTTCCGGTAGCATAACTAGGGCTTAAGGCTTCGTACGTTACGTTTTTACGTTTCTTACGCTTAGGTAACCAGGTCATAATTCGTTAAGTTTGTAATAGATAAGTGTGTATATAAGTAGAGAGTAACCGAAGTGGCGTCAGTTCAGATCGGATGGCGCATAAGAAAAGAACATATTCTTTTTTTTTTTTCGATCATAAAAAACACACAACATGGCGACTGTAACACAGAATGTGTTTTTGAGAAAATATAAAAATTTTATAGTGTTAAAACTTTTGTGAAGTTGAAAAAAAACTTTAGTGAAAAATAACACTCTAAAAAGGAAAAGCGACAAATAAAAATATATATAAAAACATATGTATAATAAAAGAAGCTGCCATAAACGCTTTAAGATCTTGAGGCATTTTTCAAACGCCATTTAATTACTTTTTTTTTGGGAACAACTTTTCAGTGTAAAATATTAAAGAAAAAAATATTAAAAGAATTTGAATAAGAGACACAAAAATTCTCTTCTTTCAAAATGGAAGTAAATTAATATTTTCTTAAAATTGAAGAAACGAATAACAAATCAAAGACTAAAAAAAGAATATAACTAAAACTCATTATAAATTGTAAACTAGGAAGGAAGTGACTGAAAAGGATTTGTTCTGTGTGAAAACTACATAAACTACAAATGATCTAAATCATGAATATAAAGGACTTTATGTCTTTAAATAGTTAAATTTATGAAAAAAAAACTAAAAAGAAGAATTGTGAATAGTGAAACCAAAATGTAAAACCAAACGTATTAGACGAACAGTTACGCTTGAATGCAAAAAGAAGTAACAAAAATTTATAAGCTACACATAAAAGAGAAATGTAATTTAATGTAGAAATTTAATATAATTTAATAAGTGAAAAAAGAAGTGAAGTAAGAATGTAAAAACGGAAAATTTTAAAGAAAAACTGTGTTTAAAAAATGTTGAACAATCTCGACGCATCAAAAAGGCTACATTTTTGAAAGTTAAACGTTAAAGTTAAAATGGTGTATAGAATAAAGAACTCGTAAAGAAAGAACACAAAACAAAGATAAATTAAACATATAAAGAACAAATTTTAAGAAGTAATAATTGTAAAAAATGTTAATGAAAAACATTCATACAATTAAAATAACTTAAAAAGCTCTAAGAAAAAAATAAAAGTCCTTTATAATACAAAAAATGCAACAATCCAATCCAATTATATAAGGAAAAAATGAAATGTACAGTCTGATAAAAAAAGTTGTTACTGAAAATAAGATAAAACAGTTATTTAAAAGAAAGTGGAAATCAGTTATATAAAATTAAATATAAAAAAAAGACAAACAAATTTTATAAACAAAAAAGGAAACAGATACAATATATTGTTACATAAATCGAAACGACCTAATATCGTTTAACAATAAAAACGATAAACAAAAGCTATCAGCTACACCAACACAATACACACGACACAAAGCTGCACACACACATGAGTACAACGAACCAGGTAGCAACAACAACATAAAGTAAACCAGCTACGACAAATATGTAACGGACAACATAAGCAAAGTACACAAACAACAATGTACTAGCAGAAGTCTCGAGAAGGCGCGAGCGAGAACCTTCCACATCGAGAACGTTCATCATACTGATCATACGTGCGTGCGGACTATAAAAGGGCAGGACAAAGCAAGCAGCAGCCAGAGTTATTTCAGTCAGCCTTGTGTGAAGTTGAGTGTGAATAAAATAAGTCGTGGTTGTAAAGATTCAGTGAATACTTGTGTGAACTAATAAAGTGAATAAGCAGATTATTATTGTTTTATCGTTAAGTTCTATACTGTGGCACACAAAAGTAGTGTGAATAATAAAGACAGTTAAGAAAAACTAAAGACGCATTTGTTTTTTTTTTACTTCGGTTGCAATTAACGAACTCATTTAAACGTTTTTAAAAAGGTAAAAACGTAACAATTGGTGTCAGAAGTGGGATTGCAAAATCCAAAAGTAAAAATAAATAAATAAATAAAAAAAAGGAGAAAATCAAAATCAAAATGAAAATCTGCGATCTAAAATTGGAACGGCTTAAACGGGAGTTGGGTAAACTCGAGCTGCCACAATGGGCACGAAAAATGAACTGCAAAGGCGATTAAGGGAACATCTGCAGCTTCAGGACATCGACATCGATTCCTACGAGTTCGAGGATGAAGAGGAACGAGAGGTAAAGGCCCCTGTAACCCCTAGCGGTATCGACATAAATTCGTTGCTAGCCGCTATGATGGAAAAGATGCAAGTATTAACGGATGCACAAGCAGCTTCTAGAGCGGAGAATCAGAAGCTATTTGTTGATGTACGAGAAGCTTCTAGAAGCGAAAATCAAAAACTTCTAGCTGAAGTGCAAGAAGCTTCTAGAGCCGAAAACCAGAAACTATTTGGAGCTTCTAGAATCGAAAATCAAAAACTTCTAGCTGAAGTGCAAGAAGCTTCTAGAGCCGAAAACCAGAAACTATTTGAAGCTTCTAGAAGCGAAAATCAAAAACTGTTAGCTGAAGTGCAAGAAGCTTCTAGAACCGAAAATCAAAAACTTCTAGCTGAAGTGCAAGAAGCTTCTAGAGCCGAAAACCAGAAACTGCAAGCAGCAATTTTGACGAAAATCGAAAAGGAGCTCGAAGCGACATCAGGGAAGCTGCAGGAAATACACGAGTCGGTCAGCAAACGAATTACTGGTGTGGAGGAAAGGATGCCACATTTAGAAAGGACCGTCGACACGAAAGTGAACGATTTGGGAAAGACCGTCGACGGAAAACTGGAGATAATGGAAGAGAAGATCAACAACATCCAGAGCCAGAGACCGGAACCAGTGCGAGTTGTATCGGAAAGTACCGGCAGGATAAAACCACCTTGCTTTAGTGGCAGTTCACCCCTATCCGTATTCAAATTCCAATTTGAGACAGTAGCCAGCAGAAACGGATGGGACGATGGAGAGAAGGCTCTAGAACTAATTCTGGCATTAAAAGGTGTCGCAGCTGAGATTCTAGAAACCATGTCAGTCAGCAGCAGAAACAACTACAACGACTTAATGGTGGCGTTGCAGCGTAAATTTGGCGATGAGCACAAACGGGAACTATACCGCATGGAGTTGAGATGCCGGGCGCAAAAGGCAAATGAGTCATTACAAGCCTTTGCAATGGAGGTTGAGAGATTAGGGCAGCTCACATACCCCGGAGAAAACCACCCGCTGATAGACAACATTAAGACCGAGGCGTTTGTCAATGGTATACGTGGTATACGTAGTGGAGGAAGATGAATGCCTTTTAACCAAGGTTAAGGAGATGGTGAAGCAAGCTTTGGAAGAAAACGGACAAAAGGCTAAACTTAAATGCTTCAATTGTGGAAAGAGTGGTCATTTCCAAAGAAACTGCAAAGCGCCACGCAAGAGATCAAGATCCGCCTCACCATCAAGGAATAATAAACGGGCGAACTACCAACCATCTTCACAAGAGTCCCCGTTAAACTAAAACGAGCTAGCGCTGCGGGGCAAGTACTGGCTCCCACAAGCCAGGGCCCCACAATCTCAATATCAGTGATACAGCAGAACAACAACAATCTTACGGCGTGCGGATACATAAATGGCAGACCACATACCTTCACTATAGACACCGGGGCGACGCAGTCTATCATCAGGCCAGATGTAGTGAAGGGAAAGTGTGAGGCACTTAGCAATGTAAGACTACGGACAGCTACGGAAGATTCTGACACCGTCCCTGGAAAAACAGAGGCGAAGGTGACTATAGCCAACATTAGTGTAAGTCACATCTTTATTGTTGCCGATATTGTGGACGAGGTTATCATTGGTGCCGATTTTATGATAGCTCATGGCATCAATTTGAATATGGGGCAACAGATTATGAGGTGGCGAAATGTAGAGATACCTCTAGACGTGGGGTACAAGCATCAAGTGCACGCCAGAAGGATATTTGCGGTCGAACAACTCAAATTACCACCTCAAAGTGAATCACTGATATGGGCGCGTATGGATGGAGATTGTGTGGAAAACCGCTTGTGGGTTGTGGAACCAGCAGAAATACAGATGGATTTAATATCAGCAAAGGCCCTCGTCAAATCCACAGAACAAAGAATAGTCCCGGTGAGAGTGCTAAATCTATCAGGCCATGAAAGAGTCGTCTGTAAAAACTCAGAGGTGGGCCAATGTGTTCCAGTAGAGGCGGTAATAAACAGCGAACAAATGCCGCAACCTGTCGATATGTCAGCCAAGGATCAAAAGGAATTTGGTGAAAATGTGGAGAAATGGATAGCAGGTTTAGCAGCTGCAGAGAAAATCAAAGCCAAAAAGCTGCTAAAGAGGTATGCTTTCGCTTTCGCCACGAACAACAAAAGGCAAGGAAGAACAGCTATGGTCAAACACGAAATTGATACTGGCGAAGCGAGACTGATAAAGCAGGCACCCAGAAGCATACCGCTGGCGAAAAGTAATGAGGTTAAGGAGTTAGTCGATGAAATGAGGAAGAGCGCTGTAATCGAACCATCATCGGGTCCGTGGAGCTCACCTGTAGTTTTAGTAAAGAAGAAAGATGGCAGTACAAGATTCTGCGTAGACTACAGGAAGCTGAATGATGTCACCAAAAAGGATAGTTACCCGCTACCAAGAATTGACGACACACTCGACACTCTAGCCGGAACAAAATGGTTCTCCACATTGGATCTACAAAGCGGGTATTAGCAGGTGGAGATTGCAGACAAGGACAAAGAGAAAACCGCATTCAGTGCGAACGGCGGCTTATGGCAGTTTAAGGGTATGGCATTTGCACTCTGTAATGCTCCGGCCACATTCGAGCGGCTTATGGAACGTGTGCTAAAGGGACTGCATTGGAAGACTTGCCTGGTGTATCTCGACGACATAATAGTAATGGGCAGAACCTTCGACGAACACCTCAAGAACCTGGGAGAAGTTCTTCAACGAATAACAACGGCTGGACTAAAACTAAGCGTAAAGAAATGTGCATTTTTCCAAAAGCAGGTGAAATATTTGGGGCATCTTGTCACAGCAGATGGCATATCCACCCATGAAGATAAAATACGAGCAGTAAAGGACTGGCCTCGTCCCCAGAATCTTAATGAACTACGCAGCTTTTGGGACTATGTACATACTACAGACGCTTTGTGCCTAACTTTGCCAGCATGGCTACAAGTTTGCATGAGCTCACCAAGAAGTCAAAAATCTATCAATGGGGTGAGCCACAGGAGACGGCGTTCCAGACACTAAAAGACCTATTGTGTGCTGAACCAGTTTTGGCGTATCCAGTCCCAGATGAAAAGTTCATCTTAGACAGTGATGCTAGCGGATATGGTATTGGTGGTGTACTTTCCCAAGTGATCAATGGAACAGAGAAAATCGTAGGCTACTATAGTCGCACATTGTCAAAGCCTGAAAGGAATTATTGTGTAACCCGACGAGAGCTACTGGCAGTGATGGAGTGCATCAAACATTACCACAAGTACCTGTATGGCCAAAATTTTCTGCTAAGGACTGATCACTCCGCACTGAGATGGCTGCTACAATTCAAGAACCCTGAAGGGCAGTTAGCACGTTGGATTGAACGCCTCCAGACCTACGACTTCAGCATCGAACACCGAAGGGGCATAAAACATGGAAATGCTGACGCTCTTTCACGCCGACCTTGTAATTTGGAGTGTAAACATTGCGTGAAAGCTGAGAAAAAGGAATCCATCGTCTATATCCGGCTAACGCGGATTGAAGCCAACGAAGACTGGTCCCAAGCACAAAGGAGTGACCCAATATTGGCGAAGGTAATAGCAGCGAAGGAGGAGGACAAACGACCTACAAGAAATGAGATATCCGCAGAAGGTCCTCTTACAAAAGCATATTGGGCACTATGGGACAGCTTAGAGATCATAAATGGGTGCCTATATCGACTTTGGGAAAGCGCTGATGGCAAGACCTCATCCAACCTATTGGTAGTGCCTTCCTCCAAAATGAAAGAAGTGTTAAAGGAGTTCCATAATGGAGCCAGCGGAGGACATCTTGGAGTGACAAAGACACTGGAAAGGCTAAAACAACGTTTCTATTGGGTTGGATGTCAACAAGCAGTGGCGGAATGGATAGCAAACTGCACCCAGTGTATTGAAGCTAAAGGTCCAACAAGAAGAACTCGAGGTCAGATGCAGCAGTATAACTCAGGCGCACCTTTCGAGCGGATAGCGATGTACGTTGCAGGCCCTTTTCCAGTCAGCAATGCCGGAAACCGATATGTTCTCGTTGTGATGGACTATTTCAGCAAGTGGCCGGAAGTGTATGCCATACCCAATCAAGAGGCGAACACAATAGTTAACGTTTTTGTGAACAACTGGGTATGCCGCTACGGGGTTCCAATAGAACTACATTCCGATCAAGGCAGAAATTTTGAATCAGCTGTATTCAAGGAAATGTGCGAGGTATATGGCATTAAGAAGACTCGAACGACGCCTCTTCACCCACAGTCAGACGAAATGGTAGAGCGATTTAACAGAACCCTGGAGGAATACTTGCGGAAAGTAGTGAGCGAGCAACAGAAGGATTGGGACGAACACATTCCGAGGTTTCTACTGGCGTACCGATCTGCAGTCTATGATTCAACATCTAGATCACCCGCCAAGGTTATCTTTGGGACTGAGATAAAACTGCCCGGTGACTTAGAATTTGGTGTTAAGCCCGCCACAGAGAGGAACGAAACATACACTGGAAAAGAAGAAAGCCTGAATGAACTTCATGAGTTTGTACGCACCCGTATAAAAATGGTCAGTGATAGAATGAAAGCCAGGTATGATAGAGCAGCAAACACGGAGGGCTTCCATGAGGGACAAATGGTTCTGCTATACAACCCAAAGCGGAAGAAGGGATTATCTCCCAAGCTACAAACCAGCTGGGATGGACCGTATAAAATAATTAAGCGGTTAAACGATGTCGTGTACAGGATATAGAAAGCTAACAGCCCCCGAACAAAAATGAAGGTCGTACACATAGAGCGACTGGCAAAATATAGGAAAGGAGATAATGAGCCTATTCGGGACGAACAGGCTTAAGTGGGCGGCAGTGTTACATAAATCGAAACGACCTAATAAAGTTTAACAATAAAAACGATAAACAAAAGCTATCAGCTACACCAACACAATACACACGACACAAAGCTGCACACACACATGAGTACAACGAACCAGGTAGCAACAACAACATAAAGTAAACCAGCTACGACAAATATGTAACGGACAACATAAGCAAAGTACACAAACAACAATGTACTAGCAGAAGTCTCGAGAAGGCGCGAGCGAGAACCTTCCACATCAAGAACGTTCATCATACTGATCATACGTGCGTGCGGACTATAAAAGGGCACAAAGCAAGCAGCAGCCAGAGTTATTTCAGTCAGCCTTGTGTGAAGTTGCGTGTGAATAAAATAAGTCGTGGTTGTAAAGATTCAGTGAATACTTGTGTGAACTAATAAAGTGAATAAGCAGATTATTATTGTTTTATCGTTAAGTTCTATACTGTGGCACACAAAAGTAGTGTGAATAATAAAGACAGTTAAGAAAAACTAAAGACGCATTTGTTTTTTTACTTTGGTTGCAATTAACGAACTCATTTAAACGTTTTTAAAAATGTAAAAACGTAACAATATGTTATGGACAAAACAGGTATTTAATAAAACAAAAAAATGTGTTAAAAAAAGAACAAAGAAACTAAAGCAGTTATAAAAAACTAGTTATTTAAAAATTTAAAAAGATATTTTAAAATAGAAAAAAACAACCATTCAACAAAAATTAACTGCGAAAATCAACAACAATATGATGCAAAAACAACAACAATATCATCATCACCATCCAACTATAACATCAACACCAACGATGCAGGAATCAATATTAGCATCGAGTCACATCACCACTACAGGACATTATCTAGCAACATCGTCCAACAAAATCACAATACAACAACGTCGTCTAACAACATCGTCATTTAGCAAGAACGAATTGGAGGAATATAAGAAATTGGGTGCGTTCGTAAATTCAGCAAAATTGGGCACCACTGCGGCAGTTATGCCAAGTTTTGTTGATAATGCGCGATCAGCTGTTGCAGATGCTTTGCTACTGCACAATAACTAAACAGAATTTGCTTTTTAGAACGTTCTGCAAAAATTAAAAAAAATGTTCTCAAAATTAACAACAAATATTATTGAAAATTTAGACGGTGGACCTGACAGCTTTCTATTAAATTATAATATTATCGGCTTATTTCTTCCTTTGTCATTTCAAAGTCCGGTTTGATTCCTTTACTTTTAATAAAATTTTTCCCACAATACCGACTTCTTCTTTCTCCCTTCCTGGTGGTCCGACTCCATATCCAGTCTAGTTCGTATTATTAATTTTTGTATGTTAAATGTGAAATCTTCCTCGGAACTAAAAATATAAATTATTAAAATTTTCTATAACAATATCGGCTAAATTTTATTAGTTTTCCATTTTTCTGCAAAGTTGCCGAAGAAATGGTTTACCGGGAACTATTGCAAGTGAAATCAAACTATTGCTATATTTGCAAAAATGTTCGACAACATTGTTATTTGTCTGCAAAAAAACGTTCGACGCAAGTCAGTGCTGCCAAAACGTTTAAATATGAGTTCGTGAATTGCAAACCAAGTAAAAACAAATATATGTTTAGTTTTTCTTAAACTCTCTTTATTGTTCACACTACGTTTGTGCCACTGTTCACACTTAACGATACAACAATAATAATCTGTTTATTCACTTTACTAGTTCACACAAGTATTCGCTAGATCTTTATAACCACGACTTCTTTTGTTCACACGCAACTTCACACAAGGCTTTCTGAATTCTTACTGACTGCTGCCTGCTTTGTCTTGCCCTTTTATAGTCCGATACAACAAGTCTAACGAACATTCTTGAAGTGGAAAGTTCGTGCTCTCGCCTTCTCGAGAACTCTATTGCTACTACATTATTGTTTGTGTACTTTGCTTATGTTGTCTATCCCTTTCTCTCACATACTTGTAGCTCGTTTACTTTCATTTCATGTTGTTGTTGGTACCAGGTGCATCCAGGTTCGTTGTACATATGTGTGTGCAGCTTTTGTTTATCGTTAATGTTAAACGATATTTTCATGTAAGATAATATTAGGTCCCTTACATTTGCGTAACAATATTATTCCATACGCAACTATAATATTAGGTACTATTATTGTTTTCGAAAGTAAATATATTATCCTTATTTTTAGTTAATACGTTTATTATATTACTACATCTATAATTATATTAATATTGAAAATTAAATATAGAATTCTCTTTTTATATTTTTGTATAGGGGATTAGTAACTCTATTACATTATTATAAAATATATATTATTTATTATATATATATTATATTATTATTATAAAATAAATATTGAATTCTCTTTTATAAAAAATAGGTGACAAGTAATCTAATCCAAAATTTGTAATGTGTTTAATATGAACTTTGACATAACAATTTAACACCTAATTTTAACTTCTAAATAATTTATAAAATTTAACACATTATGCATTATCACCCTGTATAAGTAAATATTCTTTCCTTCATTTTCTTTCGTTGTCGTACATTAAAAATAATTCATACGATACTTTAAAAATAATTCATAACTATTTCTTTTCACATCAGTTTTCTGAGGCATTGTTTAACACTGCAAGCTCTTTTGTACGTATAAAAATACAAAATTAACTAATTTAATTAAATAAAAAAGGATGCCGCCTTTTCCTCACGTTTTTTATTTTATCTTTTTATTATATCTAAATACCTCATATCTCAATTTTTAGATGACATCCTTATACACCTATCCCCCGATTTGCACTAAGGATAGGTTTCTTAGAAAACCGTGTAAACCGAAATCGTAGATATCGCTATGTAAAACCGTGTAAATCGAAAACAAACTAAAATAGGTAGCTCAGGCATTTATTTCAACGTAAAATAAAAGTAAATAGCACATATGTATGTATATTTATTGTGCAAAACATAAAAGTTGCTATCTGTTCATTAAAATAAAAATATATAAAAGAGTATGGATATGCTATTCATTTTACATACAGAAACCAGAAATATAAATATTTAAAAAATTTTACCAAAAATTTAATTATGTACTGTTATCACTGTCACAGGATATGTATAATCTTTTCTTCCTGATTGGTATGATGTCACTTTCATCACTCGATAATACTTTATGCGATTCTGTTTCGGTGTTAGATGGATTAGGAACGATTTTATATTGGGTAGAATTCGTAAGGAAATCCGTAATTAACATTTGACTTTGATTTTTGTTTAAATTCTTATAGACCTCCTCATATTGAGCTAAGCAATTATTAATATCTCGCTGGAATTGGAGAGCTTGTTCAACATTCGGGTCATTTTGTAGAAAATGGTTTCCCAATTTTCCCCCAAATTCAAGTCATTCGCGCATAACTTTTGCGGTGAACGCAACTGGTTCAGACTCCTCCTCATCAGGATCATTTTCACGACTATTTGCTTCGTTAACCATGTTAACTAAGTCATTCTCATCTAGTTCTTCTTCCGCCATTAGTTGTACAATGTCTGCCGTAGCTAAATCCTCAAAACCGTCTCCTCCTATTGTATGCGCCAACTCCGTTATCATAGAATATTCATGCTCCAATGGTAATCTGGGGTTCTCACCTCTAACTTCTGACCATAATTTTTTCCAGCAGGCATTGAGTGTTGATTGCTTAATTTCTTTATATATCAGTCCAATATGCTTAACACAATCTAAGATTGTAAATCTTTTCCAAGCATCCATAATCGAAAGAGATCCATCATTTTCTATTTGATTTAAAATGTACCTGGAGGTTTGGTTGATGTACAGTGCCTTAAAAGTCGAAATTATCCCTGCAATAAAGAAGTCGTATTCTTGGGTAAATATACGACTTCTACATTTTTGTGTTGTAAATCTTGAGAATGGCCTGGTGCATTATCAATTAAAAGAAGGGCTTTAAAAAGCAATATTTTACTTAAATACATTTTGACGTCTGGAACAAAAAGGTTATGAAACCATTCTTTGAAAAGTACAGCAGTAATCCAGGCTTTCTTATTAGCCATCCAATAAACGGGAAGGTTGTTGATTTTTATTCCTTTAAATGAGCGTGGTTTTTCTGACTAGTTACTAACTAATGGCTTCATTATATGATCACCTGAAGCGTTGCTGCAGAAAAGAACTGTTATGCGTTCTTTCGCTGCCTTATGACCACTTGCCGATTTGTGAGCTTTATCTAAATAGGTTCTTTCCGGCATTTTTTTCCAAAACAACCCGAACTCGTCAGCATTGAAGACCTGGTCAGGAGCATAAGGGTTAGCGGAATTAATTTCTGCAAATTTTGCTGGATATTGTTTTGCTGCATCTGAATCAGCAGATGCTTGTTCACCTTTCTATCTTAGATTATGTAAATAATGTCTTTTTTAAATCTTTCGAACCACCCATGACTTGTAGAAAAAGAAGTAGAAAAAACTTCTTTTCAACTGAAGAAGTTGATGGTAACTGACTTTTCATTTTTTCATTAATCTTTAAAGCCTTATTTGTAATTGTATTGGTATAAATCGGAATCCGTTTTTGAGTTGCATCTTCTAGCCATATCATTAATGTTTTTCCATTTTTTCCATTGCTACATCTCTTACATATGAAATTCTGCTCATACTCGTACAAGATCCAGCTGCTACACTTTTTCTATTGGAGTCTTCATTCTTTTTTATTGTCCTTATCGTATCGTAATTCATCGAATAACATTTAGCTACATCTGGTACTTTTTCTCCATTACATAGTTGATCTAAGATTTTAATTTTGGTCTAAAGAAATAACTTTTCTTTTCATTTCATTCTTTTTAATTATTTTTGACATGGTTAAACCACTAAAATTATAATTAATATATAAAAATGCTACAAAAGTTATAAATTTTTATCACTCACAACTATATATGTGAAGTTTTTAAAATTTCTTAAAAGATAAAAAAACAATGATTATTCACAACTTTAGCCGAAAGTCCATACCATGCGTTTCATGCTAGCTTGCATTACATGCGTATACCGAAAAAGTAGAATCAGTGTAGTTGATTGTGACAAGTTAATGCAGTGCTGGAAAATGTCAGCAGTTTTTTAAACTTGGCATTCCAAATTATATACTATTGGGAATGGTTTCTATAAATATGTTTAAATAGTGCATTACTATTTTCGCATTTTTCTTTTTGCATTACAAAATATTAATAAAAACATATTTTATAATAAAGTTTATTACTAATTTAAGAGGAAAATACATTAAAATACAGTTTTTAACACATTTCTTTCATGAAGAAAATATGTATATGATGATTGTTTATACATATGGATGTATATATGATTCTTTTTATGTACTGAGTGCCTGTCATCTATTTTGAATTTATTAATTTGTAAACAAGAAAAATGGAGGATAAATTAAATGAAAACACTCGTCTTGTAATTACAATACAATGTAATTTTTGTGTAAAACTATTAATAAATAATAAAAACAACTAATAACAATTCTTAATTTTTCCTTTCAAGAAATTAAAAAATATTGGCAACTTTCAACAAGAAAATTTTTTTATGAGCTTTACGTCTTATTTTGATCTTATAATATTTAGCTTCTTAATTAACTCTTGCTCAAGAAACTATACTCATTGTGACCGAAATTCACCCACATTTCGGTTAATATTTAAATATTTAAGAATCTTTAAACTTTTCATTGAAGAAATTAAAAAATATTCCAAATTTTCCCTTTTTTAACACAAAATAAATGTTTGTTTACATTTAATATTTCTACTTTATCTGCCAGTTTTCACTCTGTTGCTTCTAACACATTTGCCTCGCAAAACTTATAACATTTCTTTCTCCCTCTAAATTGGCCTGTCCTTTTATGTTATTAGCGTTTTTCAAATGTCAAAATATCACATATGTAAACTCATAAATTTGTAATTAATGCCATAAATTCTTTTAAAATTACAATTTGATTTTCTATTTTTTCCAAAAATGTTCTTGTTCGTTTGTTAGTTGTTTACCACAACAGGTGATCAAAACAAAAAACCAGTCGCATAAACGCATTGTGTGTAACTTGCAATAAAATCGGCATAGAGGGCAAGATTCGCATGTAATGCAAGGCGCATGAAAAGGATGGTATTGACTTTCGGCTTTTCTTCTGCGAAACATTTATCGCACTGAACTACATGAACAGAAACTTTGACTGTACGAAAGCCGAAAGTCCATACCATGCGTTTTGCATTACATGCGTATACCGAAAAAGTAGAATCAGTGTAGTTGATTGTGACAAGTTACAGAAGAAAAAGCATAGTTTGCATAGACGCACAGAAAGTAGGATTACTTTCTACTTTTCTATGCGACTAATGAAGTGTTGGAAAATGTCAGCAGTTTTTTAAACTTGGCATGCCAAATTATATACTATTGTGAATGGTTTCTATAAATATGTTTAAATAGTGCATTACTATTTTCGCATTTTTCTTTTTGCATTACAAAAATATTAATAAAAACATTTTATAATATAGTTTATTACTAATTTAAGAGGAAAATACATTAAAATACAGTTTTTAACACATTTCTTTCATGAACAAAATATGTATATGATGATTGTTTATATATATGTATATATGATTGTTTTTATGTACTGAATTTTTTTGAATTTATTAATTTGTAAACAAGAAAAATGGAGGATAAATTAAATGAAAACACTCGTCTTGTGTTCTTTTCAGGATTTTCGTAGGACTTAACATCACAATACAACGTAACAAATATCAATTTTTACTTTTTCCTTTCAAGAAATTAAAAAATATTGGCAACTTTCAGCAAGAAAAATTTTTTATGAGCAGTACGTCTTATTTTGATCTTATTATATTTAGCTTCTTAATTAACTCTTGCTTAAGAAACTATACTCATTGTGACGGAAATTCACCCACATTTCGATTAATATTTAAATATTTAAGAATCTTTAAACTTTTCATTGAAGAAATTAAAAAATATTCCATATTTTCCCCTTTTTAACAAAAAATAAATGTTTGTTTACATTTAATTTTTCTACTTTATCTGCCAGTTTTCGCTCTGTTGCTTCTAACACATTTGCCTTGCAAAACTTATAACATTTTTTTTCCTCTAAATTGGCCTGTCCTTTTATGTTATGAGCGTTTTTCAAATGTCAAAATCTGATTTTCTATTTTTCCCAAAAATGTTCTTGTTTACCACAACAGCTGATCAAAACAAAAAACCAGTCGCATAAACGCATTGTGTGTAACTTACAACAAAATCGGCATAGAAAGCAAGATTCGCAAGGCGCATGAAAAGGATGGTATGGACTTTCGGCTGAAATGGGGAATCCCCATTTTTAAATTGGAATAATGGAATTGAGAATAGAATGAAATTAAAAAGACTAGAAATATGTGCGCCAGTGTTGCAAAGCGATCGGAATTAAAAATATCTGCAGAAGTTTTTTAATCTCCGTGTAAAAGCGAAGTACCGTGTAAATCGGGGTATAGGTGTATTACAAAATCTCTCATATCTAAACATCTAGAACAATATATGGAAATCAAAAATGTGCTCCCAAAAAGAAAAAAGAATTTTTTCCTTTCTCTGTTTGTTAAACGGTATTAAATATAATTTAAACTCATATTTCTAATAACATATTTCTACTTATTTTCGATAAATTTGGAAACATAATGCTCTTGGAAAATTAATTAACGAATTTTGCGCAGTAAAGAAACGAGCTTTTTAAAATAGACCTTTATCAACAAATTTTAATTAAGTAAATGAATCAACACTTTTAAATGAAAATTACAATGCAATTTTTGAATATCGAAGTCTGTAATATATTTTGAATAATTTTATTAAAATATTTCGAAAAACTCAACCGCGACATAAAAATTTCGGAATATTTAGATTTTTTCATTCAGTGATTCCTCATTCCTTGCCATAGAATTGAAATAGAAATCAATATGGGAAATATTGATCAGAAAACGGCAATGTTACTATGTGTGCCTCAATGATTCGAGAAAACTGTGGTGGTAACCCGTTAAAACTACAATAATTTTTAGATAAAATTGATTTCATTGGAGGTATTACTGAGTCAAATTTACAAACTAATTTTATTAACTTTCTTAAATCAAACTGGAAGGAAAAGCGGGCGAGAAACTACCCTCTAAAATTGAAAACATAGATTACTTTAAAACAGCTTTGAGAAACGGAATAAGACCAGAGAATTCTAAGGCCCCGATTATGGGTTACAACAGTTGTAAATACACCCAAATCTGTTTTTACACGGTTTTTTTACGCGAATTTGAAATAACACAGTTTTTTTTTAACAAATTTACCATTTTTTTGTTCGCTCCTTTTTATACGGATAAAATCGTTTAATAAAATAAAAACTCTGTGTATACTATTCAACTAAATCTGTGCGTTTTTATAAAGTTATTCAATTTTATAGGCATATGTAGGCTGCTGCATCAATCCTATGTATATTTTTTCAGTTTGTTTATACACTTACATACATACATAATACTTGACTTTTTTACGCGTTTTTTTTTACACGGTAACCACTGGAACGTATCTACCGTGTAAAAAAAGGTTTGGGTGTATAATGTTGTATTTTTTAAATTGCTGTCAGAACTGTCAAAAACTTACAACAGCTCATTTGGTGTTGTATTGTTGCCGCTGTAAGTTCAAAAAAGAAAATGGCGAAAAATTTGTAAGTATATGAGCAATTTCGTGTCAAGTGACCCAAGTTTTAAAATCGATGTCTTCCTATTTGGATGACATTTGCACCAAGGTTAGTACTATTGGATAGTAGGCCACACACAAATTTTCAGCTCTATCTTAACTCAAGAATACGATCTTTCAATATTTCAGATATGCGAAATATTTCCGAAAGACAACTTAATGAAAAAATTCCCAACGCTTTCAAAACGGTTGCTGATTTGTGGATCGTGCAAGGAAATGATGGGAAAGTTGGACACATTACCGGTTATTCCAGATGAGAACAAAATCAATTCTGAAAATGATGACAGTTCTGCAGGAGATGATGGTTGTTCTAACTTTTCAGTAGAACCTATAAGACCTAATAATGAGTGCCAAAATCAACATCAAAAGGATGCAGTAGAAGTTTTTGAACAAATAAAAAAGAAGTACAAAATGTCACAGAGTATATCTGAAAGAAATCAACTTCTTACTCTTGCCCCATCGTCATGGAGTTTTTTTGCCTACTATCCAATAGTACTTACCTTGGTGCAAATCGGAAGACATCGATTATAAAAATTGGGTCACTTGACACGAAATTGCCCGCACTGTTGTGCATACAATTTGTTGTGGAAATTTTAAAAATTATGAATAACTTGCATTATTTTATAGAAAAATAAACAATAAGAAGCAGATGGAAAAGCTGGTCGACTTAATGTATTATTAGTTAATGTATTATTATTAATGTATATTTTAATTTTAAAGCCGAAAGTCCATACCATCCTTTTCATGCGCCTTGCGAATCTTGCTTTCTATGCCGATTTTATTGCAAGTTACACACAATGCGTTTATGCGACTGGCTTTTTGTTTTGATCAGCTGTTGTGGTAAACAACAAACACGCGAACAAGAACATTTTTGGAAAAAATGGAAAATCAAATTGTAATTTTAAAAGAATTTATGACATTAATTTCAAATTTATGAGTTTATTTAAATTTATGAGTTTACATTTGAAAAACGCTCATAACATAAAAGGACAGGTCAATTTAGAGGGAGAAAAAAAATGTTATAAGTTTTGCGAGGCAAATGTGTTAGAAGCAACAGATATACAGAGTGAAAACTGGCAGATAAAGTAAAAAAATTAAATGTAAACAAACATTTATTTTGTGTTAAAAAGGGGAAAATTTGGAATATTTTTTAATTTCGTCAATGAAAAGTTTAAAGATTCTTAAATATTTAAATATTAATCGAAATGTTGGTGAATTTCGGTCACAATGAGTATAGTTTCTTGAGCAAGAATTAATTAAGAAGCTAAATATAATAAGATCAAAATAAGACGTACTGCTCATAAAAAATTTTTCCTGCTGAAAGTTGCCAAAATTTTTTAATTTCTTGGAAGGAAAAATTAAAAATTGTTATTAGTTGTTTTTATTATTAATAGTTTTACACAAAAATTACATTCTATTGTGCTGTTAAGGCCTACGAAAATCCTCAAAAGAACACAAGACGAGTGTTTTCAGTAAATTTATCCTCCATTTTTCTTGTTTACAAATTAATAAATTCAAAATAGATGACAATCAGTACATAAAAACAATCATATACATACATATGTATAAACAGTCATCATATACATATTTTGTTCATGAAAGAAATTTGTTAAAAAATGTATTTTAATGTATTTTCCTCTTAAATTAGTAATAAACTTTATTATGAAATATGTTTTTATTCATATTTTTATGATACAAATAAAGAAAAATGCGAAAATAGTAATGCACTATTTAAACATATTTGTAGAAACCATTCACAATAGTATATAATTTGGCATGCCAAGTTTAAAAAACTGCTGACATTTTCCAACACTGCATTCGCATAGAAAAGTAGAAAGTAATCCTACTTTGTATGCGTCTATGCATATTATGCTTTTCTTCTGTAACTTGTCACAATCAAATACACTGATTCTACTTTTTCGGTATACGCATGTAATGCAAAACGCATGGTATGGACTTTCGGCTTAAGTAATTTTGAAATGGATACAATACACACAATAAAAAATATAATAAAGTAAAAACAAATTTTATTTGAAAATATAAACGCTGATCAAAATAGCCTTTATTTTTAATTTTCATGTTTAAATTAAAGTTAAAATTTGTGTTTTAAATAGGATTTTTGTTTTATTTTATTTAGTTTAAAATTGCAAGCATTAAATTATTTCTTAGTTCTCGTGCAGTCCATTGCAACGTTTCCTCTATAGTTGCTCCAACTTCTACATCTGTGTTCAAAGGGAAATGCATTTCTTCTATATGTTTATAATTTTAGTAGCAGTTTCAGGAGTATAGTGCAAACCTCTTGCAGAAAGTAAACATCCAAATCTGCTTTTTAGGACACCAAACGTTCTTTCAATAACATTCCTTGCTTTGGAATGCACTGCATTAAAATGGTTCTCTGGTGATCCTTCCGCAGTACTTCGAAAAGGAGTTATTAAAAACAGTTCCAGTGGATATCCTACATTACTTTACCACATATAATGCATACATACATATATCTGTATTTATAAAAAGAAATAGAAACAATTGCATTTACTACTTAATATCCAAGTATTTTCCTCCATATTCTGCTGTAAAAATTTTTGCAGCTCGCTCATATTCCATACAAAGAAGACGTGGTTTGATCAGTCATATCGAGCATTTACATAGCGGATGTTCATAAAACTATGAAAGAGATTGGCTGACTTCATAGACGCAGTTTGCAATGTAACCTTACAATGCATGGTGTTCATAAAAGCAGTAAAATTTGTTTCGGCAATGTCTCATCTTCATAATTGCATGGGAATGCTTTTCAGTGCGCATTATTTGTCAATTTCGTGCATGGTTTTTATTTGTGATTCTTTGTAAACATTTAATGACGGCAAAAATTTTGTGGTAGAAATGGCAGATTTGTGGTAATTAAAATTTTTTTTATATAAGAACGAATGTGATTCAACATTTAATTTTTTATATATGTATAGTGAAAATAAAAATGGATTCATGAAAGAAAAAAGCTATTGACAGAACTGCGTTTGAGGCATGAGCCAGACTTCATATCGAAAAAAGAAAAGAAACAAAATTTGAGAACAAAAAATGCGGGATATAAAGGAAATTGAAATCATATTTCCATTTACCAAAGATATTTTTATTTAAATATTTATTATTATATTAATTAAATATTAATGATCAAAGCGCTGCTTGAATTTTTATTATCATCCAAATCGAAAGCTGTTTTCAAAAGAAGACCTAATTTTTTCTGAACATTCATTTTAAAAAATTAAATTATACAAAGGATCAAAAGTTTTCGCGTTCATAAACGTATTAAAATATCATCTCATTATTTGGCAAAGAAGTGTTGCAATAAAACATTGATTTGCCTTGTAAATGAATTTCTTTGCAGTGTTGCATTGCAAACTGCGTTTATGAAGTCAGCCATATTCATTATATTAGAATAAAAATTGGTACGCTTACGATCATGACATTCAAGCTGTAGTATCCCTTTCTGTTCAAATACAAATGCTACAACTCTTTTGCGGGTGCAACAATTCGCACGTGCGTTCCATCTAATTTATTTATTTATTTATTTGTTATTAGTCATAGCACAACAAGATAATAATCTTATAAATGAAAGTGCTATGGGAGTACATCAAAGAAACAAAATAATAACAAATCATTTGATTATATATGTAATGAAATGTTTGAAATAATGTAGAAATAAAAATGAATAAGAACGTGTTAAAATCACGGGAAATAGCAATCGATACAAAAATGAATATGTGTAAAAAATAAATTAGGAAAACTACAAAGAACAATATATACAAATATAAAGAAAATATATACAAATATAAAAAATAAATTAGGAAAACTACAAAGAACAATATATACAAATATAAAGAAATATACAAATAAAGTAAAAATATATTCATATACTAAGATACAATGAAATTTAAAGATATATTAATTAAAAAAATGAAAAATTAAAAACAATCATTAATAGAAATAGAGAGAAAAAATTCACAAAAGATATCAAGATATGCTAAAAACTACTTGAACAGATTGTATAACTCCTTTTTGAACTTAACTGCATTGCCTATATTCTGAATATAATTAGGTAAAGTATTCCAAAGACTGATGGTGTATATATAAAACTGGCGTTGTGACAAAAGAGTCCTATATCTGTGTTGGATAATCTTCATACCGCGGTTGGATCTAGCAAATGTAATCCTACTAAATAAGTATATTCGCTGTTTTAGAGTAATAATCTTATGGAGGAGAATAAGGCATTTTATATTTAATAGATTATCAAAAATAACTCCGAATATCTGGTATGAAAATTGTGATATATGGTCTCGACGTCCCCTAATAAAAACATATCTGGCTATATTATTATAAGCCAGGTTGAGTTTCGGCTTATCATCATTATCACAGTTCGCGAAAATTTCAGATCCGTATAAAGGGACAGGAATCAAATACGTTTGCCAAACGTATGGCAAAGGGAGTCGAATCTATAATAGTCCACAAGTTCCTAAGCATACCATAAACTTTACCAACGATGACGTTAATGTGGTTAGACCACGTTAGCCGACCATTAAAGATAACACCCAGATTGGATGCTGATTCAACAAAGTCAATTTTATTACTCCTGATAATAATATCCGGCACAACTAATGCTCTCTTAGTCCTGGAGAGCAATAAACATTTAGATTTAGAGGGATTTATACAAAGTCCATTGGCCCTAACCCAGCTATCAATTTTTCGTAAATCACAGTTGATGGTGTCTATACATAGTTGGATATCCTCTATACGCGTGCTTCTATAGAGCTGAACGTCATCAGCGTACATATGTATGCTACAATTATCCAAAACATCAGGCAGGTCGTTAATGTATATACAGAACAAGAGAGGCCCTAATATTGATCCCTGGGTAATACCTCTTCCAACGCTTAGCGAATTCGAGATCTTGCCGTTTAGATAAACTCGTTGTGATCTGTTCACAAGATAAGAACGTATGAGATTACAAGCTGAGTTAGAAAAATGAAAGAGGGTCTGTAGCTTCTTCAATAATATTTTGTGGTCAACCGTATCAAAAGCCTTGGTGTGATCCTAAAACTAAAAAACGCTATGTAATTTTCATCTAGTTCCAACCTAAGATCATCAGCTACATTGACTAAAGCAGTAGTGCAGCTCCTAGCTTTCATAAATCCCGACTGCTTATCAGATATGAAGTTATTACTCACGAGATAACTATTTATTTGTTTAGCCATGAGATTTTCCATTACTTTAGACAGGAATGGAAGAATGGCAATTGGCCTGAATTCGTTGTTAAATTAAGGAATGGGAATGGTTTTCGACTGTTTCCATTCATCAGGAAAGGACGACGTAGTTAAAACTGTATTGAATAAATGAGTCAAATACGCCAAAAGTCTAGGTGACAAAGCTTTCAAAAACAGAGGATCTAAGTCATCAGAACCAACCGCATTCGATTTTACCGAAGATAAGCATTCCAAAACCTCGAACTGATTAACGCAACGAAAACTAAAGGGATTTTCAAGCGGAACAAAACAAAGGTCATTATATATGTCACTATCAGAGGTCGGAACACTGATATTAACAAATTTATCATTGAGAGCGTTTACATCGACATCAGCAGAAGTATTATGACACTTTTGTCCAACACCAATATCACGGATTACCTTCCATTTAGCCTTGTTATCCAATGCGGAAGCGAACTTCCCGACGTAAAACAAAGTTTTCGCAATCTTAATGCTTTTGGTAACCTCACTACGAGCTGACCAATGGATGGCTTTCAGATTGTCCGTTCTGAACCTCTTCCATCGCCTGTAGGCAATGTCGCGTTCATAAATTAAAGCTTTAATTTCAGCATTAAACCACGGTTGGTGTTTGGCTCTAACAAGTTTAGTTCTGACAGGAACACAACTGTCGTATAGTAGACGAACATTTTCCTGAATTAGTGCCACCTGGTCATTTACATTATCCAGTGAGTAGATTTGGTTCCAACAGACATTATCAACACTACTATTCAAAACTCCAAAATCGATACTTTTAAAATAACGGTATGTGATAGCCTGTTCACAGGACTCATAGGCAGATTATAAGTTAATAAAAGAAGATCATGATTGGAAAAGCAAGAGGCTGAGATTTGATCATATAAAAGTACCTTAGTCATATCATTAACAAATACAAGATCAACTAGACTACTGGAAGTAGAATGGAAGTGAGTTGGTAAGAACACATTCACAGGATTAAGATGGAGACAACATTGAAGCAGTTAACGTATTATATAGTAAAAGATTATTATTAAAGTCACCTATAATAATAATGTCGTCATATTGAATGGAAATTTCCTCAAGAATAGAAATGAAAGGATCAAAATTTATATTGGAATTCGGTCTATAAACACAGCCTAATAAAACCTTCTTCTTATGTGTGGATGAAATATCAAGAAATAAATATTCAATTTGACTACCAATTTCAGTCATTAATCTTACTTTACACGGAATACCGTTTCGAACATAAATTGCAACTCCACCACCTTTTGCCCTCGTTGCCGTATTGTTAACAAAGATTTTCCTGTCTGACCGGAAAAGCTTAAAGCCCTGTAGACTGTAAACTGAATCCTGAACATCCAGAGGAAACCAAGTTTCGGAAACGCAAATAATGTCGATTTCTGCTGCTACGAATAAATGCCTAAATTCATCAATTTTATTGTTTAGACTCTGTGCATTTATATGAACAATGTTGAGACCAGTTCTTTGTTTGGCTAAAACTCTAATCATGTTGTACACACAGTCTCTGGAATAAGAACTGCTAGAGTTCATCAGATTGTACGTAAGTTGTGGCAATGCAATCAAAAGCTAAGTAAATTGCTGTAATTATGATAAATAAGCGCAAAATAAAAAAGGAGTTATACATACAAATAAAGAAGAAAATAAAAATTGAATTAAAGTTGAACAATAAATTAAAGTTGTACATCATCAGGTTCATCATTATCAGGAAACTAGTTGAGTAGTTAACTATCAGTTGAGTAGTTATCTATACAACCAATTATTCCTGGGAACGTGTTCCTGAATAAAAGGTTTGTTTTACTTGTATTTTTTACCTCTTCTGTCATCCTGGTGGTTATTCATTTCTTGGAATTTTTTTTTTTTCAATGAATTTTAAAATTTCTTTTAAAATGCAGCAAACAGTGGGTTGCGGCACACCAATATTAAAATCGTTACTTCTTTGATAACCCATCAGCAAAAAATCTGAGTGCGCAACAAAATTTAAGGATTGGTGGAATGGATTGACGGCTTTAAAAAATCGGTTAGTTGTTGCAGCAAAAACATAAAACCATCTTAATTGATGCGAAAACTTTTTACAAAACTGAAAGGAATGAATGAATGAATGAAATGAACAATATTACATTCTCAGTATCTGGTAATTCCAAAGAGTTGAAATTGTCCCGAATTCCTTTCATAATGCGTGCAATTTACGTTTTCTTGGTACCCTCATCATCATCAAAGAATAACTCGACCACCGAATACAAACTCGACGCTACGATCCATTATTTGTATTTAAACTTTTTATTATTAATTTTTAACTGTTCTTTTAAACTTCACTGTATATTCTGTGTTCACTATGCGCTTGAATTTTATTAATAGGCCATTTACACTACAGCGAAATCTAGTACTTATGAGATTTCGAGCCAAATCTAGTTGATTTTAACTAGATTTCCCATACAAAACAAAATCTACTTATTTAGTAGATTTCGGCAAAATCTACTCGAAATCTAGTAAAAATACAAATGCAACTATGTGTTTTGCCAAATAGTACTTAAAAATACAACGCTGAGCAGGAAAAAAAATTACATTTCAATTTAACCCTAATCAAGTCAACATGTTCCTCTCCGACACATATTTCACTTGGTCATGTTGTAATTTCCTTGAATATAGGTTCTAGTTCTTACTGCTTCTTGAATTCCTACTTTCAGTTGTTTTATTTAGAATTTACTAATTTTAAGTAATAAATTAATTTGTTTTTATTTTTTATTTTGTTTCAATCAAAAATGTTCTTAATCATGTCAAAATGTGTCTATGAGGCACATATGGGAACGCTAACTATTACTTCTATTGTTGGTGAACAACAAAATTAAATATAATAATGAGTTATAATGAGGTATAATGAGTTACGAAGAGTTCTGGCACCCATTATTTGCCGCAGTCTTCTAAAATTAAATAAAAATAATTTGTCCAATGTTCGGTCCATACAACACGAGGATGAATTCTCAAACCAGCCAAGGCAGACAGATATGCGACGTAGATGTTATATGTGCCCACGGAATATATGCAGTATGTGTAAGCAGTCTTGCAGTATTTACCACAAAAAAACTTGCAACGAGCATTGTTCAAAAGTTCTAGTTTGCTTAAAATGAGAAAAAAATAAATAATATTTCATTTATGTAACTGAGAAGAAAAAATTTAATAAAATGAAAATAAGTTAACAAAATTAATACGTAAATTCTTTGTATGTGCCTCTGAAACACATTTTGACTGGATTTATAAAAAATTTTCCTGACTTGATTAGGGTTAAACTAAAATATTATTATTTTCTTTTAAATTTCAGTCAGCTGTTTTTGTTATTAAAATGAAATCTTGCTACTGTCAAATAAATACAGTGTAAACGATCTAGATTTTGAGCTAGATTTGAAATCTAATCTACTAGATTTCGGTGTAGTGTAAATGGCCTATAACGTAACAATTTTTGTTTTCAATTGACAGTTTTATACACTCAAGGATGTATTTTAAAGGAAAAGTATAGTAACATTGAAGAACAACCCTGTGACATACACAACATCTAGATGTGAACCATAATCAAGAAAGTAATGAATGTTGTGTTGCCTCTGTTACAACATAACATTTATGTGTTGTGAACCATAATCGGGGCCTAAGATAATTACAAGTAAGATTGCTGCCCCTAGTGTCAGAAATATTTCACCGAGTTTGCTTAACAGGCTGAGGAACTGTCTGATCTAAGGGATCAGTTATGGAAAGTATTACACAGAACGAACCTAATGAAATGGCGGTAGAACAAAAAGTTGGTGTTTGTCATTTAAAGGCAAACTCACTTTAGCCAAATCAATAGTAACATCATCTGTTTTCACTAAAAGTCATTGCAAAATTGTTAGTTGAGTAAAAAATGAAGTAAAAGAACATCAGATTTTTTCAATTCAAAGTCAAGGCAGAAAGGGAAAGCATAATTCTCGTTTTCATAATAATGATTTTCAAGCCAATCACTTTAAACATTTTCAAAATAATGCGTATCAGGGCTATACTTTTTGTATTATATTTTAAGGGCTCGAACCCTGGTTTTACGTCTAATAAGCCGACACACTACCTACTAGACTACGGTGACCTCTCAAAATAACTAATAATAATAGAATAAATAAGGTAATTCCTCAAATAGCTTCTCGTGAAATATTAACAATTCAAGGGTTTCTGTTAGGATTTCAAACACAGAAGTCTCTGGACATAAGCTCTGGATGAGGTAGCAGCAAAAGAAGAGAACTAACACGGAACAAAATTACTTTCTCACCCGATATTTCTAACAAACAAATAATAACAAATCTATCCACAAATTTGGTTACTGTTTAAATTTTAATTTGATTACATTACCACGCAGTGATTATATTAAATTAAACTAGATACAATTAAATCGCGGAGATAAAAATTAATAGATTACAGGATAAAAATTTCAAGTTTACATCCCAACATAATTAAATCAAAATGAAATTATAAATATTACCGGAAATACATCCGATGCAAAATCTACACTAGGAACTATTTGTACAAGTTTAATCTTTCAAATAATGTAATACCATGAGCTTTCCATGTTGTTAATGTTGGGGTCAAGCGGTTTCCGCAGGATAGGGATATGCGATCATAGCTCCCTCGGAGCCTCCAGCCTCTACCCTATCAAGACCGTTAGTGCGTGACATCGTCACATCCTGCTAAAGGTGGCCCTGCTATTCAACGGAACACTACGGGTATAGACTGGGGAGTCAATAAACATCTCTCTCTTAGCCGGGGTGACTATGGCTGACCCCCTTTTGGCACGACCCTTTTCTTTCTTCTGATCACTCTCTCCCTCCCTGTTTCTGATTTGATTGCCCTGAGCTGGTGGCTGTAGCTTTCTGGACCTAGATGGCTCCAGGCTAAGGCTATAGCTGCCCCCATCCCGTTAAAGCCCTGACAGGCCTCAAAGTACATTCCTTGTCCGTCGCCGTTAAGTTGGTGGTGTAGGTTCGGTTGAGAAGACTCCTGATTAGTACCCGGTCTGGCTCTGAGCACCTGTACCCTTAAGGGCTGGTGCCAACCCTCGCGTGGCCTCCCTGCTTGCATAGATAACCACGGGACCACTTATGGGTAACTACACTTTGCGGGCAAGGATAGCGGCTTTGAGTGGGGACCCTCTTGCAATGAATTCGACCAACCAACCCAACCCAAGACAAACCAGCGCTAACTCAAGTTGGCGAGCGCAAAGCATCCACTGTAACCGGTGGACGCACAACCCTCTATAGGCAGGCACCTGTCAAAAATGCAGCTGCCCCTACCTCGAAAGCTAAGGCCCAAGTTTCTACTTCGGTCCCTAGTGTCGCCACACCTCCTGCCCTGGCACCTTCTACAGAGGCTCCGTCTACCTCTAAGGCTGCTGCGAATATGCCCTCGCACTCTTCGGCTGCCGCCAAGGCATTAGCAGACAAGTCTGGCGCGCAGGCCAATGGGACCAATCCATCTTCGGGTGTCAAGGATACTGTGAGTGCTAGCGTGAAGGCATATAGAACTCGCAGATCAGTCATGCGTATCATTGCGAAATTTGGCTCGACCGACCCTGCTCTCCTCTCAGAGGACGAGAAGGATCGCCTTGCCTGGGCTGGCTGGATCCCCAAGGCCAGCAACACCGACCTGCCCACTCATAACTGGAGGGTGGCTAAAGTTGCTGACCAGTGGGGTGATTACCGCGAGGTGGTGATCATCCTGAATTAGGAGTCACTTCCACTAATCACTGCCCGTGTGGGCGTGATAAAATATGGTTTTAGCTCAATTGAGCTAAGTGTCTCTAAGTCGGATTCCCGCACTGCCGCACATACCCCAACAGAAACCACCCCCGAAAATCCCGTCCCATCGCAACCCATCCTACAGAACTCTACCCCATCTGACCCTACTCCATCCGACCCAACCCCTGGTCCCATCGGTCGACTGGTAGCGGATGCGAGACTACGCGGTCATAATCGGACATCCCAACACACGATGTGGGGCGGTTCCGGTACCAACGAAAGTGGTGAGTGCCTCTTTGATTTTATTATAAGTAATAACCTAGTTATAGCTAATCGGGGCGATGACCCAACCTTCCTCACTTCGAACAGAAAGGAGGTGCTGGACATCACTCTGGTCAGCTCCGATTTCTCTACTAACCTTAAGGACTGATTTGTATCTCATGAATGCTCCTTTTCGGACCATAGATACATTACCTTCATTATTGACACGAACGAGTCTCCTCCTTTCATGACCCCGCCGGTCAATAGGAAGAACAGGAATTGGACCATTTTTAGAGAGAAACTGCGTAGCAGCCTTCCCTCTACCCCCGACTATAACGAGCCGTTTCGACGTGGACAGGGCTGCGGACACACTGTCAACTGCGCTTAGGGCGGCAGCCACATCCTCCGTCAAAACTGCTGCCCATATGGGCAAGCGAAAACCGCCCTGGTGGAACCAAGAGATCGATGATCTACACCGATCTTGTGGCAGGACTTTTAACAGGGCGAAGACGACAGGTGAATGGTCATCCTACAAGGCCAAAAAGAGGGAACTTAAATACGCTGTAAGGCGAGCGAAGAGGGCCTCGTGGAGGAACTACTGCGCGAGCGTAGAATCCTCTGCCGAAACGGGCCGTCTCCGTCAAATTCTAAGTTTCACTCACAAATCCCTTGACTGTATCCGATGACTTGACGGATGCTGGACTAGGTCCAGTTTGGAGACGTTTGAGCTTCTCCTTGACACTCACTTTCCAGGAAGTGACACACTTGGTGACCAGGCCTTTTATCAGGTTAACGAACCACCCTCTGGGAACTATTCCCCCTGACCCTTACCCTTGGCCAAGTGCAGTGGGCTATTAGATCTTTCAAACCATTCAAGTCACCAGGACCGGATGGTATTATCCCAGGTGACATTCAACATGGCATAATCCTCCCTTGGTTGCTAGTCTCAGGCTCCTTTACATCCCTTGGAGCTGGAGAATATCTAGGGTGACTATAGGCCCATAAGTCTGTATTCCTTTCTTCTGAAGACGCTGGAAAGAGTCCTTGATGTTCATATTAGGGCCTCGATTGATCCAGCGCTTCTATCCGCTTCCCAACATGCCTATACGAGAGGTAAATCAGTGGAGACTGCACTTCACTCTCATATCTCTCGGGTAGAAAAGTCCATGCAGCTTAAGGAATACACTTTGGCCATTTTTCTGGCCATTGAAGGTGCATTTAATAACGTCGACAAGGGCGCCAAAGTTAGGGCTCTTGGTTCTCTGAACCTGGGACAGAATCTGGTCAGGTTCATCGAGCTTCTCCTAAAGTCGAGGATACTAACCTCCACAGTAGGGGCCACGAATTGTCAGAGAATGGTTCGTAGGGGCACACCGCAAGGCAGTGTTCTATCACCACTTCTCTGGAATCTTGCAGTCAACTCACTTTTGAGGAGGCTGGAACACTCTGGCAATGAGGCTTACGCTAACGACATTGCCATCGCTGCGTCGGGAATTTGTCCGCAGACACTGTCGGATAAGTTGAACTTGGCGCTGTCAATCGTGTTGGACTGGTGTAGGGATTTTGGTCTGTCTATTAACCCCTCTAAGACCGATACGATTCTTTTTACGAGGAAATATAAAATTCCGACCTTCTAACTTCGCAGCATATGTGGAACCAGACTCACGTTGAGCCCCGAGGTTAAATATCTGGGAATGATCCTCGATCCCAAACTCAACTGGAGGGCGAATCTGGCTGCTAGGGTACGCAAGGCGGCGTGTGCTGCTTACTGCTGTAGTAGAGCAGTCGGAACCAGATGGGGTCTTCGCCCAAGGATCATGCGTTGGATATATTCTATGGTCATCGAACCCAACCTCTTATACGGTGTTGCTCTCTGGTGGACTGCTCTGGACAAACAACACACGTCTGACTTCTTGACAAGGTCAGCAGGTCTGCCGCCATTTATATAACTGGCGCTCTACGCACCACCCCACGAAAGCCTTGTTTGCAATGCTAAACTGGCTTCCTACTGTGCTTCTCGCTAAGCAGGTAGCCAAGTTTGCTGCGACTAGACGTAATGCTCTCTCTCGTTGGCACATTGTACCTTCTGGTCACTCCACTATTCTGGAGGTTGATCCAGTGGGTCCTGTGAACATGGACTATCTCCCCGCTGAATATTTTCTTGACAGATGTTTCCACTCTCTGATTCCCAGTAGGGATGACTGGAATCCTAATACGGTCGTCCCCCCGGAAGTCCTGGATATATATACCGACGGCTCTAAACTCGATAATGGGGTTGGAAGCGGTGTCTACTCTGGGAAACTGGACCCAAATATTTCTCTCCGTCTGCCGGACTACTGCAGTGTGTTTCAGACAGAGGTGATGGCAATTTATCGGGCCGCTCAGTGGATCCTCGTCAATGATGCTCCTTTCACTCGCGTCGCGATCTTTTCTGATAGTCAGGGCGCGATAAGATCTCTATCGGCCGCTGCCTCGACCTTCTCTCGGGGCGCTTCACCAGTGTCTCTCTGGTGTGGGTCCCCGGGCACAGTGAAATTCCGGGAAACTGCAGGGCCGACGAGCTCGCCAGAGCTGGTGCGCGCCTTACGGAATCCTCTTCTGTTGATTTGGGTATGCCACTTGCCTCGGTCAAGTTGACCATTGCGCGGAGGTTCTTTCGGGACGCCAACCTATCCTGGGTCAATGAGGAGTCCTGCTCCACCGCTAGACTCACCTGGCCCAAGATGTATTGAAGGCGTACCAACCGATTACTTGGTCTTGGTCGTGATGTCATCTCGACTACAGTGACCGTGCTTACATGTCATTGCGTCACGGGTAGACACGGGGAAAGAATGAAGCTCCCTTTCAACGACTTCTGCCGTGGATGCAGGTCCACTGTGGAGACTGTTGTTCACTTTCTTTGTCAGCGCCCGTCTCTTGCTAGGTGTAGATATAGGTTATTAGGCTCCCCATTCCTTGTTAGCCTAACGGAGCTATCATCTATTGACATCAAGGATATAGGTTCGTTCATCAAACTTTCTGGCTGGTTTTCCAGTGCGGGGTAGTCGTGCTTTTGTTGTGCAGCCTTTGCGCTGACCAACATCTTCCTTTCCCTGATTTTGGTGGAACTTGGTTAGTACAGGGACTGCGTTCACCCGTGGCATCACAACGGGCCGCTATGCGCGCTCAAGTGAGCTTTGTGGTAATAGAGCTATCACTCCGACCTAACCTAACCTAATGACGATTATAATATGCCGGCCGATGGTATTTTAGATAAAGATTTTCTTAAGGACAATAAGTGCCACATTGACTGTAAAAATATAATTTTATCAATCACTACCCATATTCAAGGATTACGATTAGAGGAAATCGTAAAGGAAGTTATCGATTCCAAATACTCAATTTTACGAATAGTTAATACTACCGATGAATTCAAAGATTACAAGATTATTACATATATTCAATTAACAAACGTAAATTAAAAAATTTATTTGAGAACCAAATACCAAACGACATCCAGAATGATTAATTGTTGTGGATCTTATTCACTTTCAACTCAAAGAGGACAAAATAAAAATAAACAATTTTAATGAGCAGAAACTCAGATTGGTTGATTCATAACCAGTTTATATGAAGAATTCCAGGGTTGCACTTTCTTAAAGAGAAGAAATAAATGAATAAAAATAAATTCAATCTAGCCAAATAATGATTCTTTAGAACCAAGTAGCTCAAATTTTAATAGTTCACTAATTTTTGTTCCTAAGAAGAGTACAAATAACCAGAAGTGAATAAAATACTTATTGCGAATGAGTTTCTATTACCTCGTATCGACGATATTCTAGACAATTTAGGGCGTATCAAACATTTTTCAATAAGTATGAAATTGACGAATTGTCAGTTTTAGATTTTGGTCATAACCTAGCACCTAATTCTTTCTCTAGAATGATGGCCATTGCATTCTCTTATCTTACGCCTAATAAATCATTTTTATACGCCGATGATATAATTATTATCGGTTGTAGTAAACAACATCAATAGAATAACATAAAAGACGTTTTTGCAAAGTAATTCCTTATAAATACAATTCTTTCCGACCCGAAGTTACCTTTTAGGACTTAAATGTACTGCTAATGGTCTTTTGCCAAATGATACAAAAATAAATGCAATAATTAATTATTCAGCATCCTCCGATAGAAGCGTTTTAGTCCAAATTTTGCCACAATAACAGCACCATTAAATCACATGCCTATGGGTGCGAACAGAGTGAGCGCTGAAAGCCGAGCCGAGATTGTCAGTGCGCTAAAACTGATTACGTACAAGTCAATACAAATAAGCTTGTGTATAACCAAAGAAAATAAAGTATAAAGAATGTGCATTGTAATGAACACATGCCGTATTAATTATCTGTAATGCATGCCAATATCCGCCATTTAAACTATCCCAAAAGGACATGACGAATAACCGCATTATTACACTATAGCAGAAGAATTAGTGCTGTAAGAGATTGTTACGAAAGGACTGCGGGAGCCATTGATTCGCTAGCAAACAGTCGGGCGTGTGGGTAAGGTCCTTCCAATAACAAAACCCTGTTTATGTACAGAAGTTTTTTTTATTAAAGACTCCCTATTTTTAGGTGTAATTTGCTCTAAATGGACTGGAAATGACTGTAATGTTATAAAAACCAAATGCCCGATTACAGTCATTTGTAACGAAAGCAAAATAAACTAAAATACAAAAAGACATATTTTACTGACATAACCAATTTAAAAGCGGTATCTGGTGTTATTGATACGCCTGTCTCAAAACCCGCCACTAACCTTGGCCCTAAGGACGTCATTTTATTAGGACCCCAAATAACCTAATGCACCAAAACTAATACTCAACTACGAAAACACTGTATACTTCAATTATTCATACATAATTATTAACATAGGATTTATTCATAGAATTAAAAAAAAATTAATAAAATTATAAAAAGATATTTAGGCTAATAAAAAATTGAGTGAAAGCATTTCAAGCATAAATTAAACTGACTTTTCTTCAACTGTATCACTGACAATGATTATAAACATCTAACAACAACTTAATTAAGCGATTGATTATGTTTGAACAAACATGTTCGATATCATTATCACTAATGAATATATTAAATATTTGGGTGAAACATAAAATTAGCACTCACCAAACATACGTGTAATCGATTTCTGGAAGGCCTTCAAGATTTCGAGGTACCGATGTTGTTGTTGCTGCAGAATTTTCTGAAAATTTGACTAAAAAAAATTTGATTATTTTGATCTAGATAAATATGTCCTATATAATGCTTGCACTTACAATTTTTACAATATTTCAATAGAATATATATAAATGTTCTTAATTATACTAATATTAATCGTTTTTATAACTAAAAATATAAATTCAGATGTTGTTGTAATAAATTTTTGGAATAACTACATTATACAAACAAAAAAATTAATAAGATGAAATTAAATATGAAAAAAGGTTTGCTTCAGACATGTTGTGTGATCATTACAACTGTAACTGATTATCACAATGCATTTTGTGGTTCTATTTCTTTTTTTTTATATTTTATGTGTTTTATACTAAACCAGTTTTTATGAAAGAGAATAAGTACACTTTAAAAAAACGAAATTATAGAAATCGAAAGATTGACTAAACTATTGTAATGATTGAGTTGGAATGATCACTACAGTAGGCATGTCAGTTATTGTAACAAATATATATAATAGAATTAATGTATTACTGATGTTTAGATTTTATAGAATTTAACATTTTAAATTGCAAAAAAAAAATACTCATTATAAAGGAAAATTAACAAATATAATCTCTAGAAACAATAATTATAATTTAATATGATTATAATTTAATATTTTAGACAAATATCTTAAGCATATTGATAAAAATTTTAGATAATAAAGCAAGTTGTAGAGAGGTGAAACTGTTACATAACTGTCATTAACGGTTTTACTGCACCGAAATACAGTTTTTTCGGCTCGTAGACTTCGAATTAAATTGAAGAAAAAATTAGAATAAAATAAAATTAAATATAATTAAATAGAATTCCCGGGACCTGTTTAAAAAGAAATGTGTCAATGCCTATAGAAATTCTTCCTTTTTTCTCTGTGTATTTACCTCCTCGTAAGGACGTCCCGAGTATAACACAATAATCCGAAGAAAGGTCCTGGCCCTAAGGCCAATAATGGAAAGTTTATACACTTCACTTCACTAAGAAATAATATTCATGTCACTTTATCACATACATATTTAATTTACTATACTATACCTCCTTCTAAAGATTTACAGGATCACCAGACAAGATATCAAAACTTTTATCACCACTCACTTTTCTTTTCTCTTTTTTTTTCCTAAATAATTAATAATTTTTGCTACACTTTCTGTATATTAAGTTCAGAGTTTCAATTAGAATGAACGAGTTGTTCAATTTTCGTAGTAAAGAAACCACTGTTAGCAATCAGAAAAAGGATGTAATGGGAAAACACGTATAAGTAAACTTCAATGCTTGTTTAAGCTCTTGATAATCAAAAAATTATAAAACATGATTGCCACTATAACCAACATACATGTATGTACTGTACTAATTAAATTTCTTCTGCTAAATGTTAGTACATTTTATATTCACATTATATTAAAAAAAAAACAATGAATATTAGGAAAATCTTTTCATATTTAATTTCCGGAAAAATCATATAGGATCTCGTAAATATTTATGTTGTTTTCTCTTTTACAATATAAACATTTGATTGGCTATATGTTTCTGTATGCTAGCAACATGTTGAAAAGATTAAGTATTAAGCTTTTGTGCGATCAAATAGTTTATGTTCTTGCTAACATATAAGGAAAAGGTTTTACAGTGGTTCAAAGACTAAAGCGAGTGTCAGAATAATGACATTAAGATTATTTCTTTTTTCTTTAAAACCGTACACTACAGCATTTTAACATATTTTTGAATATTTTTCAAAAATATTTCATGACGCTGGGGGAAAGATAAAAGGGAAGGTTACAGAACCCAAGAGCGTAACAATGCGTTGTTCTCATCGTGCGTTTTTGTTGTTTGACCACTTTTTTATTTATTTTTCTGGTGTTAAAAACAGACGTCGGCACCAATGACCCTCAGGGTAAGAACATCTTCGGCTTTTTACACACATAGGATACGAACATCAAGAATGTTCGTTAAAAAGAGCGTAAAAATCTTGTCAGTTTTTAAAGAAGAAGGTTCATGTCGCTTTTTTCAGACTTCAATGATACACCCAAAGAAATATCACAGTAGTATTCACTAATATCAATGAGAATGATTTCGATTTATGGAAGAATACTTGCCAAGTTAAATACGGTGTCTTAGTGTCTTAGTGTAGTACAATTTTTCTATATTTTCCGATCATATATACATATCATTGGGTTAATAAGTAGACGTGACATTATTACTAACAATTTTCCTCTAGGTTAACACATGCCTATGGTTATGGATTAGTGAGTGAGAGAGAGAAAATAAATTGAGAGAATTTATTTATTTACAGCCATATAAAAGTGTTAGTAATATACTCTATTTTTATTTTCATTTCATCAACATACATATGTAAAGCTGTCTATCTTTGGCTTAATAATTTTGGATAAATAAAAATAAAATAAAACATCGATTTAATTATTAAAAGAACATAAAGCTATCCATCTTTGGCTTAAAAATTAGGCCATGTTTTTAGATAAATAAAAATGAAAAGAATAAAAAACCATTTTTTTTATTAAAAGACAAAAAACGAGTATTCCAAAGCATTTAAAAAATATACTACGGGACAAAATAAAATACGCCCAGCTAATGACATAGAACATTTTTAACACAAAATATTCTTCGAGTGTTATTCTGAAATAAAATGATAAAGCATCCGCAGCACATGTATTCTTGTCGGAGTCTGATCGACAACTAAATCAAAAAACACAAGAATACATACACATGTACATACGTACGATGTGAGCAACACATTGTTACGATCTTTGTTTGTGTTCATTTTCCTTCTGTCTTCCTCACCGTCACCCAGAAATGATTTTTAAAAAAAATTTGGTGAGAGCGGGTCGTGATGTTACGACCCGCCATAAAAAATTTTACTTCTACATGATGCGCAATCTTTATGTCCATATTCTTTGGTATAACACAGTGAACGTCGAGAAGAGCAGATATCAAAGCCGATGAGTGCGAGAAAACAGTTTCAAAGCGTTTTGCGCGCTTTTTTGCATTGTTGATGTTTACTTTTTACTGTGCAGTCGTGTTCATTCGGGTATATTGTTGAAATTTGGCTGGATATTTTTTAAATCATTATATAAATGATGAAATTCACCAAATTCATTCCTTTTTAGTGTAATTGGATGTTTTCCAAATTATTTTGTGTTAATAATTGAATTAATCACACTAGGAGAAGCAAAATACTCTTCATCAGAGGAATCCATTACAGTGTACAGCAATTTTATGAACACAAATGAATAACAAAACTAAATGACATAAAAGCAAAACACATGCAATAAACAGAATTTCAGCGCTGATTCTCGCATTCACTGTGTTATATACCAATTTTCTTCTCGCATGAAAATAAACGTCAATAAGCTCGGCTGGGCTCCGCTCGGCATCAGCGCTCACTCTGTTCGCACCCTAATAGTGTTTTCACACAGTGTTTTTAACGCTGAAGTTGGTTTTAACGTTAAAACCATAAATAAAACCTGGTTTTACCATACAAAATTATTGTGTTAAAACCATCTTAAAACCTTTTTGAATTGCTTTTATGGAATACAACCTTGTTTTCGATGTACTAAATCAGAGCTACCAACATAGAAATGTTGAAAACAGCTGATAAAAACCAAATAAAAACAAAACAAATGTAATTATACAGAAAGCCGGTTGTGTAAAAATGTAAAATTTTAAATAATGAATGCTGCAACAACAATAAATAATAATATTAATAATATTATTTCTTAATTTTTCATATTTTTGAACGCAAAATCAGCTGATTATGGTTTTAATGCTAAAATCAGGTTTTAACTTTTGGTGTGAAAACACTATAAGACAAATGTTCAGTTTAGTTTGGACTATCAATGTTAAATCTGTTTTAAAAATTGAATTCCGCCCTGCTTTTTTCTCAAATTTTTCAAATTCTGACTACAGTACAATATATAATAACAGTGGATGCATCAAAGCTTGGCAGTGCTGCCACATTAAGTCAACATTTTAATGGTAATTACTGACTGAAAAAAACCTATAATGGAACTAGAACTTATTGCTATTTGTTGTAAGACCAGACCACAGATTCCTAGTTTACCTCTTCAATACTAAAGACCCTTCTTACATAATAAGACATGTTAGACGTTATTATAAATATATCTGTTATTAGCATATTATATATATATATATATATATATATATATATATTTGATTATTACGATATGTCAATTATATGTAAATTAATGAATTTGTTAATTTATAATTTTTTTTCTCTAAGAGGGAAAGAATCGCTAATAACAGATATATTTATAATAACACATTTACTTAATTTAACTTACATAAAATAATTTTGTTTATAAATTTCGTTAATTATAAAGCTATTGTTATTGCGTATTTACTTTTAATTATAGTTTTACATTTAATAAATTTAAATATTGTTGGTTAAAAAATATAATTATACATTTAATTCTTTTATTAATAAAAGGGAAGTTTAGTGTCACTATTAATTACAGTGCCGTCACAGATGTAATATCTACAGTATTGGCCACACTGATCGTTAATTTAGTTAACGATCGGCCCAGAGATAAGCGTTTTTGCGCTACTCATAAGCACTAATAAAATTTTGAATATAAGATTCACTTATATATATACACTGGTGGCCAAAACTAAAGCAACTGACATTACACTTTGATATTTTAGCTAATATGTTCCGCTATAAAGGTTAAAACTGGATGATTTTTGGTTTTTATGTTTATACATTATTCAGACTAAACGTAAATGCAAAAAAATTATAATCAATTTGCTTAAAATATTGCTTTTCTTTCAAAATAACGAAATAACCATAAAATTCTAGTGGTCAAAACTAAAGCAACTTTTGTACTTCTGTAACAAAACTTAAAAATTAAATTAATAGTCAATAGCGTAACCCTTATTTTTAATGACGGGAGCACATCTACGTGGTGTTGAATCAATTAGCCTCTTAATTTGATCTTTAGAAATGCTGTTCCATGCGTTCTGGATACGATTAAAAATGGGGTGTTTATTTGTCCCTAAATCCCTTTTTATTTTGCGGTCAACTATGCTCCAAAGGTTTTCAATAGGGTTAAGGTCTATCGATTAACCTAGCCACCCGAGAACACTTACTTTTGATTGACTCAACCATCCCTTAACAAACTTTGAAGCATGATTTGGGTCATTGTCATGTTGGAAAGCCCAAACCAGTGGCATGTTCTCTTCTGCGTATGGCAGCATTACGTTTTCCAACAGATTTTTATAAACAAATCGATCCATTTTCTCAGTAATTTGATAAATTGGTCCAACTCCATCGTATGAAAAACAGCCCCACACCATTATTGAGCCTCCACCATCTTTTACCGTTCCTTTATAATATTGCGGTTTAAGGCGTTCATTTTTTGGTCTCCTTACGGTGAAGTTCTTCATGTCTGAAACTTTTTTATATAGAATTTGGATTCATCGGAGAACAATATGCTTCTCCACTGAGCAGGACTTCAACCAATATGGGCCTTTCCAAAAGCTAACCTGGCTCTGCGATTTTTATGGGGAATAAATGGTTTCTTTGATGGTTTCCGAGCATTTAAATCTGCTTCTACAGCTGTAGAGTTGGACCAATTTATCAAATTACTGAGAAAATGGATCGATTTGTTTATAAAAATCTGTTGGAAAACGTAATGCTGCCATACGCAGAAGAGAACATGCCACTGGTTTGGGCTTTCCAACATGACAATGACCCAAATCATGCTTCAAAGTTTGTTAAGGGATGGTTGAGTCAATCAAAAGTAAGTGTTCTCGGGTGGCTAGGTTAATCGATAGACCTTAACCCTATTGAAAACCTTTGGAGCATAGTTGACCGCAAAATAAAAAGGGATTTAGGGACAAATAAACACCCCATTTTTAATCGTATCCAGAACGCATGGAACAGCATTTCTAAAGATCAAATTAAGAGGCTAATTGATTCAACACCACGTAGATGTGCTCCCGTCATTAAAAATAAGGGTTACGCTATTGACTATTAATTTAATTTTTAAGTTTTGTTACAGAAGTACAAAAGTTGCTTTAGTTTTGACCACTAGAATTTTATGGTTATTTCGTTATTTTGAAAGAAAAGCAATATTTTAAGCAAATTGATTATAATTTTTTTGCATTTACGTTTAGTCTGAATAATGTATAAACATAAAAACCAAAAATCATCCAGTTTTAACCTTTATAGCGGAACATATTAGCTAAAATATCAAAGTGTAATGTCAGTTGCTTTAGTTTTGGCCACCAGTGTATATTCACTTCAATAATATTAAAATTTAACAACTCTGATTCATTCGTACTCACTACAACGTTGATTTATAATTATAAGTACAACGTTGACATCAAACTCCATACCATTCGAAATATGTTTGATGCATAAGCCTACTCATTTAGATTCATAAAAATACTTATTATTGCTTCGAGTGATTTGAATAATTCATCAAAATCTAGTCTTATTCTGTTTTCTTTTTTACCACAAAATGTGCATTTTATTTAAAAAAATGCAATTTTGTGTTTGTTTCTTAAAAATGTTTCGCGTTCTAAAAGGGTAGTATGTTTTATTCTAAATAATTCGCACTTGCCAAGGGTGGAGGGCATTGCATTTTATGCCCTTTATAAATCGAGAGTGCTGATAATGCCCTGACTTTTGTTTATTTATAGGGCTACCAGATGAAGTTTAAATAACGTCGCCTGGTATCGTTATCCAATTTTGAAGTTAATTTTTCATTGTTTTAGGGAATAACCTTAAGGAAACATTACATTACTAAAGCTACATGGCCAGTAATATAAAAAATTGTATTCACTGTTAGAACAGTGTTAAAAATATTTTTTTTTGTTATAAAAAAATTGCTCAAAATTTGAAGTCGAAAAATAAGCGATCTGGCAACACCTTTTTCATATTTACATTCTTCCTCATTCATTTTCTACCCTACCAGAACATAACCAGTCAAATGACTAGTTATTTGACCGTAAAGTGTGACGTATAAAGTAGTCACAACTTCCCATCAAGTTATTAAGGGCAATGTGAAAAACTTGACGTAAACATTTGTGTACATGTGATTTTTCCTCTCTTTCTAACATATGAATTCTTTCGACTGTAAAACATATATCTAACCTGCTCACTCTTGCGCTATTTGAAGTCACAAATGACTAATTAACTGGTTACACTTGACTATAGTCAAGTATAGTTGACTAGTCACAGTTGACTAGTTAACTGGTTACACTTGACTATAGTCAAGTATAGTTTACTAGTCACAGTTGACTAGTTAACTGGTCACACTTGACTATAGTAAAGTATAGTTTACTAGTCACAGTTGACTAGTTAACTGGTCACACTTGACTATAGTAAAGTATAGTTGACTAGTCACAGTTGACTAGTTAACTGGTTACACTTGACTATAGTCAAGTATAGTTGACTAGTCACAGTTGACTAGTTAACTGGTTACACTTGACTATAGTCAAGTATAGTTGACTAGTTACAGTTGACTAGTTGACTAGTCACAGTTGACGCATCATACACCCTTACAAAAGAAAAATGTTTTTTGTTTTGATATATTTTTATTAAAAAGATATTTTATTTTATAATTAAAAAAATAAATAAAAAGTTATTATTTACATATAATTATTTCGAAAATTAATCTACTTCTTGGCGGCGGCCTTTTTGGCAGCTGGTTTCTTGGTTGGAGCGGGTTTTTGGGCTTTGTAGTGGCCGCACTCTTCTTCTTCTCAGCAGTCTTTTTGGCGGCAGATAGATTTTTACCAGGAGCTGCCTTATTAGCGCCACTAGCAACCTTCTTCTTTTTGTCAGCAGCGGCCTTTTTTCAGCAGTGGGTTTCTTTGCTTTGGCTTCCTTTGAAGCAGCAGCTAACAATTTGAAGGAACCAGAAGCACGCTTACCTTTAGTTTGGATTAATTTTCCACTGCACAGCACTCCTCAAATATTTCTTATGAATCTTTTTGGGCATCTACCTTATATATATGTGCTGGCGAGGTATTTCTAAAATAAATAAATAAATAAATTCTCTCAATTTATTTTCTCTCTCTCACTCACTAATCCATAACCATAGGCATGTGGTAACCTAGAGGAAAATTGTTAGTAATAATGTCAAGTCTACTTATTAACCCAATGATATGTATATATGATCGGAAAATATAGAAAAATTGTACTGCACTAAGACACTAAGACACCGTATTTAACTTGGCAAGTATTCTTCCAAAAATCGAAATCATTTCTCATTGATATTAGTGAATACTACTGTGATATTTCTTTGCGTGTATCATTGAAGTCTGAAAAAAGCGACATGAACCTTCTTCTTTAAAAACTGACAAGATTTTTACGCTCTTTTTAACGAACATTCTTGATGTTCGTGTCCTATGTGTGTAAAAAGCCGAAGATGTTCTTCCCCTGAGGGACATTGGTTTTTAACACTAGAAAAATAAATAAAAAGTGGTCAAACAACAAAAACGCACGATGAGAACAACGCATGATGAGAACAACGCATTGTTACGCTCTTGGTTTCTGTAACCTTCCCTTTTATCTTTCCCCCCGCGTCCTGAAATATTTTTGAAAAATATTCAAAAATATGTTAAAATGCACATTCTTTATACTTTATTTTCTTTGGTTCTACCAAAGAATATGGATATAAAGAATACGCATCATGTAGAAGTAAAATTTCTTATGGCGGGTCGTAATGTTACGACCAGCGTTACCGCTGGAAATTTTTAAGAAGTCGCATAAAAAGGGGATTTTTGGAAAAAAAGTCGCACATAAAGGGTATTTTGGCAGCAAAAAGGAGCAACATTTTTAAAAGAAAAGAAAATGAACTAATACAGATAAAAAGAAATACATTTTTATTGGATTTTGTAATGTACATTAACAAACATATAATAAGTTTATTTTTTTAATAATTTTTTTTTAAATAGGAATAAATTTTTAGCCAAAAATTAATAAACCTAAACAAAAATTTTAATTTTTTTTAAATTATTTGTTCTGTTTTATTTCTAGCTTTAAAATGTAATTTCATCCAAATTTATGAACGTTAGGACATTTAAATTTCAAAATAAAAAATAAATAAATTTTTAAATTTATAAAAATTCCATTAAATAAAACTTTTTTGCTAACCTACTATATAATAATACAAAACACATAATATAACTATTATTATAACTAAAAAACAGTTCAATAAAAATAAATAAAAAATTATACAAAATTGCGTATTTTGTAACAAATTAAATAAAAAAAATAACAAAGAATATAATATACATTTTAAATTAAAAAAACAATTCAAAATTATACAAAATTACTAATTTTGTAATAAATTAAAAGATATGAAGTTAATAAGGTACATACATTTCAAATAATTGCGCTAAGGTATGATAAGACTTAGAGTGCATAGTATTTGGAAAATTTTTGTATTAAACAAACTGAGATAAAAAAGTTAAACATAAATACTAATTTTGTTACAACGGTTCATTTTAAAGTAAATAGAAACATTTTGTAATAAGTTAAATATGATATATAGTTTTACATTTTATGTTATGTTATTAATTTATATGTCATAATATATCACAATTTTATGAAAAAATATATCATAATGGCAGGCATATTTTTTAAAACTTTATTGTTCAGGCATGGAAAATAAAAATTCTGAAATTTAGATTTTTTTTTCAAAACAAAACAACAAAAATAATCAAATTACACAAACTAGTTTATAGATTATTCAATAGGCTAATCAACAGAATAGTTTATAAGTTATTTAATACACCAGTCCATAGACTAGTAGTAGTCTATAAAATAGTCGATCGAATAAACCATTGACTAATACAGTTGATTAATTCATGGTCTATTTAAAAAACTATTTCAAATGCTATTTGAAAGACCACAGAAGTCAATAGACTGGTCAATATATTATATCATATACTAGTATAATATATTTACTACTCTATTGACTACTATATATGTGGACTGGTCTATTAAATAGCCTTTGAACTAGTTTTTTAAATAGTCTATGAAGTAGTCTACTAGTCTTTGAACTGGTGTATTAAATAACCTATAAATCTACTCTATATTGACTAACCTATTAACAAGTCTAGAAACTAGTCTGTGTAATTTATTCGCAGTTCTATGAAATACTGAGAAATTAGGATGCAACGATATTTCTCAATGTCAAAAAGGACTATATTACTTAATTTTCCATGCTTGTTTTGGTTTTTACAAAATGAGTTTTAATATATATTTCACAGTTATATTAGTATTTACATTTGATTAAATTATTTTTTTGATAAATTACTTCTGTACTTTTTTTTATAAACAATTATATTTGAAAGCTGATTGTTCCGAAAAATGTAAATAAAAGAAAGAAAAAAATGTAAATAAAAGAAAAAATACTTTTTCTAAAAAAGGGTAAAAAATCTTGAAAAGTGTCAGATTTAGTTCATTTTAGTAAGGGGGCACAAAAAGTGGCGGGGTTGCTGAAAAAGTGTCAAATTGCGACTTTAGTCGCTCAACGGTAACGCTGGTTACGACCCGCTCTCACCAAAATATTTTTAAAAATCATTTCATGATGAGAGGGAGGAAGATAGAAGGAAAATGAACACAAACAAAGAGCGTAACAATGTGTTGCTCTCATCGTACGTATGTACATGTGTATGTATTCTTGTGTTTTTTGATTTAGTTGTCGATCACACTGCGACAAGAGTGCATGTGCTGCGAATGCTTTATCATTTTATTTCAGAATAACACTCGAAGAATATTTTTTGTTAAAAATGTTCTATGTCATTAGCTGGGCGTATTTTATTTTGTCCCATAGTATATTTTTTAAATGCTTTGGAATGCTTTTTTTCTTTTAATAAAAAATGGTTTTTTATTCTTTTTATTTTTATTTATCTAAAAACATGGCCATGGCATGGTATTAATGTTAAGTCTACTTATTAACCCAATGATATGTATATGTGATCGGAAAATATAGATAAATTGTACTGCACTAAGAAACTAAGACACCGTATTTAACTTGGCAAGTATTCTTCCAAAAATCGAAATCATTTCTCATTGATATTAGTGAATACTACTGTGATATTTCTTTGGGTGTATCATTGAAGTCTGAAAAAAGCGACATGAACCTTCTTCTTTAAAAACTGACAAGATTTTTACGCTCTTTTTAACGAACATTCTTGATGTTCGTGTCCTATGTGTGTAAAAAGCCGAAGATGTTCTTCCCCTGAGGGACATTGGTGCCGACACCAGAAAAATAAATAAAAAAGTGGTCAAACAACAAAAACGCACGATGAGAACAACGCATTGTTACGCTCTTGGTTTCTGTAACCTTCCCTTCTATCTTTCCCCCGGGGTTGTTGTTTAACAATATTTTTATGTTTTGAAAACAAATTTGAGTTTTGTATCAATTAAACTCGTTATTGTTGTGTGCCACCGTGTACAACTTGTATGTAACGATAATCTGCTTTATTCGTTATTTCTCTCTGCTCCCACCCTTTGCGTAAGCATTGACAACTGTCCGTTATATCACAAGAGCGGTCTTCAAACCACGACTGTTTGCAACGCGTCTTCACACAAGACCGATTGAATTCATACTGAATCGTTTTCTGCTTTGTCTTGCCCTTTTATTTGTCCACAAAATCAGTCTGATGAACATTCTTGAAGCAGAAGGTTCTTGTTTTCGCCTTCTCGAGAATTCTATCGCGACTGCATTGTTGTTTATGTAGTTTGATTACTTCGTTTGTTGCTGCTTTCGTTTAGTCGTCTATCTCCTTTTCTCATACTGATGTTGTTGTTGGTTTACTTATAACAATTTCGATGTATGAGTTAGTGCAGCTTTTGTTTATCGTTTTTAATGTTAAACGATACTACAGTGTTTTCATTTTCGTAACTCTATTCTGTTAGTCCTTCAGCTACACTATGTGTACGTGGAACGCTCTTCCTGTAGAAGTTTTTCCAGTTACTTATGGCGGAGATGGCTTCAATATAACGTTTTATAAAAATAAAACACTACTCACCTCTCTCCTTTCCCAGAATATTGACCACTCAAAAAAAAATATTATTGCATTTCATTAATAATGGAAGCAATCGTCTGTTCGTTAAGTTTATGGATATAAGAAGTATGCATATAAGAAATAGCTGTTAAGTAGCAATAGTGACTTCATCTGTGTATTATATACAGTAATATTTTTGATTTATTCCAACTTTGCGAAAATGAAAAAATTTTATGAAATAATGTCAATAAAAGTGAATCTCATAAAGGAACAGTGAAAAAAATTAATCTTTAATTAACACTTGTCGAAAAAAATGAGATTCGTTGTCCCTCATATTCTCAAGCGCTGAAACATAAAACGGATTGCGAATGAATATGTGCCCCAAGAGTTAATCTTGACAAACCACAACAAATTATTTGGTCCTGCCGACTAATACAAGTATTAAATTAAATAAATAAATCGTCGAAAAGAGGTCCAAAAATATTTGCAAACAAATTGAATATTTATTGACAATAGAAATAGATTTCCATGCCAATCGCATATTTATGATGAAGTATTCTCTAATTTGTAAATGGTGTAAAGTCGGCAATATCTTTTCAAATCAAATGTCGAATATGCAGTGCAACTTCAAAAAGTATTATAGTAAATATTTTATATTAAATCACTTAAACCCATAAAAACCAATTACAATTTGGTTTTAAGCACTTGCAACCTCTTCTCCATATAATGTAATATAGTCTTTAAGAAGTCTTTTGCTTTCAAAGGTAGTACAACCAAAAATCGCTATATACAATTCAAATTTCTAATTTTCTTCTCTTAAAAATAAAGGCTTTATAATATCTGAGGAAATGGTAATATGATCTAAAAAAATTTGAATAATTTTTAAAATTAAAAAGATATGTGCCGTCAGTTCTTGCATGACCAATCCCTGTATGTAAGTATGTTATTCTTAATCCGTGCACCAATTTTTTTACATATTTTGCCGGTATTGACCACTGTACTCAAGTTAGCGACACTAACGCTACATATGTCCAGTAATGCAATCTCGCAACATGCTTTTCGCAATTACCTAGTCCTTACCCTAGTCTTTTAATAGTTCTAGCTTGATTTTATCGTCATATGGTCAGGTTTAGTTTCACCATCACCAATTTTATTTATGATACGTAGTCTCTTTATTCGTCCATTGTTAGTGGTTTCTTCGGCGACTTCCTCTCAGCAGAATTCTGGCAAAAACTCTGAGAGTAAAATTGCCATGAAAAGTTTCTCAAAAATCTGTCGTTCGGAGTCGACTTTAAGCTGTAGGTCCCACCACTCATTTATAAAAATTAACGCACACAGCATAAGTGGTGTGAGAAACTAAGTCGTAATCCTGACTTAAACGGTTGTAATGACCTATTGTTTTATGTTATGTATGTTTAATAAAAAACCTGTAGGCATTTTTGCTCTTTATTTTTTTAGTGTTGATGTTTCGATTTTTATTTGTAATGCTAAAACATATGTTTTATTTTTTTCGTAAAGGACTTGGGCAAATCGAAGATTGCAAGTAAAACGCGTCAATTTCAGAACACCCTGAAATAAATTTGGCGTTTTTAAAATCCCTTGCGATTTCAAATCGTGCGATTGGCAGAACATGACTGTTTCTTTTTTACGAACTGAGAATTGTCGTGTTAATAGAATCTCTGGCCTTTAAATTAAAAGTTTAAGTGACTAAAACAACTACATTTGTAATAGATACCTACATAAACTTTTTTTATTTGCCGATCAACTGTTGACAGTCATCTCTTTTGAAATTAAATTGTTGGCGATAATTTTAAGTAAGCATCGTGTGTGTGACAAAATAAATCCGTGGAAAGTATTAGCATCTCAACTTATAACCTTTTATTTTCCGTTATGGAGTGTTTAAATTGCACACGTTCTATTTCTGTTAATGACTTGGTTTCATGTCAGTTATGCGCTACACAGTATTATTAAAAATGTAGCGGCCTTAAAGCTCGTGATGCAGATACACTAACTGACCTTTAAAAATTCATGCAATGAGTTTGTCCAAGTTGTAGAAATTTCGGTGTGGAATTAAGATTTTCAAAACTTCTAATTGTTCCAAAGACTTTAATAGAATACCGAATAAAGGCAAATTAAGCTGAGTTACTTAAATACATATGTATATGGGCTTATTGATAGAAATTTATGCCTGATATAGGACTTTTGCTATGTAAGTCTATATGGTGTTATGATATACAATTACAGTTTCACACATAGAAAAAATTCGAAGATGCCGCAAGAAGATCTAACGGCTCAGAAACTCGAACATCCAGTCTCGACAGTTTAAACTGAGAAAATTTTATAGATATAAACTTGAAGAAGGTCGTTTTACATCCAAATTCATCAGATTGAAACATCTTGACCTTCGGGGGCACATTTGACTAAAAAAGAGGGATACTGCAGCTGTCATCGACTTGTAAATGTAACTACGTTTACAAATAACTTCAAAGTTGAAATATGTATTTTAAATTTTATTTTATTACTATTTTATTAATATTTTATTATTTATTACATAACATAGGGTGCCCTGGTAATTTTGTGGGATAGTGTGCTACACTATTAGCGTGAGGGTCGTGGCTTCGATTCCCACCAGAGACTCTGGTCTGTGGCATTACACCGAGCATATGGTCAAGTTACTCCGCTCGTATATAATTAGAATATACATAATTTGTAATTGTATTGTAATTAATAAATAAATAAATATTACATAACATAATTGGTCATTACAATCCTTCAGTTAGGATTACAACCTAGCCAACCACACTACTTACGTTGTGTGTTGGTTGTATATAATAGTGGCGAGCCCTATAGTTTAAACTCGAAACCGAAGGACAGATTTTTGAGTAACTTTCATGGCAATTTTATTTACTCTCAGAGTTTTTGCCAGAAATATGCTGAGGAAAACTAGGCGAAAAAATTTCATCAACGTAAAAAAAGAGAGAATGAAGTAAATTTAAATTTCCATAGAAATCTTTTCCATATACGAGTTCAATCGATTTCTTGAGCGCCATTGAACAACACACAGAAACCAACTGATAAAAGGTATTTCTCATAAGAAAATATAAAGAAAGGCACACAATTTACATGGGAAAACTGCACCATCAGACAACTGGGCGTATAATACATATAAATAAAAAATTTTCGATAAAAAAAAACCATCAGTGAAAGTACACCATTCTAACGCATGTATTGGTTAGAAATCAATAAAGTGGTTCCCAATTTAAAAATGACGAATATAAGAAGAATATTTTTACATTAATGTATAGAAGAGATTGTATTGGAATATTAATATTATTATTAATATTAAGGATAATTATGTAATGTCTTGTCAATTTGGAGAGCTTTTAAAAGACTAAGAGTCATTATTACAACTTGCCGTTAACTGAAGGGCAGATAAATTGTTTTTCATTATTATAAATGGATAATATGGTAGAAGTGAGTGTTAAGCTAAATGGAGGAACATCCTACCGGTAACTTTTAAAGTTAAGTTTATGTTTGAACTTGCCATATTAGATATTGTTTTCAATATGGCAACTTCAAATATAAACAAAATGAGCATATACAACCAAAAAAAAACGAAGCCCGTCGTTTAAAAACACTGCCATATTTTTGATAAAGTTAACTTTATTTTATCATTCGGCTGTAATAACGAAAAGAAGTCAAAAGTAACTTTAAAGTTCACTTTAGCTAAAGCGAACTTTAAGGTTGCCTTTACCTAAACCCAACTTTAACGGCAATTTGTAATAATGGCCCTATGAATATAGACAAATAAATTGACAAACAAATCTTTTAAACCTTTTCAAATGACAGTATTTGTATTACTTTTTATTTACAATAATTTTTTTTAACAGATAAAAAAGAAATTTCAGAATAACACATTGCGTGCGAATACGTTTTGAGACTGATTAATGACAGGGCCGGGCTTTTGCGCTCAAAATTTACTTCAGTTAAATCTCAATAAATCCAAAATTATTTGATTCTTCAACTTTAAAGTTTTCATATTTTATGTTGAAATATATAATATTAAGATTGTTGGATAAATCTATGATAGTATTATAAATATACGAAATCAAATAGAAATATAAAGTTTAAATCTTTTCGTTCATACATTATAAAAAATTAAAGTAGCAATCATAGAACTAATGTTACACCAACCATATTTCAGCGTTCATATGTTCAATGTTTCATAATTATAAAGCCAACTCATTTATTTCCGGTATAAAGAAGCGAAAATAAGTATTCTAATAAAAATTTGTATTAATTTGCTTACGTTACATTTTTAGTTTTTATTAGAATTTTCAGATATTTTCCCCCATACTTTTAAAACTTTAGATTTTAGTGAATGTAAGTCATCAAGTTGAAGGTTTTCGGTGAAAAGTCACTCAGATAGCATTCCTCATGTATCTGCCAATTGATTAAAATCTGGGGAAAATGCTGACCAATCCGTTATATCAAAAATTTTTGGTATAAACCGATTCTCTGACCAAGAAATTGAGAATAACTGCGTTATTATCCTGAAATATAATTTATATATATATATATCAGTTGGGACATAGACGATACACTCAATTGGACTGGATTTCCAGCAATTCCATTCTCCACAATAAATTTTCAATGTCTCTGCAGAAAATTTTCGATTTCCATTAAAAAAAATTTTGGATTTGTTTCTCTCACGCTTTAAAGAAAGAAATTTTTAATTCCCCTTCAAGAAATTTTGATCTAGGCTCTCATATGGAATGGAAAGATGAATGAGTAACTTCTTTAGGATGAAGGAGTTCACAGAATTCTTTCAATTCAGTTTGTTTTATGTCAAATGAAAAGCCTCGACCTATCCTATCTGGAGTTGAGTTTAGTGCCACTTTTTTATAAATCTTCATAAAAAAATTATATTTCAGTAGAATAACGTAGCACTTCCCAAGAATTCTTACTGAAATTATTGGTTTATATCAAAAATTATTGATTTAATAATGTTCGTAAGATTTTAATCGACTGACAGACATATGAGGAATGCTATCTAAGTGGGTTTTCACCCAAAACCACCAATTTGATGACTTGCGTTCACTAAGGGCCATTATTACAACTTCCCGTTAAAGTTGGATTTAGTTAAAGGTAACTTTAGCTAAAGTGAGCTTTAAAGTCACCTTTAATTTCCTTTCGTTATTACAACCTACAGCTAAAATAAAGTTAACTTTTGTCAAAAATATGGCAGTGCCGGAGCAATGCCAATAACATTGCTCAATTAAACCAGTTTTTTTTTAACGAAATAGAAAACAATTTCCTCGGCGACTTCCGCTCAACAGTTTTTAAAATCACTTGCAATTTCAAATCGTGCAATTGTCAGAACATGCCTGTTTGATTTTTTAACGAACTGAGAATTGCCGTGTTAATTGAATCTCTGGCTTTTAAATTTATAGTTTAAGTGACTACAACAAATACATTTGTAATAAACATAATAGAAATAGAAAAAATTTCCTCGGCGACTTCCTCTCAACAGATTTCCGGCAAAAACTCTGAGAGTAAATAAAATTGGCAGGAAAATTTTCTCAAAAATCTGTCGTTCGGAGTTGACTTTAAACTGTAGGTCCCAACACTCATGTATAAAAATTAACGCACGCAATATGAGTGGTGTGAGAAGCTAGGCCGTAATCCTGACTGAAGGCTTGTAATGGCCAATTATGTATGTATGGCTTCCTCTCAGCAGATTTCCGGCAAAAACTCTGAGAGTAAATAAAATTGTCATGAAAAAGTTTCTCAAAAATCTGTTGTTCGTAGTCGACTTTACAATGGTAGGTCCCACTTCTCATGTATAAAAATTAACGCACACAACATAAGTGGTGTGAGAAACTAGGTCGTAATCCTGAGTAAAGGGTTGTAAATACCAATTAGGTATGTAAAGGGTACATACATTAATTGTATTAGTAAAGTGGTCATCGTGTAAGTACTAAAATTGAAGATCAGCAATCAAGCGAGCTTAAAAAGTCATCAGTTAGTAAAAGTATGTGTTGAGCTAAAGTCTTATACGGAGATTCTTAAAAGTTATTATTGGAAGTTGTTTAAAATTAGAAGTTGTTCTTAAAATTAAAAGTTGTTCTTAAATTTAAAAGTTGTTTTTTTTTAAATTATTTAAAATTACTAAAAGTTGAAAATAAATTGTTCTAAATATTTAAATGAATGAAACTTGAAATATTAAATTATAAAACTTAAAGTTTGTGCTAAGAATATTACATTGAATTTCAAAAACTATGAATTTCCTTTCCTTTATATAAAATACTTTAATAAATTTAAAATAAACGATAAAACATTTTATTTAAAAATACCCTTCTTACATGTATGTATGTACATGAAAAGATTAACTAATCTTCAAACGTAACGTAATCGATTAAAATTATATTTTAAGAGATATTTTGGAAATAGAAGTGACCCTATAAACGTGCGATGCACTATATATACAACATTCGGTAACGATGTAGTTCTGCATTACTATTATAACCTTAATGTTCAAACAAAATATTGCACAAGTGTGCAATAAGGGCAAAAAATAAATAATAAAAAAATATGGAAAAGAAAAAATCTATTGAATTTATTACTTTTCTTTTAATGTTGTTCTCTGCATTTCAATGAGCATGAAATGCATCAAGTGCAACGTTTATGTCTACTATAAAAACTGCTGAAACTTTATATTTGCACTTGTACATCATCATCACCATCTTGAAGCATGATTATGATAATTTTCACCTCCTTCCGCTGAGACCGCACAATTCTTTATTTCTTTTTAATACTTTCTGATTTTTATTGTAAATCGTTAGTTTTCTTTTAAGTCAAATATGTTTACTGTGACATAAATATACATTAAGAACGACAACAAGATATTGCGTACCTTAAATACTTATGGATATTCAACTTTAGTTACATCAACGTTATATTATTTTCAGTTAAAGGCATTGAAATAGGAAGTGAGAAAATTAAAGATAACTTGTGCAAGTAGGAGAAAATATGATAAAGCTCTGCAATGGCAGGCAGTATATATTTTCCATTTAAAAAAATTGCAGGGAACGTGTGCGTCACTACCTCTATTTTTCACATCAAAAATCATGATGTAAAGAAATGGCCCATGTGACCCAAAATAACTTAAGTTTCCTCAGAGTCGTCGTCATATGGGACCTCAATAACACATAAAAAAGTTAATAGGAAACCTGACGTATTGGTTAAAAGATGTTACAAATCGTAAACGATATCTTAATTTTAATTAATTTTTATTTTAAAAGAAAATGCTCATGACTGACTGTTTTGAGATATAATCGTGTTGTTTTCTTAAAAAAATCCATTTTTATTAAAAAATTGTTATCACAGTTATGTTAGTAAAGAAGTCGCCGTAGTCTAGTAGGTAGTGTGTTGGCTTATTAGGCGTAAGACCACGGTTCAAACCCTAGGTCAGACATCAAAAGGAAATATGAAAAAATATTTCTTAGGCGACTTCCTTTCAGCAGATTTCTGGCAAAAACTCTGGGAGTAAATAAAATTGCCATGAAATGTTTCTCAAAAAGCTGTCGTTCGGAGTCAACTTTAAACTGTAGGTCCCGCCACTCAGGTATAAAAAAGAACACACACAACGTGAGTGATGTTAGAAGCTAGACCGTAATCCTGACTGGAGGGTTGTAATGGCCAATTATATATGTATGAATGTGTCACAGTTACAGTTTTATTCAACTTGTTCAAAATAGGAAGTGGAAAGTCAAGTTCATCTTTGAATCTTTTAAGAAGTCTTCGGCATAAATAGTATATAATATATAGTAACGGTACTCACCTAGAAACAAATAAAATGTTCCTTGACTATAGAAAATTCACAACTGTGCTCAAGAAATTATTGTTTATCAAATATTTTTAAAAAAATCGGGTGTACGCTATACGACAACCGACATGAATGCATATGAGGATTGAAACTTTAGCGTATAGGGAATATCTTCATTTGTTACAAGGGTCCAACACGAAAGTGGCATTGAAAGGACTATAGGGTATATGATGTGATGTGGTTTTTATACACCAATCGAGAAAAGTTAATAGGATAAACCACCGAGATCAAATTTGGAAAGTTAAAGACATGTCCATGCAGATTCCTTTGATATAAATAGAAGCTGACAAAATTTCGAGGATTTTATCCGCATCTATCCATTTCTACGCATTTCAGTAAAGATTTTCAACGATTAACAATACCCTACTAGAACAATGATGGTCAAATGACTGTCATTTGTGATGTGTAAACACATCACTCGTTCATTCGTGTACGTGTGATTTTGTTTCTCTTTCTAACGCATGAATTCTTTCGACTATAAAATATACCCTATACCTCTACTGCTGTCCTTAAATCACAGTTGATGTAAACTTTACTGAAAGTTGAATAGGAAATTGGTTACAGTTGACTAGTCAAACTTGATGCATATACCGGTCACGTTTGATATGTATTTGGATCACAGTTGACTACCAAATTGATTCATAGTTTTTACTTAAAAACTTAATTTTTTTATAAGCAATTTATTTTCATTAAATAAAATTTAGATACATAATTAAATAATGTTAATAGTAAACATTTTGATATCTGAATAAAAATTTCATATAAATATTTAAAACAGACGACTTCATCCAATTCATTTTCACTAATGATATATTGTTGGAAATGCAACTCTACAGCTGAAAAGAACTATGAAATGTTCGATATGTACAGTCGAACTTCCCTATAATGAATCTTGACGGGACCAGAAAATCACTTCATTATATAGAAACTTCATTATACAGAAATAATATTTTTCCCCCACTTTTTATTTAAAATAATTAGGCATATCAGTTTGGGTTACACTTTTCCATTTTTCGTCCACATCAAAACCTTGTAATACCAAATAACAAAACCATTATATAAAAATTATATTTTTTTCCATTTTTATTTAAAATAATTAGGCATATTAGTTTGGATTACACTCTTCCATTTCTCTTCCTCAACAAAACCTTCTAATACATTAAGAGATTTAAATACATTAGTCAGCACGTTACTCCTCATCTCCACAAAAGTTCGAAGTACATCTATTGATGAAGAAACGTGCTCCAATGTAGGTATCGTCTTATTGACGTCAGCCAATTCTTCACCGGCCGGTTCTTCATCGTTATCTGACTCTATAAATGTAAAATTAATGTACATCACACATTTATTCGGCATTAGGATTAAAATATGTATGTATGCACACAAAACTAATAAATAAATATGTATGTACCTGCCATAGCCGAAACTCCACGAGTTTCCAGAACACTGATGAGAATATCCTCATCGGATGGGATGCCCCGAAAGCACATCAATATCAACATTGACATAATCTTCAAATGATGCATCAACGTTCGTTACTTCCCTAAATGAAGCCTGTAGAGCATCAAATCAGCTAACGGAAGAAAGTCTTCCTCATCCCAATGAGTCCGCACGCCATCTTTCGAAAATGCTGCCTTTCTGAAACAATTCGCAATTGTTTCTGGTTTTACAAAGGCATTCCACACTGTGCTTACATTTCGAATAGCTTGAAGCAAATCTATGGCCAAAACAGGTTCGTTCTCCTCCATTTGTGACAATATGTTCATCAAAATTCGTTTTCTGTAAAGTTGTTTTATGTTGTAGATGATGCCTTGGTCCATTGGTTGAAGTAAGGACGTCATGCTCGGAGGAAAATACGCAAGCTCAATATTTTGCAGTTTATCTTTTGCCTCCTTAGGATGCGCAGTGCAATTATCAATAAAAAGTAAAACCTTCCTTTTCTGAGAACCAAATTTTTTGTCCAGCTCTAAAAGCCACTTCGTAAAAATGTCACCTGTCATCCACGCCTTTTTGTTGGACTGATAATCTACATCTAGAGATCTTATTCCTTTAAAACATCTAGGATTTTTGGCCTTTCCTACAACAAGCAGTTTCAGTTTCTCCAAACCAGTCATATTGCTTGCTACTAGGACAGTTATTCTCTCTTTGCTCTGTTTTCCACCAAAGCATTTCTCATTTTTAAATGTTAGTGTTTTGTTTGGCAAACATTTAAAAAATAAACCAGTCTCATCGGCATTAAAGATGTCATTTTGATGATATTTTTGTATCAATCTCGGTAAAACATTCACTATCCATTCCTCCCGATATCTTACGTTGGCGTCAGCACTTTCCCCACATAAGGTTTTTGCTACAATACCATGTCGTTTTTTGAATTTGTCTAACCATCCTGTGCTAGCTTCAAAATCTTCGTCTCCCAATGCATAAGCGAACCCTTTGGCTTTTTGCTTGATTAATGGCCCAGATATAGGAAAATTCTTACCACGTGTAGCAGTTACCCATTTGAGCATTGCTTCATCAATATCCTCCAAAAGGCAGTTTCGAAGCCTTTTGCGTTTAGTGCTCAATTGCTCGTCTTCGACATTTTTTAGAATCACAGCCTTGTTTTTTAAAATATTTGATAATGTGTTGGGAAGAATTCCAAACTGCCTAGCCACATCTTTTTTAATCCTTCTTCAACTTTATTAATAATTAATAATTTTTTTTCAAGAGAAATGCTACTTCGCTGCGTCATTTCCGATCACTGAACACCGGCAACTGATGTCAAAATTGTTATTGAACTGGTCTTCTTCTTTTTTTTGTTCTTATTTTCCTCTTTTGGGAATCCCCTCATTATATGTGGCATCTTTCTCGGTACACAGAGTTGTTAGTATGCGTAACAGAAAATTGTTTGAAAAATTCATTATATGGAGACAAAAACGCATGTGAGTCAAATATTACACCTGCAAAATTGCTTCATTGTATAGAAAACTTCAGCGTATGGAAATTCATTATAAAGAGATCAAAAACAATGAAATTGGAACGGAAGAAGTTGTGTGTTTGAAATCAATTCATAATAGGGAGAGCTTCATTGTATAGAAGTTCACTATAGAGAAGTTCGACTGTATTAGTAATTGAATCTTGTGTGTTAGTTTCGGTCATTCATTTCTTGTAGGGGGCAGCATTAAGCCGGTAAAGAAAAATAATTTTTAGCCATAATATCGGCACAAAAATCATTCAGTTACTCCTTATACGGAGCTTCATAAGTAAAAATATTAACCGTTCATCATTCTTTAACTTACACTTAAACCAATGTAACCGATAAATTGAAAAGAAAAAAATGTTTAATTACAATTAATAAAATCATACCAGACGTAAAATTTCAATTTAAAACAGTTAACTATTCGTTAATATTTTTGAGACAAGTGCTCAAAATTGTAACATATTGTGAATTTTTCAATTAAATGTAAATTTTTAATTAAATTTAAAATAAAATTTAGTCTGATCTGTTGACCACTTAATCAGAACGCATTGTGTATCTTTTTAAAACACTCGTATGATATTGTAATGCATTTGGTGAAGTGGATAGGATCCTTGTGAATAAAAAAGGATTCACGAACTGCGTTGAAAAAAGAATGGAATTGTTAGACAATTTTTTTTTTTGCACAACGAATGAAAACTGTCCAAAAAACTAAAGTGAAAAGCACTCGTGTGCATTGAAAGCTAAATAATAAAAAATTTATTTCAGCTAAAACCACCAAAGTGAAGTGAAGGTTTACAATTGCAAGTAGAAACTATGAAAAAAGAAAACTATTCGTGATGTGAATATTTGATAAACAATTGATGCCATAGAAAAAATCTGTGCAATGAACCTTGAACAAAAATCAAGCACAAAAATGAACCGCAAAATTTAAACACAATTGTTAAAAAACAATGTTTGTTTAATCAAAGCATAGATATTCGACATACTCATTACAGCAAATGGACACACAAGTGATAAAAGAAATTGTTTTAATTAACAAACCGCAACGGAATCACTGGCAATTAATAAAGGATACTTTGAAAATGCGACATTGACAAAAAGTAGAACCCACATGAGCTTTACAAGAGAGTCTCAAATCTCAAACTAATTGAACTTATAGTAGAAATACCAGATAAAAAATAAAGAAGATTAAATTTGCTACTGTATTATATAGGCGTCCAAGTAATATGGGGTATTTTAATAAATACATTTTAAAAGTAAAAACATTGCGATCTATCCTCCTATCACTTCTGCTCCATTTCCCTACTCCATCGCTCGTTCGTAAAAACATCGATGCTTTATTTTTCTATCGTTAAATACCTAAATATAAAACCTAAAGCATTTAAGACATCTATTCACACTTACGTATCGTCATATGATTTCAAAAAAGTCGTAACAAAATACATGTTCCTATAAAATTTAAAGCTCGTGTGATCAAAAATGATGATTTTATGACGAAAATGTGGACCGATTTTTTATGTGAAAGCATTGTCATTAAAAATTTTTTTTTACTTCTTCTATAACATATTTTTAACGTAACTTGAGTTTTTATGAGCTCATATGACGATAAATACTAAAAAAATATTATTTAAAATTAAAACTAATTTTTTTTATCAAAAATTATTAAAATATTTGCATGGATATGTATAATAATAAATATATTTCATGACACCGCGATAGCCTAGTGCGTTGGCTTAGTTAGTAGTAAGTAGTGTATTGGCTTATTAAGCGTAAGGCCACGGTTAAACCCCAGCTTAGACATCGAAACGAAAATATTTCCTCGGCGACTTTCTCTCAGCAGATTTCTGACAAAAACTCTGGTAGCAAATAAAATTGCCATGAAAAGTTTCTCAAAAATCTATCTTTCGGAGTCAACTTTAAACTCTAGGTCCCGCCACTCATCTATAAAAAATTAACACACACAACATGAGTGATATGAGAAGCTAGGCCGTAATCCTGGCTGAAGGGTTGTAAATACCAAACTTGTATGTATATATGGCTATGTATGGTTTGTTTCTTTGATTTTAACGTCGTCAATACTCGGTAAATATATTCCACACATAGTTTTACATTTAGTTTTGGTAATGTTTTTTTATTTTATTCCCGAAAATAAATAAAAAATAGTTATTTAAGTGACTTTTTTTGTAGTTTTACACGAAAAAACTGCAAATAAACTCAATTAAAGTCACAGACAAATTAATCCCTCATGAACATAGTTATTCACTTAATTTTAAAAACGGGAAAACTTCTGAGTAAAATTAAAACATTGAACTTGTTAAGTTTCCATTACAAACATGTGTATTTACATACCAAATATAACTCATTGTGTATTAGCAAGAATTAATCAGACAACTGAATTTTAAAAATTTCTTTGAGTACAATTAATTTAAACTAATAAATAAACCTCAGGATATGAGGTTCTACATAAAACATGCAATAAAGTACAGAAAATAAAATCTTTTTATTGGAATAGTTTGGGTATCTGACAATTTAACTGAAATTGTAATTTTATGATTTTGCGTGGAGATGACAGACGAAAATAAATAAATAAATTCGCATAATTTATTTTAAGATCAAATACCAAAGAGTAATTAAAAGTTAGTTTGCAAACAAATAACATACATAAAAAAATCATTATGAAAATAAACCCAAACCTTTTTTTACACGGTAGATACGTTCCAGTGGTTACCGTGTAAAAAAAAAACGCGTAAAAAAAGTCAAGTATTATGTATGTATGTAAGTGTATAAACAAACTGAAAAAATATACATAGGATTGATGCAGCAGCCTACATATGCCTATAAAATTGAATAACTTTATAAAAACGCACAGATTTAGTTGAATAGTATACACAGAGTTTTTATTTTATTAAACGATTTTATCCGTATAAAAAGGAGCGAACAAAAAAAATGGTAAATTTGTTAAAAAAAAACCGTGTTATTTCAAATTCGCGTAAAAAAACCGTGTAAAAACAGGTTTGGGTGTATTAACATTTGCGTGGTTCTGATTATAAAACCCGAGGTACAGAATTAATTAAATCCTAATAATTTCCAATTAAAATATTAAAAATTTAATTTGAACTGAAGTTTATATTTATACGTAATTTAATATTGTGATAGTATGTAGATACTATATATATACTATAACTTATTAATTAATTATTGTACATAAAATATAAAAACACCTGTAGTTAACTGATGAGAATTTACACACAAAGTCATCTAAAATTACTTGAGGAACACATACGAAAACTTCTCCTTGACCTTCACTTAAGGATAATTATTTAATGTATTAATGGCTTTACTATTTTGCTCCTTCACTTAAATCTTCCACATTTATAAGCATTTTCCAGCGGAAACAATAAGGCCCATTGTTAAAACTTGCTGTTAAAGTTGGGTTTAATAAAAGGCAACTTTTAGCTTTAAGTGGACCTTAAAGTTAACTTTAACTTTTTTTTTATTACAACCTACTAATAAAATAAAGATAACTTTTTGAAAAATATTGCAATACCGGAAAAATATCGATAAGTTTTTCTAAGTTAGACAAGTTGTAATAATGGCCCTAAACCTTTACATCATACTTTATCAAAAGCATACTTAATATCTATAAAGCGAACGGAACAATAATTGCCTTCTTCAATGGCCTAAATAGTGTTATTTTTGAAACCCAAATTAGTTTGACATATAATCCCTAGGGTTTAATAAGAGTAAAAGTTTCGATAATACTTAAGACGGGTAATAGGGCTTAAAACGTTGCAATCGCTTTTGTGTGTTTGCATTCGGTTTTTTCCTGCTGTGTTACCTACCTACCTCTTCAAATTTTCCAGTTTCCCTATCTCCTTTACTATCCTCCCTCTTTCTCTCTTCTAGGACGTATTACAAAGGGTCATTTTGACCTCTTGGTATTCTACTTGTATACGTCCAAGGCGGTTAATAGTGTAGGCTATACATAAAATCTCTTTAAGTTCCATCATACATTACATACACAATTGGCCATTACAACCCTTCAATCAGGATTACGGCCTAAAGTTGTGCGTGTTAATTTCATACATGAGAGGCGGGACCTACAGTTTAAAGTCGACTCCGAACGACAAATTTTTGAGAAACTTTTCATGGCAAGTTTATTTACTATCAGAGTTTTTGCCAGAAATCTACTGAGAGTAAGTCGCCGAAGAAAATATTTTCATATTTCGTTTTGATGTCTGACCTGGGGTTTGAACTGTGGCTTTACGTCTAATAAGCCAGCACACTACCTACTACACTACGGTAAGTTCCATCTGTCATCGAAAATAAAAATCATAGTGTGATTATCCTGTTTACTTACAGCAGTCTCATGGTTGTATTTTAACTTTTGCAACCAACAGCTGAAACACATGTTTTTTACGTATAATAATAATATATGTGACTGCTGTTATATATGAAATTTTCGACGCACGTTAGGTACTTTGGCAGGTATCAGCTAGTTTGTTTTGTCACTGCAGCGATTGACTCAAAGTATTTCTGAAGAAGTTCTATTCCCGGCCAAGTTCGTCTAAACCTTTTCTCTCTCGCTTCTCGTCTCTTCATAAAATCTATAAAAAACAACATCTGAATATAATACTAGTTACAACCGGAAGTAAGTAATTTCTTATATTTTTATACTAAGATTCAAAAACTAGGTTTAAACGTAATTAAATATTTACAACCATATTCTTAAAAAGACTTATTTTACGTTTATTATATACAATAACTATTTAACACTTTTTCACTTATATACCACTCATAAAAATTTGTATGCATAAACTCACAATAACAGTTCAATAAGCGTTTAAGGCTTTTAGTGGTTTAAAATTTAGATATGGCAACATTTTTTAATTTCGTTGTCATTTTGTTGATAGTGAGGCTATAAATCGCTAATTTATGAGCCAAGTAATAAAGTACACATATTTTATAATTTATTTTTTAAAATATTAAATAAATAAAAAACATATAACATTTATTTTAAAATATTTTTAACCCTTTCCGGTATTATGACGAGTCCTAGCCATCGGTTTTTTATGCCGTACCCCACAATGACGAGCTACATTCGTCATGCGACTAAAGTTACTGTTGAATATAATAATTAATTTAGTTTAAAATTTCTAGTATAATGAATTTGGCAACACTTTTGTTTACCGTTAGAATTTCTTGGTACAACACGCGGCGAAATTGTTGTTAGTCTGTAAGATTTCATTCTTGTAAAAAGTTGGTGTGAACATCGGTCGATATCAGCGTTGCCACAAAGAAAAATTATTCCAATCCTACCAAAATTTAAATAGTTATAGATTATTCAGTATGAAACTAACGTTTTATTGCTAAAATTAACAAAAGAATTTCATATATATCACATTTAATGTGTTAAAAAAACAAAACAATCCATTTAAAAAATATAAAAATAAAGGAACATTAACATAGTGTATAAAATTAAAGCTAAAAACATAACAAATTCATCTTTAACATAAATAATTTGTTTAACCGTTTGACTGCTAATCGATTCTGGTGAGAACGTTCGAAAACTGCGGTACATATTTTGACTTGATGTCAAATAAAACACTCTCATGTAGACAAATGTCAATCAATTTTAATAATTCTTTTCGTATTATAAAAAACAATATTAATTGTGAATGTAAATAAGAAAAATGTTTTTTCTTTGAAAATTAAAATTTATAAAAAGATAACTTTAAGTTTTTTGATCTTCTCTTATGATCAGCATATAAAGAATCATTTTGATTAGGGGAAGACCACCAACTCTTACATGAAAAATTTATGTATGGCAACTATGTTTATGTATAACAACTATGTTTTCTTACATGAAGGTCAGACTACGTTCATACCTACGGAACAATAAATATACACTGAACTGGTTCAGACTTGCATGTAACTTCTTTACAAATCACTATGTTGTTTATTGTGCTTTTATCTAACTTATTTCTTAGTTTTGTTTTTATTAAACTTAATTGTGAAAATTTTCGTTCTGCAGCTGCAGAACTATGTGGGAGAGAAAGCAAATTAAAAATAAAATTACATAAATCACCATAATAAAATTCATTTAAACCATTTTTAAATGTGCTTACATTGTCCCAAAATTCATTTATGCTAAGTGTTATATCTAAGTATTTGTTAAGTTATTTGTAGTAATTTTACATCTTCTATTCCAAAGTCAAATCTTATTTTAATTTGGTTTAAATATTCTATATAAAATTGTAGAATATTAGATTTAATTTCCACTATATCTTCCTGATATAAATTAGTTTCCAAAAATACTTCGACTTTTGTACCTACAAAAACTTTATTTATATCTACATGGTTATTTTTGTCAAGGGATTCGCTTTTATTTAAAAAATTACTTATAATTAATAGAAAATTTAATATTCGTATAAACGTATGGAAGTCTAAAGCTTTCTGATTGAACTTCTTTATTTAACGAGTTTATTTTGTTATTTTTTAATTTTGGTTCCCATTGAATTTGCTGATCGAATGCCATTAACTTCTAATGAACATGAAATAAAATAAAGTCTTAGACTATCCCATTGTTCGATGATTCTAGAAATTACACCTTCTAATGAAAGGTTTTTGGCACAAATGTCTAAAATTTTATGGGGCTTTACGGAACAATAATCTTGAAATTAACTGAATTCTGTAATTCTTTTTGGGCTATGGGAAAAGAAACACCTCTACAAAGTTGTTCTATATCATTCGGTCATTTTTTGCAAGCATAACTGCTACATAAATGCAGTGAATGGCAAGCGCACTTTATAAAAGAAAAATTTTGTTTCACTATTTAGCAATGTTTTAAGCCACAAATATTGCCCGCCATAACGTTTGCGCCGTCTGTTGCCAGTCCTTTTAGATTCTTAATTGGAATGTTGTTCGATTCAAATAAATTCATTATGACATTGTAAATAGATATCGCATCAGTTTTAGATAGTTCTAACAATGCTAGAAATCTGCCATGAACAATTTTTGCACTGTCGACAAATCTAGCAACAAGAACCAAGCATTTTTTATTGAAATATTAGTTGATTCATCAACTATTAATGTAGAAGAGTAGCAAATGTTTTTTCTTGGGCCTTTTTGGCAATAAATTCAGTCACCTGTGTTGCGTTTGTGCGACCACACTTCAAAAGTCCCGCTATGATGACAAACAGTCCATTAGCAGAAATGGAAGGTTGTAGGTAATACAAAACATTACCAGCGTTAATTCAGCTGGGCAAAATTGTTCCTTTTTTTATATTAACATATTTTGTTAACTTTATTTGATTTTTCTTGGCGTCATAATTATTTATGTGAAAATTCGCTTTTTCGTGGTTTTTAAAATGGGTGCAGTGATTAAAAACAATTTTGGAGCACACAATACAAAAACAATTCACATCCTTTCCTTCCAACCAGTCAAATTGTTGAAGCCCCACTCACTCCTAAATTTTCGCTTCGTTTTGCAACTTTGACCACTACAAAAAAAAAAAAAATTAAATTATAAATCGTTTACTCATATTATTATTTTCTGAATGTTTTCTTACCTAGGTGATGGTTCATTTTCAGTTAATATTTGGTTATCTTCATTAGAATTAGTTGTTAACAATCTTGGAGTTTTTGAGATATATCTAAAAACACTACACGTTCTAACCATTAAATAAAATTACCTGCCCATAACTTTTTTGTGGCCTTTTGCTTAAAAACTTCAAGTAACAAATAGTTTTTTACATTTCTTTTACGCTGACACTTTATTCACAATTTCATTGTTCCTTACGTAAACACAGATATGTTAAACATTAAGGTACTTAAACATTTTTTCGTTTTTAGACCTAAAAATAAATAATACTCCCAACTTTAGATATTACAGATATTAATTGTATTTTCCTACCAAAAAAATAAATTAAATTTGAACAAACCAACCAAACCAATCGTAGCATTTTTAAATACAAACTACCAATTTTGGTCGTTATTTTTGCTGAAAGAAAAACGTGTTGTATAATAAATTCCATAACGGATAAGAGTAGTATAGAGTATGTGCGAAGATCAAGGTGATTGGAGGATTATGAAAGTAATGATAGTGAACCTCCTGTAATCGCAGACACATTATTGGAAGAATGGATTTGGAAATAAATAGATAATGTGCCTGAAATAAGAAAATACAGGAACGCCTGGTGTAAGCCCTCTGATTATGCAAAAACTAGGTGCTAATCCGAAGTCATTAGAGGTTTTTGAAGAAGTGTTGAATATGAACTTTTGGGAAATATTATCAACAGAAACTAACAGGTATGCCGAACAAGAAATAAAGAAAGAACAGTGTCTAAGCAAGAAAATAAATGTAGAATGGTTTCCTGTAACTGTCGAAGAAATGAAAGCATATTCCGCGCTATGCATTATTATTTAAAAATGTACTGGTCGAAAAGGCCAATAGTACTTACGCCAGTATTTGCACAGACTATGTCTCTCAGAAGGTTTTTAGCTATTTCACACTTCCTACATTTTGCAGATAATGAAAAAGCGGAGATAAATTGAAAAAAATTCGAAATATAAGCGGTTTTCACTCTTTGTTGTATATTTAATACTCTATTATATTTACTCATACTTTTGACAACAAAGCGCGAGCACCTTTCTTCATCTATTGTAAACTTGCATGGCATAAGAAATATACCATGGATAACGAGCAATCATTCGAATGCAACCTTGCGAGTTTTTTCTAGAAAGCAAGTTTGCTTTCGAAATAACGTTTTTGTGCAAAAAGTAAATTGGAAAAAACATGTAACAAATTTTTATTACAACTGGCAAAAAAATATAAATTTAATTTTTTTAGGTCAAAAATAAATTATACTCAAAAAGAAATTCTTGGCAATTTTATGGCAAATCATACAGATTTGGCCAAGAACTTATTGCCAAATGCTTCCCAAGGGACAGCCCAGTCAAATGAACTTTGGGAACAACTCGCTTCTAAATTAAATGCTTCCGGCCCACCAGTAAAAGATCCTAAGGCTTGGCGCAAGGTAATGTATAAATAAAAACATTCATTAATTTATTTGTAAAATATGTCTTTATTTTAAGGTTTACTCTGATCAAAAACAAAGTGTTATAAATGATTTGTTTTAATAAATCTTCAAAGAAAAGGACCGGTGGCGGGCCATTTGAAGAACAAATTCTGTCTCAGGTAGAGGAACAGATAGTGGCTGCTAAAGGTTTATAAGCCTCTGTTGATGGTTTAACAAATGTTAAAAGTTTTGGATTCCAAAGTAAAACCGTGGAAGATATTGCAAGTGCAACAACACAAGAAAACAGTCGTGATATTTCATGCACGTCATTATTCTCAGATGACGAAGAGATGCAAGAAAAAGCTGTGGCTAAAAATGCTCCACCAAAAATATATAAAAAGGAAAGAGAAACTAAAACTATTTTCTTAAAAAAAAAATATAGTGACTACCGAATTGTACGAGATTTGAATTGAAGGAGATATTGAAAAGAGTAGATAAAATTATAGAAATAGAAAATAAAAACCTTGAGTTAATGGAAAAAGAGGTCGATATAAGTTCTCAACTACTCGATTTAAAAGTGAAGGAAAGAAGGCAAAATTTAAGCACACAAATAAAAGAAATTGAACTAAAAATACGTAAAAAGGAGTTGGAAAAACAATATGGATATCTTAATGGATTAAAATATTTAATTTTTATATTTTGTTCTTTTGATCTCAAAAATTTAGATAATACTTTAACTTTTTAAAGCATGCATTTTTTGGTTTTTTTTTAACACATACAGTGGTAGACAATCGTTTGTACGCATATCTTTTTTATAAATATTTGTTTGGCATTTTTTACAACCAATTTTTTTCTAATTCATGCTGTTTATATACACTAAAGAGAGAGTAACTCAGAATGGGTACCGTTAGGCTTGTAACTGTTTCTAAAAAAATACACCTGTTGGATTATAAAAACAACATATTTCAGTAAAGCAATCGTTTGTGCGCAGTGACAAATACGGTGTAATAAATTGTATTAAATTTAATTTAAACTACAGAAAAATTAATTTCTATTGACGTTTTTATAAGAAACAGGCTCTGCAAAACGTTATTCAAATCGCGAAGATGCTCGAATTATAAATCGTTCCGAGGGTGTCATCCGAAATTACCTTAAAAAAGGCCAGAAATATGGAATAAAATATAAAACAAAAGGAAATAACAAACTATCATTGCATCAAAGAGGTAAAATACGGCGTGAAGCTTTAAAACATCGCCTCTCCTGTAGGGAAATAAAAAAACTGCAACTTCCAGTAACTCCCCGAATCATAGCACGGGTTTTAAATGCGACTCCATCCATAAAATGGGCAAAACTCAAGCCAAAGCCTCGGCTATCTTCACTGCATAAGGAACGTCGTCTGGAGTTTGCAAGAAGTCAGATGTCTTGGAAGGAGGAGTGGAAACAAATAATTTTTTCTGACGAAAAAAAGTTTAACTTGGATGGTCCTGACTGCTGCAGTTGTTACTGGCGCTATTTAAGCCAACATAATGTTGTTAGATCGAAAAGGAATTTTGGTGGAGGAAGTCTTATGGTGTGGGGAGCATTCTTATACGATTTTAAGCTTCCTATTTGCTTTATATCTACCAAAATGAATTCCGAAATGTACACAGAACTGCTAGAAGACGTTCTGTTAACACAGTTAGATGAATAACCTGATAAGAATTATGTATTTCAACAGGATAATGCAGCAATACATGTATCTAAGCACAGTAAAGCTTGGTTTTCGGAAAAAATATAGAGGTAATGGCTTGCAGTCCTGATTGCAATCCAGTGGAAAACCTATGGGGCATTCTTGCATCCAAGGTTTATTAAAAAGGAAGACAATTTTCAAGTGTAAATGAGCTAAAATATACCATAAAGGAATGTTGGCAGGATATTCGCAAACAAACTATTAAAGTCATATTGAATAAAGGTGGCCATACAAAATACTAGAATTGATTTTTTCTTAATTTTTAATGAATTCGTTAGTTTTTTTAACATGCGTACAAATGAATGTCGTCATATTTGAAATATTTTATTAAAAAATATTAGAAGTGAATTTTTTTAATTTTGTATTTTTATATTTATTTATTTATTCTTAGTCATAGCACAATAAGATAATAATCTTATAAATGAAAGTGCTATGGGAGTACATCAAAGAAACAAAATAATAACAAATCATTGATTATATATGTAATGAAATGTTTGAAATAATGTAGAAATAAAAATGAATAAGAACGTGTTAAAATCACGGGAAATAGCAATCGATACAAAAAAGGATAAAAAAATGAATATATGTAAAAAATAAATTAGGAAAACTACAAAGAACAATATATACACATATAAAGAAATATACAAACAAAGTAAAAATATATACATATACTAAGATACAATGAAATTTAAAGATAAATTAATTCAAAAAATTAAAAATAATCATTAATAGAAATAGAGAGAAAAAAATTCACAAAAAAATCAAGATATGCTAAAAACTACTTAAACAGAATGTATAGCTCCTTCTTGAACTTAGTTGCATTGCCTATGTTCTGAATATAATTAGGTAGTGTATTCCAAAGACTGATGGTGTGTATAAAAAACTGGCGTTGTGACAAAAGCGTCCTATGTCTGTGTTGGATAATCTTCATACCGCGGTTGGATCTAGCAAATGTAAATTGGCTGTTTTAAAGTAATAATCTTATGGAGGAGAATAAGGCATTTTATATTTAATAGATTGTCAAAATTAACTCCGAATATCCGGTATGAAAATTGTGATATATGGTCTCGACGTCCCCTAATAACAACATATCTGGCTATATTATTATAAGCCAGGTTGAGTTTCCGCCTATCGTCAGTATCAGTTTGCGAAAATTTCACATCCGTATAAAAGGACAGGAATCAAATACGTTTTAGCCAGTTGCATACGTATGGCAAAGGGAGTCGAATCTATAACAGCCCACAAGTTCCTAAGCATACCATAAACTTTACCAACGATGACGTTAATGTGGTTAGACCACGTTAGCCGACTATTAAAGATAACACCCAGATTGGATGCTGATTCAACAAAGTCAATTTTAAACTATAAAAATAAAATATAAATATAAAATTTAAACTATAAAAAAAAATAATATAGTGAAAAAAATATGTTGCGTACAAACGAATGTCTACCACTGTATGTATGTATATATTTTTGGATTTAATTTAATAACAAAAATATAAAAAAATCATTTAATTACTAAGAACATAAGCTTATTTTCTTCAAAGTTCCAATTGTCATTTCGACAACACACCTTGCTTTGGAATGAATATCGTTAAACTTTGATTCCATTGAATTTTGTTAGCAACGAAGGTTCACATGTATATCCCGAATCACCTACATGTTAATATAAATAATATTCAAGTGACATTTAAATATCTTCAAAATTTATTTTCTAAATTACCTGAGCCAAAAATTTCTTAAATTATTATATTCTTGTTCGAGATGGATTCTTTCTCCTGATTTCTTCCAAACAAACGAATCATGGCAGCTCCTCCATATTTAGAATTTATGGCCAAAATTGTATATTGATGGTCGCATATCTAGAAATATTTAGGTTACAAACATAAAAAGTAGCGTTATTAATGTCTACTTACTATCATTGAATTTAGACTATGAAAGCCTTTTCTGTTAAAAAACATATGCTCGTTGGGAGGCTTCTGCAATACAAAATGGGTCCCATCAACACAGCCAATAACTGCCAAATAAATAAAAGTTCATTGCTACACGTTCATGTTATTTTACGTACCACCTGGAATATTATATTTTGACATGAAGTTCTCTTTGCATTCGTCACTATTTCTGCAATTGAACTTTATAAATTTTGGACAAAGTTTTAGCTCAATTTCATCCACCACACGCTTTGTAATTTTACAGATGGACCTTTGACTAATACCTATTAAAAAGTCATTCCCCACTGAATGTTCCCCAGAAGCTAAAAGGGATAAGGTTGCAGCTAATCGTATTTTTGGTGGAACTCTGGTAGAAAGTTGTCCTTCGAATACTAATTCGTCAAGGAGAATATTGAATGCTTCCTTCGATAGCCTAAACCGTTTTTTAAATCTATAAAAAGAATTAGTACTTTATAATTTTTTATCTGATAAGCAGTCGGGATTTATTAAAGCTAGGAGCTGCACTACTGCTTTAGTCAAAGTAGTTGATGACCTTAGGTTGAAGCTGGATGAAAATTACATAGCGTTTTTGGTTCTTTTGGATCACACTAAGGCTTTTGATACAGTTGATCACAGAATATTATTGAGAAAGCTACAGACCCTCTTTCACTTTTCTAATTCAGCTTGCAGCCTTATACGTTCCTATCTCATTAACAGATCACAACGAGTTTACCTAAACGGCAACATCTCGAATTCGGTACACGTTGGAAGAGGTATTCCTCAGGGATCAATTTTAGGGCCCCTTTTGTTCTGTATATACATTAACGACCTACCTGATGTTTTGGATAATTGTAGCGTACATATGTACGCTGATGACGTTCAGCTCTATAGGAGCGCTTGTATTGATAATATCCGACTATGTGTAGATACGATTAACGATGATTTACGGAAAATTGACAACTGGGCTAGTGCTAATGGACTTTGTATTAATCCCTCTAAATCGAAATGTTTATTGCTCTCCAGGTCTAAGAGAGCATTTGATGTGCCGAATATTATTATCAGGGGGAATAAAATTGATTTTGTTGAATCGGCATCTAATCTGGGTGTTATCTTTAATGGACGGCTAACGTGGTCTAACCACATTAATGTCATCGTTGGTAAAGTTTACGGTATGCTTAGGAACTTATGGGCTGTTATAGATTCGACTCCTTTTGCTATACGCCTGCAACTGGCAAAGACGTTTTTGATTCCTGTTCTTTTATACGGATCGGAAATTTTCGCAAACTGTGATGCGAATGATAGGCGGAAACTCAACTTGGCTTATAATAACATAGCCAGATATGTATTTATTAAGGGACGTCGGGACCATATATCACAATTTTCTTACCAGATATGTGGTATTCATTTTGATAATCTATTGAATATTAAGTGCCTAATTCTCCTCCATAAGATTATTACTTTGGAACAGCCAGTATACTTATTTAGCAGGATTAGATTTGCTAGATCCAACCGCGGTAGGAAAATTATCCAATTAAGGCATAGGACTCTTTTGTCGAAACGACAGTTCTTTATACACACCATCAGTCTTTGGAATACACTACCTAATTATATTCAGAACATAGGCAATGCAACTAAGTTCAAAAAGGAGCTATACATTCTGTTTAAGTAGTTTATAATATATTTTGATTGTTTTATACATTTTTTCTCTTCATTTTTATTAGTGATTAATTATTTTCATTTTTCTAATTTATTATTTAAGTTTCATTGTATCTCATTAAATGAATATATTTCTTTGTTTGTATTTTTCTTTATATTTGTATCTTTCCTAATTTAGTTTTTTACATATACTCATTTTCTTATCCTAATTTTTTTGTATCGATTGCTATTTCCTGAGATTAAATCATGTTCTTATTCTTATTCATTTTTATTTATACTATACTTCAAACAATTCATTACTCATATAATGAGCGATTTGTTATTACTTTTTCCTATTTGATGTACTCCCATAGCACTTTCATTTATAAGATTATTATCTTGTTGTGCTATGATTAATAAATAAAATAAATAAATAAATAAATATAGGTTTTTTAATGTAAGATAACTTACTCATTATTTTGCAAACTTAAGGGGTCACTAGCATTCCGTATTTTTTCCTAATTGCATTGATATTTTCATACTCATCAGAATCCGAGCTTGATGAATATAGCAAAAAAAATGGTTCCATATTTACATTTATTTTTATTTTGGTTTGTTTTTTTTTAATTTTTTTGATTTTGACCAAACATGACATTTCGTTCAGTGTTGTAAAACATACCACGAAAGTTTTTACAACACTGAAACAACTATTCGATTATCGAGTAACATCATTACAAAATTACGCACTATCGAAAATTACTTCGATTCGAATTTTATTTCACGACTACGAGAAAGACTACCCTGGTAGTGTCCACGATGCTAAATTTTTTAAAAAAATGTGATGTTTTGAAGGAACCTGAAAAATATTTTTCATTGCATCAATGGAAAGCTAAAGACTCAGCTTATTCTTTATCATCTACTTTAATTACGCCCTACAGAATGAATTCGAATCAAATGGATGTTCAAAAACGGAAACAATTCAATATACGTCTCAGTAAATATAGAGTAAGAATAGAGCATTGTTTTGGAATGTTAAAAGAAAAATTCAATAGTTTAAAAGGCTTAAAAATGCAAATTAATTCTTCTCAAAGCTATTTGTTTTCTTGTCAATGGATTGTTGTATGCTGTATTTTACACAATATTCTACTAGATGGAGTCCAATAATTAAATCAATTGCAATAAATCGATGAGGCCAACGAGCAACAAGATGAAGAGGAGCAAGACACGAATTCAACAAATGCGAAATTTGAATTCAAAAGACAAACAATTTATTTATTTTATTTATTTATTTATTATAATTAACATAACACAACAAGATTTTAATCTTATAAGTTATAGTGCTATGTTTAGGATCAATAAGATATAAAACATAAAAGAATAATTGCGATATATAAGAAATATAAGAAGTTAAGCAAAAGTAACAAATTAATATAAAAAACAAATTGATTAAAATATAAAATTTAAGTAGAAATATAATTTAAAATAATATAGAAAAACTAACAATACTACAGAAATAAAAAGAAAATAAAAAGTTAAAAAAATAAAGAATTCCAATAATATAAAAAGGAAATATTTACAAAAATCGATATAGAAAGTAAGGATAAATATGTAATCGATATAATAACCAAACATTTCATTAAGAGAAAAATTTAAATAACTCCTTTTTGAACGCATTTGCATTGCCTATCTTTTGGATATAATTTGGTAGGGAATTCCAGAGACTAGTGGTGTGTATAAAGAACTGTCGCTGTGACAAAAGAGTCCTGTAACTTTGTTTGTTTAATTCGGCCTAATGAATATTCCGGCTGTCCCGTATTAATAATTTTATGGAATAGAATGAGGCATTTAATTTTCAGAAGATTATCAAATTTCACACTAAATATCTGGCACGCTAAATGAGAAATATGATCCCGGCGACCCTTAAGAAAGACGTATCTTGCTATATTGTTGTATGCCAAGTTTAGTTTCCGATTGTCATTACTATCGCAGTTTGCAAAAATTTCGCACCCATACAATAGCACAGGAATTAAATAAGTTTTAGCAAGTTGCATACGAATTTCAAAAGGAGTTGAATCAATTACCGCCCATAGATTCCTAAGCATGCCATATATTCTGCCAACAACGACACTTATATGGCCAGACCACGATAATCTGTCATTAAATACAATACCCAGATTGGTAGCAGACTTGACAAAGTCAATTTTATTTCCCCTGATACTCAATCCAGGTAAGGCAAACGAAACATTGGTCTTCGAAAGTATTAAACATTTGGACTTAGAGGGATTAATGCGTAGTCCATTCGCCGAAGCCCAACTGTCAATCCTATCCAAATCACTGTTAACAGTGTGCAAACAAGAATCAATATTCTCCTTACGAGTACTGGCATAAATCTGCACATCATCCGCATACATATGAACACGGCAGTCAACCAAAACATCCGGTAGATCATTAATATACATACAGAACAACAGTGGTCCCAGTATTGATCCCTGGGGAACACCTCTACAAATATTTAGCGAATCTGAAATATTCCCATTTAAATGAACCCTCTGACATCTGTTCAACAAATAAGAAAATATTAGACTAGCGGCAGAATTAGAAAAATTAAACAGTTTCCGGAGTTTATTCAATAAAATTTTATGATTGACTGTATCGAATGCCTTGGTGTGATCGAGAAGAACTAAAAACGCTACACTATTTGCATCTAGCTCCAACCTAAGATCCTCAACTACATTCAATAGAGCGGTAGTACAACTCCTACCTTTCATGAAACCCGACTGACTGACTGATAAATAATTGTGGCATTCCAGATAACCATTGATCTGTCTGGCTATAATGTTTTCCATTACCTTCGACAAAAAGGCAAGAATAGCAATTGGTCTAAACTCATTGTTCGATTTGGGAATGGGAATGATCTTAGCCAGTTTCCATTCATCAGGAAAAGTAGATTTAGTCAGCACTGTATTGAATAAGTGGGTATAATATGGCAAAAGTCTAGGTGTTAAAACTTTCAAAAACAAAGGATCTACATCATCAGAGCCAATTGCGTTCGATTTCACCGCTGAAATACATTCCAAAACTTCGAACTGATCAACGCAACGAAAACTAAAGGTAAATTGTGGAGGGACACAACAAAGGTCATCATTATTATTTGAATAATTAACGTAAAGACATCAATATATTTATATTAAATAAAATAAATTTTTCCAATTCCAAAATACGCAGTCGTTCAACGTTTTCTATTTAAATTTTTTTTAATTCTAATTTTGCTTTTCTTTAATATCTTCTTCCATTTCTATTTCTTTCTGTTTTAGTTTTTCCTTTCGCTCATTTACTTCCTCTTCAAAATGCTTTTCCTTTAGTTCAAATTCTTTCACTTTGGATCAATGAAAGTTGATCTATGGCGTTTTTTGGTGCAGCTCTTTTTAATTTTGCTGCAAATTCTTGCACAGCTTTATTTTTATTCTGCAAACCAGTTCTGTTAGTTTCTGTAGGTGAAGATGGTGTCTGTGAACATGAAGTTGAAGGTTGCATGTCGGCGGATTCAGCTTCTATGTCTACAGAACCTGCGTACTGTATGACTGGGGTTGAGCATTCTATATTTTCAAACCCGCAAAACTCTATTTGGTTATCCAATGTATTATCAATGTTAGTAGTAGTAAGCTCAATGTTAGTAGTAACAGCAGTGTCGTATATTTCGAAGGGGAGTTCGGGTGTTTTATTCCCAAAAATGTTGTGCAGTTCATCGCAAAATCTACACATCTTCCTTAATTTACCTGAAAAGAAAAATATTTCAATTAACGATGAACATACATTACTTAACAAAACGATTACTTACCCTGTACTGATTAGACACCTTCATCGGCTTCAAGCCAACCAGCTCCGGTCGACTTTCTCCAAATCTCAGCTTTGCTGTAATTTCATTTACGATTGACCTTCCATCGGACAATGTCCCAATATGCATCTAACTCTGTTATTTCCAAAAACTTTCGGTAAAATATTTGGTCTGTGGGCTTCTAAAACAGATGTAATTAACATCTCAATAACAGCACATATTTTTTAAACTTACTTCAAAATCTTGTCGTTCTTGTAGATATTTTAATAATTTTTTTTATTATTTCGGCATCAGTCCATTTGTTATTTAGCTTTTCGCGTTTTATTTTTATTTTTAAATTAGCATTTCCATCATTTGTTTTTTAATATTTTGCGCACAATTAATAAAAAAAATCACAACTAAATTATTTTGGCGGATAGACGATCAGCTGTTTTGTTGTATATTTACCAAGCTTATATACTCGACCTTTTTTCATGGCAAATTTAATAGAGCGTTGTATATTTGAAATAAATGCATTTTGTTGTTGCGTTGATGTAAATGTATTATTTATACTATACCTACCATACTTACCAAGCCTACAAGGGTACTTTACTACCAAGAGTGAAAACCGCTATAGTAAATTATTTAAATGGAAAATTTACTAATCTTTACACTCCCAAAAGTAGTATATCTATTGATGAGTCTTTGATGAAATATAAAGGTCGATTGAGTTTTGTGCAGTTTATTGTATACAAGCGAACAAGATTTGGAATAAAATATTATAAATTGTGTGAGTCGGAGTCAGGATATTGTAGCCAGTTGAAAATATACATCGGTCAAGAAGAGATTGGTGATATGTCCGCATCAGAAAGTGTGGTGATAGAACTATCAAAACATTTCGAACTCAAAACTGAGAAAAGGAGGAGTTCGAAGTCTCGTCAGTCGAGGTTTACTAGCTTTGAGGTGGTCTGACAAAAGGGATGTATATATACTCAACAGCAAACATTGTAATGCAGACATCGTGGATACGACAAAAAAGAGGAAAGATGGGGAAGAGAAGAATGTTTTAAAACCAAGTTGTGTCATTGAGTACAATAAGGAATGCGAGGCATCGATAAAAATGATCAACAGTTGGCGTGTTTTCCGGTTATGCGGAAATACATGAAAGGATATAAAAATTATTTTTTTACATGTTTGACATTGCACTCTACAATTCATATGTTTTATATAAGAAATCAATAATACCAACAAAATCGGAATTGGGAGTTTACTATTGGACATAGATCAAATCCTTCAAAAAGTTACACTACCGGATTACAAAACTCATGGGCGTCCTTCACATAGTGACGCCCCGGCTATGTTGCAAGCTAAAAATTGGGGACATTTTCCAGAATATATTCCTTCAACTCAGAATAAAAGAAAACATACTAAGACGTGCCGTGTGTGTTACTATCTGGAAATTTTTTCTTCGCCCATAATATGTTGAAACTCGTTTAAGCGCATTCTTTTGGTTTCTTCTTCTCATCTTCGGTTTCAAATGAAATAGGAAGGGGTGTAGGCAGCTTTTGAGCAGATGTTGTTGGTTTTTCTGCAATTTCTTGAGATTTCTTTTTTACATCTCCACCATAAGTTTTTGCTCCCATTATACCGTCGACCGCATGAAAAAAATCACATCCAATTGCTTTTCTATTGTTGAAAGTCTCCTCCACCCGTTTTTTAAGGAAACTTTTATTTTCGGCCGATCTTCTTTTGATGCTTCTACGCCAAGTCTAAGCAAAGATGACGTGTTATAGTATATAGAGAAGCTAGAATACTAAAATATATAAGTACATACCTTCTTCCAATTCGCAACATCTCTAGTTGGTGGTCCGCTGGCATTTAGAAGATTAGCCGATTCAGACCACAATTTTTCCTGATTTGCTTTATCGCCTTTGGAAAGTTAAAAATTTTTTACAGCCAAATAATTTTTATTTTGATAGTGACATCGAATTTATTTACTGTAAAAGAATAGATTACTTTCATTGTAGGTACTCGTTGTAAAAGATATTCTGTAAATTGTTTTATTATTGCTCATTACGTTGATAATTGTATCGTTACACGTTTTAATAAAAAATTCTAATCTACTTCTCATATATTTTTCAAGTACTGTAAATAAAATAACGAAGTACTTCGTTTAGCACTAACACCATACATTTTTCGAACATCGTTAGTATCAGCTGTCCGTTAAAATCGACAGTTTTAAGTAAACCATTGACACAAAAAATTGGTTAAAAATAAAGCAAATTTTTTAGCTTGGTATTTTTTATTTAGAAAAGTGTAAAATTGTTATCATTTTTTGTTAAGACGTTCTGCTTGAACATATTTGTCATCAGTTCACTGCAATCATGATGCAACTAATAAGGTGACAGCACAAGCACAGCTGACTTTTTCGCTGTAATTCGCCGCAACCGCACGTTTGTCAAAATTTGTTTACATTTCTTAACTGTCAGTAAAAATTGAATGGAATTTTAAATTCGTTACAAAAAATCGCAAATTACAGAAAATTTTTTCAAAACTAAGAAATCCTTATTGGTGGAATTAAACAGTGCAAATTATAGAAAAGTTTTAAAAAAAAAATATAAAATATTAAAAGTTGTGTAAATTCGTAACAAATTTGTGGCTAAAATGCATTGGTGTGCAATTTGTAAAAAAAGAAGGAATTGGGAAAGAGCACTTTTTTTAAAGTTCCAAAAGATGAACATATGCGAATTAAGTGGAGCGAGCTCTGCCAAAAGCATTTTTTTGCAAACTCTCATATTTGCATTGACCACTTTCTTCCACAATATATAATTACTACAGGTAGTAAATTATATTTAATGCCTAATGCAGTGCCTTCCATACAACATTTGAAACCAAATGACGAAAATTCTGGGTAAGTTAATATATAATTGAGAACCATATTCACATCAGCAGTCAAGTAATTTTTCAAGCTTTTTAAACAGGTATGAGGATGTATCGAAAACTGCGGTAAGCGATGAAGTTTTGCCTTTATTAGAATGTCAGAACATACTGTCCACAGACTTTTGTCCAACATTTGTTTCATATGAAAAAGAAAGTGTTCCTAATACGTTGGAAAAAAATTACACAACTCAGGAATCCCAGACAGAGTAAGCAAATCTACCCAATTAAAATGTAATTAACATTTGTAAATATGTATGTACTTATAGCCCTATAATTTTCACATCAGAAGCGTCAAAATATTTAGAAAAAATTCGGATATTAGAATCTGAAAATAAGGACCTGAAGTTAAAATTAGAACAAGCAAATTTGGCAATAGAGGGCATGCGAAAAATATTTACAGAAGGTCAGATTCGGAAAATTGTGTCTCCTGGACCAATACAGTGGAGATGGGAAGACATCTCAAGTGCTATATGTCTACATGCATCTGGTCCAAGGGCATATCGACATATGTATAAAAAGGGATATCCTTTACCCCACGAAACTACCTTACAGCGTTGGTGCCGAAAAGTCAATATCGAGGAAGGAATATTGCATACGTCGATCGAATTCATGCGGCAAATCACAGATCTCTCCACTGATGAAAAGATTTGTGTCTTAGCTTTCGACGAAATGAAAGTTATGGAGACGTACGAGTATGATGCAGCTGGTGACGTTGTGAGAGAGCCAGCTAACTACGTTCAAGTCGTCATGGCTCGAGGATTGAAGAAGTCTTGGAAGCAGCCTGTATTTTTTAGTTACGACTGCAAAATGACCAAAGAGATATTAAATAGCGTAATTATTGAGCTCCACAAGGCAGGATTTGCAGTTTTGGCGGTGGTGTGCGATTTAGGACCAACCAATCGTAAGTTATGGAACGATTTAGGTGTATCTATAGGTAAGTTTTTATACATCACACCACAACACACCACACGTATGAACAAGGTCGAATAGTTATGACATCGCAGAGTATATACCGGAATTTGGATTTAAATTTTTTTGGTAATTAACAATTAAGATTTAATATTAAAGTAATTTTTAAGTCGAAATAGTATTATTCAATAAAAAATCCTTTTTATATTAGATTCTAAGTTTCGTAGTAAGATACGTTTTGATTAAAATATATCCGTAAAAAAAGAATAGTCCTAAATTTTGATTCAATTTTTAATTTACTTTACAAATGTACTAAGATTTTAAGGTACACTAAGACTTCTTTAGATTAAGTTTAAATATGTTACATTATTTGCTAATTACTTTATAATTTTCTTCACTAACTTAGAAAAACCGTGGTTTCCTAACCCTATTGTCGAGGACGATAAGATTTTCGCTTTTGCAGATGTACCCCATTTAATTAAGCTTGTTCGAAACCACTACGTGGATACAGGTTTAATAATTAACGGAGAGTATTTAAGCTCACGAACCATTGCGGATTTATTAAGGGAAACAAAAAAGTCGGATGCCTCCATTACGTATAAACTGAGCGACGAACATCTTTCCGTAAAAGGTGCAGGAAGACAAAAAGTTAAATTAGCTACACAACTTTTTTCAAATACCACCGCCAGTGCCATAAAGCGTTGCAATGCGCTTGGATTAGATATATACAAGCCAATTGAGACTGCAGAATTTTTTAAATTAACCAACGATTGGTTTGATGTCCATAACTCCAAAATGGGCACTTATGGTTATCCTGGGAAGGTAAGTTCATTTTTGTTCATAAATTTTTTATGTTTTTAATAAACAGTATATCTTAAGGAACCATACGGCATTGCTTTAGACAAGCAAAGGGAAACAATAGATCGAATGAATGAAATTATGTCAATCCCGATAATTCCCGGTAAAAGATCTATAGAACAATTCCAGAAAGGGATTCTTATTTCAAATAAATCCTTAGACATGCTTCATGAGTATGTAAAGAAGTACGACATGTCTTACATACTAACGAGCCGCCTAAACCAGGATATCTTGGAAAATTTCTTTGGTGCTATACGAAGCAAAGGTGGGTTGAATGATCACCCTACACCAAAGGATGTTAAATATAGACTACGCAAATACATATTGGGTATGTCTTCATAAAAAATATATACTTTTATTTTACTTTTTTTTAATAAATATTTCTATTTTCAGCAAAAAACACTGAACACCTAAGCGGAAAAGGTAACGTAGAAGACGACAAGACGGAATGGCTTAATGGCCCAAATGCCATCACATCTGGAAATCGTGTTACTGAAGGTTCCGCGGAATTGACGGATGTACTTGATATTGAAGATCAACCTAATTTAGATGAGGAGGATCAGATTGGTGACCTAGATAAAACGGATTTGGATGACATTGGTTTTCTGCATGAGGATGCCCTGGAATATATTGCAGGGTATATTATAAAGAAGTTGAACCTGGAAAAGGAACAATGCCATTCCAATTCGTCTACATGGGTTGACCAGGTGTCAAAGGGTTCTTTGAAGAAACCGTCGAGTACATTTCTAAGCCAAGTTAAAAAAATGGAATTAATATTCCATAAAATAAATGGTTTAGAAATTGCTCACTGTCGGAACCTCAATAAGCGCCTGGTCGAGAAAAGTGGGTCGATTGATCTTCCTGAGCATGTAAAAAGGTTTTTCTTCAAATGCAGGATTCATTTTCGGGTTCGGAATTTGAATCATCGGCTGAAAGTACAGAAGTCCAAGCAGAGTTGCGTAAGTAAAAAAATGCTCAAAATTAAGTTGTAAGCTAAATTATTGTATTTATTTGTTTACTCATTATTATCATTATTATTATTATCATTATTATTGTTATCATTATTATTATTACTTATTATTGTAATTACCTTTTCATTAGCACATTTACTGCCTTATTCATTTGTAATGTATTTCCAAAAATCTCTGTATTTAAAGTAATAAAATTTATGAATAAAATGGTGTATGCCTACTGGGGATGTCAGCCATTAAAAATAAGTGACAACGCGCCATGTGAAGTACCTCAATGGTGGTGCGGAAGTCTTCACACCAGAATTAAATAGTCATTTTAACTTTTTTATTTTAGATCGCGCTTTCACTCTATCATTATATGAACAATGACCTTAAATTTCTTCAAAAATTTCTACCTCAACTAGTTCTAGAAAGCAGTAAGAAGCCTGTACTCGTTTTAGACCGTATTTAAGACCAATCCATCTTGTTTGAAATTGCCACATGATTTTGTGGAAGAGTAACAGTCCGGGAACAGTTAGTTGAATATTTATATAAGTAAAAATCTTGATATTTATTTAGGATTTAAAAGATACGTACATTTCCAACCTTAAACAGTAAAAATAACATTAACGTAGCAAAAGAATATATACAAGAATATAATGGATTTGGTTAAGTTCCGTCATTTTAATGAATATTGTACTCACTGTAAAACTCAGTCATTGAATTTTCATTGCTATTAAGAGCTCATTGAATTACGAACTGTTTTTCTGGTCCATACCCATATGTTTCACATAAGAAGAACCAGTTTATTATCATCGAAATTTCAACTTCTTTCGCACATTATTTTTTGCTGGGTGTTTACAAATAAATCACTTTTTGATGCAATGATTAGGCCAAAATATTTGAATTTGTTAAAAACATAAGTAAAATTGTTTTACATTGAAAGGGTGAAATTCATGGCACTAAAATGTATGTGAAATGGTAACGATGAATTTGTTTCCCTTCAATATGTGTTTCAGCTTTGTCTGAAATTCGTGAATGAAATTCCGTATACATTCCGGAATAATGTACATATGTGATGTGGCGGAGAGAGATTCCATCAGGATATATAAAATATGAAGAACATCAGGGACCAATGATATTTGGCTGAATCTACTTGACGGCCAAAATTACTCCACTGAAAGCCAAATATGTACATATCTCAAACAGTTATTTGTTTCAATTTATGTATACATACGTATTTCTTAATTTTTTATATTTTTCAATAATTATTTAGTGTTTTTACTTAAAATTTAATTTTCTTCGCAACAAATGTAGATTTTTGTTGAAATTTATTACAAATTTTTATTTACAAATGACAGCTGATTTTGACAAAACAAAATGCATGTTGTTTTTGCCTTGTTGTATTTGTTGCCGAGGCACTGTCACCTTATAATCAATTCGCCTTGACTGCAATATACTCTTGTGATTTGAAATCGCAAATTTTTAACGATTTGCGTTCGCCAGAACACCGGCTTGGCGCTTTTAAAACTAAAAAGCAAAATTTTAATGATTTGTGTTTTTCAAAACATGCCCGATAGTTTTTGTAAATATATCAAAAACGGTAACCGAATAATGCGTTTGTTTACATCTGAGGTACATCACTACTGCTTTTTATTATACTCGTGTGTGTGTTTTTTAGTGCGAATTACAAAATATTAAATAAAAGAAAAAATTTGGAAAAAATTTGGAAAAAATGGAAAATACGACCAATGCGAAGTTTCCTATTTTTCAGATATCACAGGGGAACTCTGCTTGCATAAGCGTAACGTCCTTAAACAGCTTTAGGCGTCACTTGGCCGTTGAATTGTTTAAACGTATTTCAATACAAACCTAAACTCTTGTTTAGAAAGTTTCTTCGGGCGTCCTGACATTGAATTGTAGTAAACGGCAACTTAAAAAAAATGCTCATTTCCCGATTGGATTTGTTGCTTTTGTGCTTTACCACAATTACATTTTTTATTCCAAGATCAATTTCTTTACGCGTACTCATATCGACAGCTATAAAAAAATATTTTAGTTTTAGAAAAACAAAAAACTTTTAACGAAAAGATTTAACAAGTCTACTTTTACGCGTGTTTTATACAAAATATTTGTTCAAAAAAGTTCAAATAAACATTTTAATCAAATCTGGTATAATGTTAATGTCGAAGCAGTTGTAAATAATCTTTTGTACACAATATTACTTCTAAAGATGACTGTTTTTCCTTAATGTTTTTTAAAGACTAGATTAAATTAATCAAAAGGGACACTTGGATATAAAAATACCGATCGTCTCTGATTATGATTATCAACTAATTTATTACTTCACTTTTTACTTAATCCTAACATATTCTATATACTTAATTCTAACTGTGTAAATCTATTCAGCAACTCCGTTGCTTATCTTAATTCCTTATTGCTATTTATTCATTGACCTTATTCTATGTATCAAACAATCTTAAACTTAATTAGCAATAGGGTGGTACAAATTCATTATTATTATATAAATTTAAATACTCAATTTTTTAATTTCATAACAAGATATATAACAAGTATAAATAAATATATATAATATAATTATGGCGCAACATTCCGGCCCCATTGAAGGACTGTGCTTCAATCAATTGAAGTGGAGCCAGTTTGTGGATTTTACGCTCATAAACGCCGTTGTGCGATGCGACCTCCGTCACTCTGACCTTGCTGTCCTCATCCCTGGTTACGGCCACGACTCTTCCGGTCAACCAATGTGGTGGCGCGCAATTGTAATCGTGGACGATTACGACGTGATCTAGCTTCAGGTTGGGCATTTCGCTGGTCTGCTTGAGACCACAAAGCAGTCCATAAATTCTGCTCTCTGAATATTTTGTCGCCTAGGGATTCTGGCGGCCGCGAACGCAGACCTCCTAACGTCCGAACGTGGCCTCCTATTAGCAGATGCGATGGAGTTAGAGCTTCTCCGTCGTTGGGGTCTGGAGGCAGCGGTGCGATGGGCCGAGTGTTGAACACTGCCTCTACTTCTGTGAGCATTGTTGCCATTTCTTCTTGAGTGAGCGCCAAGTTGTCTGCGGCTCACAGAAGTAGGAACTTCGCTTGCTTCACCCGAGGTGGTATGAAGCTAAACGGGCTGTCGACTCCTGTCGAACGCTTGTTGAAGCTCCTTGAGGACTCGGCTGGCTCCGACGTAGTTCATAGCGTTGTCGCAATACACCTCACTGGGAAGTCATCTTCTTGCAGCAAACCTTCTAGACGATAAAAGAAAGAAATCAGTGGATTAATCAGACACTAACTCTAAATGCACCGCCTTAGATGTGAAACATACGAAGTCATTTTGCTTCGGTAATAAAAGTGGGAACTCTTCATCGTGTAGCAAACTTGCATTAAGCAATCTCCCACCTACCCTTAAAAGTGAAAATGTTCTCTTTTCTTCAGTTTCCAATAACTTTTGGTTCTCTGTTAATTCAAAATGTTCATTAACAGGCCATATTGAGTCTTTCAAATCCCTTACATCGGATCCTCTTGACACAATGTCAGCTGTAATCTCTTTAGTAGGTACGTGGCTCCACGAAACTTGGTGAGCTTGTACACTGAATTAAGTTTCAGGCACATTTGATTGTCCATTCCTGGCCAACAGACTCATGAACAAACTTTTCGTGGTCACACAGATATCTTCAAGCTCGACTCCGTGGTCGTTATCGCGATCCAAATTATCCACTTCTGACTGGAGCTTCATTGCTTGGTCAACATATGTTTTTACAATATCGAACATTCGAGTTCTATAGGATTAAAAGAAATAGTCCTGTCTACAATGGATTGTCGAATTCGGTCGATATTTTTAATGACTTTCGCGAGTAATTTCTCCAAGTTTTCCGCTCTGGAAGGAGAATCTTGGCGTTTAGAGCCTCTACTAGTCATTTTTATATTTGTTTATTCAAAAATTCCTCAAATTCCTCTCCTGATGTCGATGTAAACGGTCTGAATGACAAATTTGTTAATATTAATGTTCCTACACCTGACAGTAACATATATGATGACCTTTGTTTTGTTCCGCTAGAAAACCCCTTTAGTTTTCGTTGTGTTAGTCAGCTCGAGGTTTTGGAATGCTTATCTTCTGTGAAATCGAATGCGATTGGTTCTGATGACTTAGATCCTCTGTTTTTAAAAGCTTTGTCACCTAGACTTTTACCGTATTTTACTCATGTATTCAATTCAGTCTTAACTATGTCCTCTTTCCCTGATGAATGGAAACGGTCGAAAATCATCCCAATTCCTAAATCTAACAAAGAATTCAGGCCAATTGCCATTCTTCCGTTCCTGTTCAAAGTTATGGAAAACCACATAGCTAGACAAATGAACGATTATCTCACGAGTAATAATTTTTTATCTGATAAGCTAGGAGCTGCACTACTGCTTTAGTCAAAGTAGTTGATGACCTTAGGTTGAAACTGGATGAAAATTACATAGCGTTTTTGGTTCTTTTGGATCACACTAAGGCTTTTGATACAGTTGATCACAGAATATTATTGAGGAAGCTACAGACCCTCTTTCATTTTTCTAATTCAGCTTGTAGCCTTATACGTTCCTATCTCATTAACAGATCACGAGTTTACCTAAACGGCAACATCTCGAATTCGGTATTCCTCAGGGATCAATTTTAGGGCCCCTTTTGTTCTGTATATACATTAACGACCTACCTGATGTTTTGGAAAATTGTAGCGTACATATGTACGCTGATGACGTTCAGCTCTATAGGAGCGCTTGTATTGATAATATCCGACTATGTGTAGATACGATTAACGATGATTTACGGAAAATTGACAACTGGGCTAGTGCTAATGGACTTTGTATAAATCCCTCTAAATCGGAATGTTTATTGCTCTCCAGGTCTAAGAGAGCGTTTGATGTGCCGGATATTATTATCAGGGGGAATAAAATTGATTTTGTTGAATCGGCATCTAATCTGGGTGTTGTCTTTAATGGTCGGCTAACGTGGTCTAACCACATTAATGTCATCGTTGGTAAAGTTTACGGTATGCTTAGGAACTTATGGGCTGTTATAGATTCGACTCCTTTTGCAATACGCCTGCAACTGGCAAAAACGTTTTTGATTCCTGTTCTTTTATACGGATCGGAAATTTTCGCAAACTGTGATGCGGATGATAGGCGGAAACTCAACTTGGATTATAATAACATAGCCAGATATGAATTTATTAAGGGACGTCGGGACCATATATCACAATTTTCTTACCAGTTATGTGGTATTCATTTTGATAATCTATTGAACATTAAGTGCCTAATTCTCCTCCATAAGATTATTACTTTGGAACAGCCAGTATACTTAATTAGCAGGATTAGATTTGCTAGATCCAACCGCGGTAGGAAAATTATCCAATTAAGGCATAGGACTCTTTTGTCGAAACGACAGTTCTTTATACACACCATCAGTCTTTGGAATACACTACCTAATTATATTCAGAACATAGGCAATGCAACTAAGTTCAAAAAGGAGCTATACATTCTGTTTAAGTAGTTTGTAATATATTTTGATTATTTTATACATTTTTACTCTTCATTTTTATTAGTAATTAATTATTTTCATTTTTCTAATTTATTATTAAAGTTTCATTGTATCTCATTAAATGAATATATTTCTGTTTGTATTTTTCTTTATATTTCTATCTTTCCTAATTTAGTTTTTTACATATACTCATTTTCTTATCCTAATTTTTTTGTATCGATTGCTATTTCCTGAGGTTAAATAAATTTTCGTATTCTTATTCATTTTTATTTATACTGTACTTCAAACAATTCATTACTCATATAATGAGCTATTTGTTATTACTTTTTCCTCTTTGATGTACTCCCATAGCACTTTCATTTATAAGATTATTATCTTGTTGTGCTATGATTAATAATAAATAAATAAATATTTTGTATAAAAAAAAAAAATTAAGAATTAAAAATTGACCAAAATAAATTATTGGTCGAGTTATATTCGAATTGTTTTGGTAAATAGAATTTGATTGATGTACCTCGGTACATAATATTCGAAATTTCCAGTTCCAAAACTTAAGTGGCGTTAATTGAGTCAAGATCTCAGAAAATAAAATATAAACGCTTTACACAGCCTTCGGTATAAAAATATTTAAGGCACCGGGTAAAATCGTTTGATAACCGATTTGTTAAAAGAAAAAACAAAAATTAAATTTCAATTTGAACACACTGTGTTATTAGAAATAATTCGAAATTTGTGTGAAAAATTTTCTATTGAAATTTTCATTTTGTGATTAGTGAACGGTCACACTGAATGCACCTGTAATATGTAACTTATATACAAGCAGTATAGGAACGAGTGGAACGGAACACTGATCGAAAAGAAATTACGAAAAATAAATAAAAGAAAACAAACAAAAGCAACAAAATAATATGCTGAATGTTTTCTCACTAACAAAGAGAACAAATTGTATGTGTAAATACGTATTAATTTAACGATATTAATACTCGCGATTTTACACACCTTTAATGGTGGATTTTATAAAGGAAATATTCATGCGCATAAGAAAATTGTAGATATATACAATTATGAACAAATGTATATAAAATTATAAATAAATGTATCGTTTCAATGATTAAAAAAATGTGGAATATATTTTATTGTGTTCTGCTCTTCAACTTACAACTTAACTTAAAAAAAATCTCTTAAATTTGAGTAAATTACAAATTTAAGGAAAAAACACAAATATATTTCACACTTTTTACCTCCTGAGAGTCTGATATACAGTAAACTACGGATAATTGCACACCGTTTTCTCCAGCCTTTTTGTGCACTTACGCGGTTTTTGCATTTATACACAACTCGAATAAGTGCACAACTATTGCATTTATAGAAACATCACATAAGTGCACGATTGCATTTATAAGTACGTGTACATATTATTAACGTAAGTTGTATAAATTAAGAATAAAAATATTATTCTTGTTTTTGAGTTTTATTATAACTGAACTTTTTTTTCAAAAAATGTAATATTTATAACTTAAATTAATTTACAAAAATGCTTATAGTTAAAAATACAAAAGAATTAATAAAAAAATGTTTAGTAAGCAAAAAGTGTTTTTAAATAGAATTAAATAAAAGTAAGTAGTTTATTGACATTAAATAAAAGTAAAAGAGATTGATAAGCAGTTTTGTTGTTCAACTAAGTTCAACAACCCATAATTTGTTGCACTTGCAAAAAAAGACAATAAAAAGAATAAGAGAAATAAAGAAAATATTTTGTTGTTAACTTTATTGTTAACTTATATATTCCTTGCACCATTTAAATATAGGTATACTTATCTGTAGAAACCAGTTCAGTTTGAAATAAACTGTCAACAATTAATTTTGTGTTATAGTTTTATTAATATTTGGCTCATATTGCAAGTTTTTTATAAAATCTTTAAAATCAATTCAGTATTAAAAATTAAAAAAAAATCACAAAGTAGTAAAACATAAAATTAAAATTAATAAATCAAATATAAGAGTTATTACAAAGAATTGGTTGGGACGATTATATTATATTTGGTGAAAAAGTCCGAAATTTTTTTTGCACCAGCCTTTCTTGTTCAACCCTAAATAATTTTTCCGCCAATTTCTCAAAATCAAAATCTACATTCTTGTTTTCAATATAGTTTTTAAGGGTGTGGAACGCCTTTATAGTATCTGTGCGACTAGGACTAGAATTTTCGCCACAAATGGAATCATCAAATTGCTCAGCATTAGGGTCCGGACTTAAAACTCCGTTTTCCCAACCAATTTCTTTTAAACTATCACTTTCAGTGAGATCACCACAGCATTGTAAATTAGTATTACATTCTAGAATTGAAGAGAATTCTTCTTCAGGAATATGGATATATCAAGTTTCACAATCCTCTATATCATTAGATTTTTCTACGCCATTCATAACCCGGCTTCTCTAAAACAGGTGCTCTCTTAATTATTTTTAGCGCTTGAACAACAGTTACACTTTTTGAAAATTGTTCAAATGACATCCCCGCCTCTAGAGCCATTAACTACTTCCGTACTAGAGATGTGCGGTAATGCATATTAAAGTTTTTAATGATGCCTTAATCTAAAGGTTGGATTAGGGAGGTTGTATTTGGTGGCAAGTAATGTATGGTTATGTGTTTAAAAATAACATCATCTGAAATCTTATAACAACTTGCATTCGACAGAAAGGACAACCTCCTGTGTCAGAGTTTTGTCGAAATCAGTTAAAATTTCAAGCCATATGGAACTAGTCATCCAGGCATTTCTTTGTCCAAAGTATGGAGTTGGCATCGTCTTTCCCCTGCAGCAGTGTGGGGTTTTTGCTTTTCCTATAGCGTAAACGTGCTTATCGGAGCCATCCCAATTACACAAAAATAGTAGTGTTATTCGAAGTTTCGACATTTTCCCCCAAAGACTCCCTCGCCTTTTGAAGCAAATGTGCATTGTAAACTTGATTAGGAGGCAAGTCTTTTATTTAATTTGGCAGCGTTTGTTTCGACCAATCCTCACCAGATCCATAGTCAGCAGAAGCCTTTTCACCGCAGATTTTTTAAAAAGAAATATTTTGGTTCTTTTTCCAGCGATGCAACCACCCATCGTTCGCTTCGAAATCATCTACTTTCATTGAAATGGCAAACTGTTTAGCTTTTTCACAAATCATAGGACCGGAGATGACTGCATTTTTAGACCTCATATTATTAAACCACATTGTTACAGCATTATTTACCATGTCATAGTACCCTGGTCTAAAGCGTTTCCGCGTGATATTCTCATGTCTTGTTCTAATACTTTCATTTTTTATATTTCAAACTTCTCTTGATTTTTTAACACTCGCGAAACTGTTGAAATGTTGATCTTATACTTTTCAGCTAGGACCTTTCGACTGCAGCCGGCTTTGAAAGACTCAATTAATTTAAGCTTTTCTTTGACGGTAAGTGTATTTTTTGAGCTCATGGTTGTCTGTAAGAAATACAAAAAGTTACATTGAATTTTTTTAATTTATAAGTAAATTCAAAACGTAAATAACTTACAAACAAAAAACACAGATTTTCTCCAGCCATACAAAAGAAGAAAATATGATAAAACATACGTCGATAACATCAGCTGATTTTCTTGTTTTTTTTGCTTTATTTTGTAGAATTGGGTTAAAATGTAGTATCAGAGATGTCCATTTATCAACACAAAATGGTACTAAAGAAGTACTTTTAGGTTAAAAAAAATTGTGCAATTAAACGGTTTTTGCACTTATGCGTGTTGCACTTATCCGTGCAATTGTGTATGTAAAAGTATAAAAAACTTACGACTTCATGTTACAAAGCACTTATGTGGTTTTTGCATTTATCCGTAGTTCACTGTACTTCCCTTAGTTGCTTTCGATAGACACAGAACGCAGTGACAACGGGGCATCTGGGTAGAATTTCTTCCGGAAGTCGTCCAACGATGTGATTATTGTGGTTTGTGTAGTGTTTTTGTGTTCGTAAGTTCTTGTGACACTGTACTCTTGTATTTTACATTTTATTTTTGTTTCTATTGTATTTGTTATTTTGTATTTTATTTTATTTTTCTGTTTATTTGTATGTTTTCAGAACAATAACCAATATGTATATTGCTATTATTCTTTTTATATATTTTGTATTATTGGTTGTGATTCTTATTCTGTTTCGCTTGCTATTATTGTTATTATTTTTTTATTTCACTGTACCTATAACACCTTGTTTTTTATGTTTTATTGTTTTGCGAATATGTGTATGTACATTTATGTTTATTTGGTTTGTATGATTTGTATTGTTTTGTAAATCTTAATTAACTTATAAGATTTATTTGTTCGAGTTTTAATTAATTCGAGTTTGTGGTAATTTTTAAATCTTACAGTAATTTATAAAATTTTTTTCACTCGCGAACATATGTAAATTTAAAATACCTTATAAAAGTTTTTTCGCGAGTTTGGTCTTTTTATTTCTTTTCGATCACGATCACTATTTATGTCCCTGCTCGGGCGCCAAAATGTTTTTCCTTAATGTTTTTTAATTTAATCTTAAAATGGGACAAGACCAAACCGTATACGAAATAAAAAGACCGATCGTCTTTAATTATGATTATCAACTAATTTATTACTTCACTTTTTACTTAATCCTAACATATTCTATATACTTAATTCTAACTGTGTAAATCTATTCAGCAACTCCGTTGCTTATCTTAATTCCTTATTGCTACTTATTCATTGACCTTATTCTATGTATCAAACAATCTTAAACTTAATTAGCAATAGGCGCGTACAAATTCATTATTATTATATAAATTTAAATACTCAATTTTTTAATTTAATAACAAGATATATAACAAGTATATAAATAAATATATAGAATATAATTATGGCGCAACCATGACTGTTTAAAGAAATATCTGAGTTTAGTTTTATTTAAATTAACTTGGCTAAATACTCATTCTGCATTAGCTTAAGAATTTGATAATACTAATAGTTTTATAATGAATTTAGACAAGGTTGGAATTAAAAATCCAACATCTCTCATTGTTATTTGTGAAATTTAGTTCCAAAAATCGAGAAGTTATGTATCACTTTCAGGAAAAAATTGTTTAAGGTACAACAGGTTGAACAGTCTTAATGTTTCATACTCCACAACAAAGTGATTGAATTAATTTATAATATAGTAGGAAATATTTTCGCCTTTTATTATACTTTTAAGATTAATTGGCTTTATATTTGCCTTCAAAATCGTTAACATAAATTCCTAAATCAATTTTTGCAAAGTATAAGAAATTTCTTTCATTCTTCTTAAACAAAACTAATCAGATCTTAATAAAATGGAATTTAAAAAATTAATCATCACCGTTTTAATTGGTTTTTGCATTTCATCATATACATTTTGTATCGCGGTGGTTTCGCTTTGAAATATTTTATTTATATTATTCACGATTCCCATAGTATATTTAAGAAAACTTAAATAAATTTTATTTATTGAATTTAAATTTTTTAATATTGATTTAGCTCTATCAACATTATATATGTTAATCCGGGACATCAAAATAAATTTTTAGTGGTTCGTAAAATAAAATAAATAAAGCTATTATTTCTGATAGTTATTATTATATCGACAAATAATTGTATGAGCATCTTGCTAAAGTTTCGACGGACGAGGTTAGCTTAAAGCCTAGTTTATGCTACGGGAACGTAATGTAACGCAATGGTACAGTAATGAGCACGGAACGTAAAAATGTAAGAGCAATTATAGAACGTAAAAACGTAATCATATGTTTTTAGGTACACAAAACAATAAAAGAAACAAACAAAAACAAAGCAATAAAAATTGCAAAAATTAAAACAAAAATTCAGATATAAATGTTCTTGGTTTTGAGTTTTTTAAATATTATAAAAGTGTATAAGAAGCTAAAAATGAAAAAACGGCGCCGTTTTAGAAGATGGAGTGTTCGCCCTATTAATTGGGACTATATAACGTCAGGGTATAATAAAAAAGTTTTTATGAAAATGAAAGAACTGGATGGAGAAGAATTGTATAAACACACAAGAATGTGTTGTAATGCCTTCAGTTTATTAGAAAGAATTGGCCCAGAAGAGAGGCTAGCAATCAGTCTTTTGTAAGTTAATAAATCTTTTACAAACTGTTATGTAAGATATTTAATATAATTTTTTATAGATATTTGGGCCAAGGATGTTCTATTGCCTGGAGTCACAAGCTTGGAAAATCTACGGTTCGCAAAATTGTTTTGGAAACGTGTGAGATATTATGGCGCCTTTTGTCTCCCATCAACTCAGCAATACGAAGACATCGCAAATGATTTTTAAAGAATATGGAATATTACTAATTGTGTGGGCGCAATAGAGGGGAAACATATAGCTATCAAGCTACCAAAAACTCTGGATCCATGTATCATAATTACAAGAAATATTTTAGCACAGTACTAATGGGTGTTTGTGATGCAAAATATACATTTATATCTGTAAATGTTGGAAGTTATGGCAGTCAGAGTGACGGCGGTAAATATAGAATTTTTTTACATATAAATTTAAGTAAGGGAAATCGTATTGAAGATTTATTTCTCTACTGCTTAGGAATATTTCGTTTAACCCAATTTGGAAAGTCTATAATCACAGGTAAAATATCAGTTCCAGCTCATAAACCCCTGCATTCCACATACTCTTTCCCTTTCCCTCATTTCTTCATTGGAGATGCAGCTATACCTTTACGTAATAATTTGATACGCCCATACCCCGGTTCGAACCTCGATACAAAAAAGCGTATTTATAATTACAGACTTCCCAGAGCCCGGACAGTTATAGAAAATTGTTTCGGTATATTATCTGCTCGTTGGAGAATATTGCTTACTACAATTAATATGTTACCAGAAAATGTTGACAAAATCGTGCTAGCATGCATTGCTCTACATAATTTTATTATGCTAAACGACTACAAAAGTTGGTATTGTCCTAGTAGTTTTTAGATCAGGACATGGAAAACGGCTTGACCCAAGAAGGTGGCTGGAGAAACGAGCAAAGGGCCAGTGGTAATAGACCTTTACGATCATAATCTACACACATCAGAAGGTCCACGCAAACAGAAATGGGATTAAGGGAAAAATTGGCAGAATATTTTTGCAATGAGGGCGCACTGCCCTTTCAAGAACGAATGATTTAATTTCCATATGTATGTGCACACAATATGAAGAGAAATTCAGTTATATTTTTTTCCATACATTTTATTGCAACCTATTTTAATACAACAATAAGCAAATTGAGTAACAATAATAAAAAGAAATGGCATTAGTATTAATCTCCAATGAGACTAAAAAAGAAAGATATTGAAATCCATTACTTTTTTAAATAATATTTACATATTTACATTTTTTATTTTCTAAATGGCAAGTCTAGAACATGAAACCTTTTAAGCTTTACAATTTCCTCACTTTCATATAGTAAAGTAATCGCTAGAGTGTTACTATGGTTACTAAGTTTGTCAATATATTTCCTACTAAATTTGTTGATCACATTTTTAACTTTAGATATTTCTAAATCTTTATGAATATTATCGTTAGTAATAAAAAAGGAGCATCTAATATTCTTAGAGTTTTAGACTGATAACGCTGCAGAATTTCAATATTCGAATTGCTCGCAGTTCCCCACAACTGTATTCCATATGTCTATATGGGTTTGAGGATAGTTTTGTAGAGCAACAGTTTATTATGCAAACTTAGCTCAGATTTTTTGCTTTTTATATGGTTTTTCCAAGTTAATCTTCAAGATGCATTCCAAGATATTTCACACAGTTAGAGTTAGGTATTTGTTCGCCATTTAGAAAAATTGAAGGACAATCGCCTTTTCTTAATGTAAAAGTTATATGCAACGATTTATCAGGATTAACACAAATATTCCATTTTTTAAGCCATATTGCTATACTATCTATATAGTTTTGAATTACATTCGATGCTTCTGATGGACAATAATTATTTGCAATTAATGCTGTATCGTCGGCATATGTGGCAACTGTAACATCTTCCATAAAAGGCATATCTGATGTACAGTAGCGAGCAAAAAAAGCAATACTAAGCCGATTTATCTTTATGTACGCCTCTTTTAAAAAAACAGTAAAGAAATTCAATACTTTTTTTGATTTTTATGCTCCACAAACTTAATTAACAACTGCAGGTTACAATATCAAAATTTTTCTATCCACTTATTTTTATTTTAACATTTAAGAAAACAAGTGACAAATTTCAGCGAGAAAAAATCCAACGCTATGCTATTCAATAACATTATTTAAATTAAATTTAAATTCTTACAAAATGTTGGTTAAAAATATACTTAAAACTAATACTTGGTGACGTAGCCTTTATTTTCTATTACCACTTGCAGTCTGGAGGGCATAGAATTGTAATGGTATAACATAGTAAATAGTGTGAAGAATTAAAATACCATCACTGATGTGTACCCTTTTGGTACAACCATTAATTAGTAGTAGAAATAGAATAATAAGCGTAGTATAAGCAAAGTAGGTTAAGAAATATGAAAGCGAGTTACAATAAAGCATTCGTTCTTTGATCATGAAGATAAACGGTTGGTTTATTTTATTATGTGGCGACCGTGACTGTGTGTCTATATATATATATATATATATATATATATATAAAAGAAACGGTAAAAAAAACTTGCATATTAAGTGTATGCATATGTAATATAATTTGTAAATGTAATTTATAAAGTGATAGTGAAAAAAAATTTTCATAAAATTATATACCCTTCGAAACACTCAAAAATTAAAAAAAAGACTGCTTAAAAAGATTTTACTGGAACAACAACAAAAGTTATAATCAAATTACATCAACAATTACTATCAAAACTGAAAATACAATAATATATAATATATTGTTACGCAAAGCGAAACGACCTAATATCGTTTAACAATAAAAACGATAAACAAAAGCTACCAGCAACACCAGCACAATACACACGACACAAATACGCACTAACACTAAGAATACAACGAACGTGTTGATTATCTAAAGCTGCACACACACATGTGTACAACGAACCAGGTAGCAACAACAACATAAAGTAAACCAGCTACGACAAATATGTAACGGACAACATAAGCAAAGTACGCAAACAACAATGTGCTAGCAGTAGAGTTCTCGAAAAGGCGCGAACGAGAACCTTCCACATCGAGAACGTTCATCATACTGATCATACGTGCGTGCGGACTATAAAAGGGCTGGACAAAGCAAGCAGTAGTCAGAGTTAATTCAGTCAGCCTTGTGTGAAGTTGCTTGTGAATAAAATAAGTCGTGGTTGTAAAGATCTAGCGAATAGTTGTGTGAACTAGTGAATAAAAGAGATTATTATTGTTGTATCGTTAAGTTCTATACGGTGGCACACAAAAGTAGTGTAAATAATAAAGAGAGTTAAGAAAAACCAAAGACATATTTGTTTTTACTTTGTTGCAATTAACGAACTCATATTTAAACGTTTTTAAAAAGGTAAAAACGTAACAATTGGTGTCAGAAGTGGGATTGCAAAATCCAAAAGTAAAAATAAATAAATAAAAAAAAGGAGAAAATCAAAATCAAGATGAAACTCTGCGATCTAAAAGTGGAACGGCTTAAACGGGAGTTGGGTAAACTCGAGCTGCCAACAATGGGCACGAAAAATGAACTGCAAAGGCGATTAAGGGAACATCTGCAGCTTCAGGACATCGACATCGATTCCTACGAGTTCGAGGATGAAGAGGAACGAGAGGTAAAGGCCCCTGCAACCCCGAGCGGTATCGACATAAATTCATTGCTGGCCGCTATGATGGAAAAAATGCAAGTATTAACTGATGCGCAAGAAGCTTCTCGAGCTGAGAATCGCAAAATGCAAGAAGAGAACAAAAAGCTATTAGCTGATGTACAAGAAGCTTCTAGAACTGAGAACCAGAAGCTATTGGAAGCTTCTAGAGCAGAAAACCAAAAGTTATTTGAAGCTTCTAGAGCCGAAAATCAGAAACTTCTGGCTGAAATACGTGAGTCATTCCACAAAAGAATCAATGGCGTCGAGGAAAGGGTCTCAGATTTGGAAAAGACCGTTGACGGAAAACTAGTCATTATGGAAAAGAAGATCAACAATCTCCAGAGCCAGCGACCGGAACCAGTGCGAGTAGTATCAGAAAGTACTGGCAGGATAAAACCACCTTCCTTTGATGGTAGCTCAACCCTATCCGTATTCAAATTCCAATTTGAGACAGTAGCCAGCAGAAACGGATGCGACGATGGAGAGAAGGCTCTAGAACTAATTCTGGCGTTAAAAGGTGTCGCAGCCGAGATTCTAGAAACCATGTCAGCCAGCAGCAGAAACAACTACAACGACTTAATGGTGGCGTTGCAGCGTAAATTTGGCGATGAGCACAAACGGGAACTATACCGCATGGAGTTGAGATGCCGGGCGCAAAAGGCAAATGAGTCATTACAAGCCTTTGCAATGGAGGTTGAGAGATTAGGGCAGCTCACATACCCCGGAGAAAACCACCCGCTGATAGACAACATTAAGACCGAGGCGTTTGTCAATGGTATACGTGACCCTGACATCAAACTTGCGGTATGCTCTACGCAGAAGACCTTTGCCGAGACCGTGGCCTTCGCACTAGCCCAAGAGACCGCTCGCGCAATTTCAAGACCACAAATGAGCAGAGTGCGAAGTATGGAAGTAGTGGAGGAAGATGAATGCCTTTTAACCAAGGTTAAGGAGATGGTGAAGCAAGCTTTGGAAGAAAACGGACAAAAGGCTAAACTTAAATGCTTCAATTGTGGAAAGAGTGGTCATTTCCAAAGAAACTGCAAAGCGCCACGCAAGAGATCAAGTTCCGCCTCACCATCAAGGAATAGGAAGCGGGCGAACTACCAACCATCTTCACAAGAGTCCCCGTTAAACTAAAACGAGCTAGCACTGAGGGGCAAGTGCTGGCTCCCACAAGCGAGGGCCCCACAATCTCAATATCAGTGATGCAACAGAACAACAACAATCTTACGGCATGCGGATACATAAATGGCAGATCACATACCTTCACTATAGACACCGGGCGACGCAGTCTATCATCAGGCCAGATGTAGTGAAGGGAAAGTGTGAGGCACTTAGCAATGTAAGACTACGGACAGTAACGGGAGAGTCTGTCACCGTCCACGGAAAAACAGAGGTGAAGGTGAGGAAATGTGCAGAAATGGATAGCAGGTTTAGCAGTTCCAGAGTAAAACAAAGCCAAAAAGCTGCTAAAGAGGTATGCTTTCGCTTTCGCCACGAACAACAAAAGGCAAGGAAGAACAGCTATGGTCAAACACGAAATTGATACTGGCGAAGCGAGACCGATAAAGCAGGCACCCAGAAGCATACCGCTGGCGAAGCGTAATGAGGTCAAGAAGTTAGTCGACGAAATGAGGAAGAGCGGTGTAATCGAACCATCTTCGCGTCCGTGGAGCTCACCTATAGTCTTAGTAAAGAAGAAAGATGGCAATACAAGATTCTGCGTAGACTACAGGAAGCTGAATGATGTCACCAAAAAGGATAGTTACCCGCTACCAAGAATTGACGACACACTCGACACGCTAGCCGGAACAAAATGGTTCTCCACATTGGATCTACAAAGCGGGTATTGGCAGGTGGAGATTGCAGACAAGGACAAAGAGAAAACCGCATTCAGTGCGAACGGCGGCTTATGGCAGTTTAAGGTTATGCTATTTGGACTCTGTAATGCTCCGGCCACATTCGAGCGGCTTATGGAACGTGTGCTAAAGGGACTGAATTGGAAGACTTGCCTGGTGTATCTCGACGACATAATAGTGATGGGCAGAACTTTCGACGAACACCTCAAGAACCTGGGAGAAGTTCTGCAACGAATAACAACGGCTGGACTAAAACTAAGCGTAAAGAAATGTGCATTTTTCCAAAAGCAGGTGAAATATTTGGGGCATCTTGTCACAGCAGATGGCATATCCACCGATGAAGATAAAATACGAGCAGTAAAGGACTGGCCTCGTCCCCAGAATCTTCATGGACTACGCAGCTTTTTGGGACTATGCACATACTACAGACGCTTTGTGCCTAACTTTGTCAGCGTGGCTGCAAGCTTACATGAGCTCACCAAGAAGTCAAAAATTTATCAATGGGGTGAGCCACAGGAGAAGGCGTTCCAGACACTAAAAGACCTATTGTGTGCTGCACCAGTTTTGGCGTATCCAGTCCCAGGAGAAAAGTTCATCTTAGACAGTGATGCTAGCGGATATGGTATTGGTGGTGTACTTTCCCAAGTGATCAATGGAATAGAGAAAGTCGTAGGCTACTATAGTCGCCCATTGTCAAAGCCTGAAAGGAATTATTGTGTAACCCGACAAGAGCTACTGGCAGTGCTGGAGTGCATCAAACATTACCATAAATACCTGTATGGCCAAAATTTTCTGCTAAGGACTGATCACTCCGCACTGAGATGGCTGCTACAATTCAAGAACCCCGAAGGACAGTTAGCGCGTTGGATTGAACGCCTCCAGACTTACGACTTCAGCATTGAACACCGAAGAGGCATAAAACATGGGAATGCTGATGCTCTCTCACGGCGACCTTGTAATTTGGAATGTAAACATTGCGTGAAAGCTGAGAAGAAAGAATCCATCGTTGATATCCGGCTAATGCGGATCAAAGCCAACGGAGACTGGTCCGAAGCACAAAGAAGTTACCCAATATTGGCGAAATTAATAGCAGCTAAGGAAGAGGACAAACGACCCACCAGAAATGAGATATCCGCAGAAGGTCCTCTTACAAAAGCATATGGGGCACTATGGGACAGTCTAAGGTTGATAAATGGGCGTCTATATCGACTTTGGGAAAGCGCTGATGGCAAGACCTCATCGAACCTATTGAAATGAAAGGAGTATTAAATGAATTCCATAATGGAGCTAGCGGAGGACATCTTGGAGTGACAAAGACACTGGAAAGGCTAAAACAACGTTTTTATTGGGTTGGATGTCAACAAGCAGTGGCGGATTGGATAGCAAACTGCACCAAGTGTATTGAAGCTAAAGGTCCAACAAGAAGAAGTCGAGGTCAGATGCAGCGGTATAACTCAGGCGCACCTTTCGAGCGGATAGCGATGGACGTAGCAGGCCCTTTTCCTGTCAGCAATGCCGGAAACCGATATGTTCTCGTTGTGATGGACTATTTCAGCAAGTGGCCGGAAGTGTATGCCATACCAAATCAAGAGGCGAACACCATAGTAACTGTTTTTGTCAACAACTGGGTATGCCGCTACGGGGTTTCAATAGAACTACATTCCGATCAAGGCAGAAATTTTGAGTCGGCTGTATTCCAGGAAATGTGTGAAGTATACGGTATTAAGAAGACTCGAACGACGCCGCTTCACCCACAATCAGACGGAATGGTAGACCGATTTAACCGAACCCTGGAGGAATACTTGCGGAAAGTGGTGAGCGAGCAACAGAAGGACTCCGAGGTTTTTACTGGCGTACCGATCTGCGGTCCGTGATTCAACATCTAGATCACCCGCCAAGGTTATCTTTGGGACTGAGATAAAACTGCCCGGTGACTTAGAGTTTGGTGTTAAGCCCGGCACAGAGAGGGATGCCACATACACTGGAAAAGATGAAAGCCTAAATGAACTTCATGAGTTTGTGCGCACCCGTATAAAAATGGTCAGTGATAGAATGAAAGCCAGGTATGATCTAAGAATACAACGAACGTGTTGATTATCTAAAGCTGCACACACACATGTGTACAACGAACCAGGTAGCAACAACAACATAAAGTAAACCAGCTACGACAAATATGTAACGGACAACATAAGCAAAGTACGCAAACAACAATGTGCTAGCAGTAGAGTTCTCGAAAAGGCGCGAACGAGAACCTTCCACATCGAGAACGTTCATCATACTGATCATACGTGCGTGCGGACTATAAAAGGGCTGGACAAAGCAAGCAGTAGTCAGAGTGAATTCAGTAAGCCTTGTGTGAAGTTGCGTGTGAATAAAATAAGTCGTGGTTGTAAAGATCTAGCGAATAGTTGTGTGAACTAGTGAATAAAAGAGATTATTATTGTTGTATCGTTAAGTTCTATACGGTGGCACACAAAAGTAGTGTAAATAATAAAGAGAGTTAAGAAAAACCAGACATATTTGTTTTTACTTCGTTGCAATTAACGAACTCATATTTAACCGTTTTTAAAAAGGTAAAAACGTAACAATATTAATATATAAAATTTACAAAATTATTATAAAAGTCAAATAAATAGAAACCGTTACTATTAGAAAAAAGCCAATATATAACGGTATTAACTAAAATTGCAAAAAAAAAAAAAGAGTGTTAAAAGAAAAAAAATTTACAAATTTATTATAAAAGTTTAATATAGGAAAAAGACAATATATATATCTACATATATAAATATATAACGGTATTAACTAAAATTGCAAAAACGAGTGTTAAAAGAAATTGGCAAAATAGACCTTGAAAACAGCACAACGGTAGAAAAATATGCCGTTACATTTTGAAAAACAGTACAGTAGACAACAAAATAGAACGTCCAAATAAAAACAAATAAAAATTAAACATCCAATAACACAAAAACAATAAAAGCAACAACCAAACAAACAAAAGCAAACAACACCGAACCAAACAATACTACAACAATAATAACAGCAGCAACCAATATATATATATATACATATATATATATATATATATATACATATATATATATATATATATATACATATATATATATATATATATATACATATATATATATATATATATATATATATATATATATACATATATATATATACATATATATATATATATATATATATATATAATTCAAACCAAGGTGAAAAAAAACTAACAAATGAGCAAAGAATCATATCCGTAGAAAATTTTCTTGCAAACTAATAAAAACAAAAAGAAAAATTGAATTTAAAACAATGAACACCTTTTTCAGAAAACAAAAAAAAAACTTAAGACCTACAAATAAAACAACTGAAAAAAAATTACAACAATAAATCACTGGCACAATACACAAACAACACATCCAACATACAAGCAACAGAGAAAAAGAAGTAAAAGTAAAAAAACATCAAAACAACAAAAATAAAACCAACAATCAATAGACAACGAAAAGATCAACATTACAACAAGCATCTGGTTCGGAAGAAGACAACAAAAACAACCAACATAGAAGGTGATGTACAAATAAATCTACACTGTATCCCAGCAAACATTATTTCTCAAAATATATACTAAAAAAATAAAGAACCAAATATATACTTTTACTTAATTTTATGTACATAAATAAATTTATTATAATATATATACATACAATATTACTACAATTTAATCAAATATTACTAGATATTTTTAATACTACTATTATATTACTATATATTACACTAAAAAATACTGAATATTATATTAAAAAGAAGAAAAGAAACGAAAAAAAGAAAAACAAAATAATTATTAACTACTTATACTAAATTTATATGAATATAAAAATTAATAAATTTGGATTTCATAAAATATGTATATACTTGATCTAATTAATACTACTTATTAATACTACATAGTACTTGTTCTAATTAAATATTGTAGGGAAATTTTATTTAAATGTTTTTGTAAATTAGATTGCAAAATCAAAGTCCCATTCGGCGACAATCTGTTTGATAGAGTGGATAGGAGAATATTGGTAGAGTCTGTGTTCGATACAGAGGCAAATAGGAGTGATTCGGATACCGAGGTAAAAGTTAAGGGAAATTTAAATCTGGGACAGTAGTTGAGGAAACTAGAGAAGTTAGCAGATTGAAAATGGCGTCAATAGAGGAAAAAACTAAATTTATTTCGATGTGTTGGAATATTATTCGCGAGAATTATGGTGGAGACCCACTTACATTGAATTCCTTTATTGACAAAGTAAATTTAGTGACGGAAATCATGTCCGATAACTTGGAAGGTTGTTTCCTCTCATTTATAAAATCTAAATTGGACGGCAAAGCCAGGAAAGTGTTCCCTGATGAAGTCAGTAGTATTAGTCAGATCAAGGAAGCATTGAGGAATAGAATTCGGCCTGATAGCTCGAAGGTGGTGGCTGGAAGCATTACAGCCTTAAGTATTAAGGATAATAATTATGCCGATTTCGCGAAGAATGTGGAAGATCTAGCGGATTCCTTGGAAAGATCACTAGTCATAGAGGATATTACCAGAGAAAAAGCGCATGAAATGAGTATAGAACAAACGGTTAGTGTATGTAGGAGCAACGCAAGGTCGGATATGCTAAAGGCTATATTGGCGTCAAGCACTTTTAAGGAACCTAAAGATGTTGTAGCAAAATTAATTTTGGAGGAATCTAGGACTAGTGGGCAAGCAAATGTCTTCTCTATGAGATATAACAGGAATAACTTTGAACATAGGGACAATTTTGAACACCAAAATAGTTCTCAACACCGAGATCCGCGAAATTATACATTTTACCGCCGCAACAACAATAGATACGGGAATAGGTCGAATATTAATGTTCATATGGAAGTAGAGCTAGTATTCCTACAGGTAATCATAATAATCGGACCAGATATAGCAGACCAAATAGGGGTCGAGGACGTAACGCATCAGTGAGGACTTTAAACTCAGAGGCCCCTCAGCAGGTACTGTTAAGGGAGGAGGAGAATCGGAATTAAGAGCCGTTTATTGTCTCAATCTTAATTACACAGATTTCATAAAATTAAATTGCACTGATACTAAAGGACCTTCTAGCTTCCTTGTGGACAGTCAAGCGGACATATCGCTGATCAAAATAGCTTGTTTAAACCCTGAAATAATTTTCAACCGGAATAATATTATCAACATAACCGGTGTCACCTCCGAGACGGTTCCCGCCTTGGGCACAATTTGTACCAATTTAATTGTTTCTAATTTCATGATTCCCATTGTTCTTCATGTTGTCAGTAACGATTTCAATATACCATCCGATGGCATACTGGGAAAGGATTTTCTCAGGGACAACAAATGTAGGATAGACTATGAGAATATGGACATTACAAATTTTGTTAGAGAGGCACGGCTTCGAATTCCAAAACTTCAAGGTCCAAAAAACTTTACTTGCATAATTCCACCCAGGTGTGAGGCTTACAGAATGTTCAATTTGCATGGCATTAGGGAACCCATGTTTGTAGATTGCCAGGAAATATCTGAAGGAGTCTTTATCGGTAAAGGGATTATAGATTCGGACAACCCTATTTTGCGTATAGTTAACACGACTGATCAGGTGGAATGTGTCAAAAATGATCGAATTAAACTCGAAAAACTTCGACACTTTAATGTATACTCAGTGAATCACAATGACAGACAAAGAACGTATCGAGAAACTGAGGGCTATACTTGTTGCCCAGATGCCACATGACGTTAAGAATGATTTAATGCCATTATGCTTATCTTACGCTAACATTTTCGCTCTTAAGGACGACAAGATGTCCGTTAACAACTTTTACGAGCAGAAATTCAGAATGGTCGATTCGTCTCCCGTATATGTGAAAAATTATAGACTTCCTCATACTCAAAAGGATGAAATAAATAGGCAGGTCCAAAATTTGCTGGATAACGACCTGATTGAACCCAGTACTTCGAATTTTAACAGCCCATTGATCCTAGTCCCTAAAAAGAGTATAGAAAACCAAAAGGCTTGCAGGATGTGTGTGGATTACGGAGCAGTGAACAGGAAGCTGATTGCGGACAACTTTCCCTTGCCACGAATCGACGACATATTGGACAATTTAGGTCGGGCAAAACATTTTTCAGTTATTGATTTATTTTCCGGTTTTCACCAAGTCCCAATACTTCCCAATTCACGTGATATAACGGCATTCAGTACTGACAAAGGATCCTTTAGGTGGAAAGTTCTCCCATTTGGTTTGAATGTTGCACCAAACTCCTTCTCAAGAATGATGTCGATAACATTTTCTGGTCTGGAACTTAACAAGGCATTCCTCTATATTGACGATGTAATTCTCACGGGTTGTAGTAAAAACCACCATTTGAGAAATTTGAAGGAAGTTTTTGATATAATGAGGTCCCATAATTTGAGAATAAATCCCTATAAATGTGATTTTTTTCGATCCGAGGTTACTTTTCTGGGCCACAAGTGTACGGCAAGAGTTCTTCTGCCGGACGATGGGAAGATTGAGGCCATAAAAAATTATCCTACCCCGGTTGACAAGCGCTCGGTTAGAAGATTTGTTGCTTTCGCAAATTATTACATGCGCTTCATTCCAAATTTCGCTGTAATGGCAGCCCCTCTCAATAAACTGACAAGGAAAAAAGTAGAGTTTACATGGAATGAGAAATGTCAAGAGTCTTTTGAGAAGTTGAGACTTGCATTAATGAGTCCTAGAATTTTACAATATCCGGATCTAGCTAAACCTTTTGTAATAACAGTTGACGCATCCAAATATGGATGTGGAGCCATTTTGAGTCAAGACTTCAATGGGGATGACCTTCCAATTTATTATGCGTCTAAATGTTTTACGGAATCGGAACAGAAGAAACCTATTATAGAATTAGAACTGTTGGCAATACATTTCGGTATCAAGAATTTCGTCCCTACCTTTACGGAACATCTTTTACGGTGCGATCGGATCATCGACCGCTGGTCTATCTTTTTAATCTGAAATCTGAATCCCGTATTAGATTAGTGCTATCAGAATATAATTTTAACGTCGAATACATTAGGGGTAGAGACAATGTTGGTGCTGATGCACTTTCCAGAATTTCAATAAGCGACCTCAAGGTTAAGTAAACTTATTAAGCAGATGGAGCAAGTGAAACCTGCTTTAGATTGTGACACATTGCAGGTCTACGACAAATTTTCTCATCAATTCAGTAGGAATATTACCTGGATTAAAACGGAAATAATAGATCATAATGAACATTATATTAAATTGCGCATACATTTTCATAGGAAGTGTAGTAAACTGCTATCAGTGAATTTTGAATTTGTTATCGAAACAGATGGATTAGAATGTTTGCTTTCGAAGCTGCAAAAGGAGGCTAACAAATGCAAAATCTACAGTGCAGAATGGAGGAATTTTTAAAATTCAGGACTGGAGAGAACATGGTAATAGAACACTAAAAACTTTGGAACTGATTCTTACTGAACCGATAGCTATAATAGGAAATGAGGATGACCATAATGACGCGTTATTTGGAGGACACTGCGGACAGAAAAAGTTGTACGCTAAACTGAGAGCTAAATATTATTGGAAGAGGATGACTAAAGATACAGCGAGATTTGTAAAAAATTGTCCACAGTGCAGGCTAAACAAGGTCAGACCATCCAACATAGAGAAACTAGTTCTTACACCTACTCCCGTTAAGGCTTTTGACATCATAGTTATGGATACAATAGGTCCGTTACCCTAATCAATTCATGGAAATAAGTATGCGTTGACACTGATGTGCGATCTGACGAAATATTTGGTTTCGATTCCTATACCGGAAAAATCGGCTGCCGCTGTGGCCAAAGCGATTTTTGAGTTTTATTTTGATATATGGGAGGATGCAGACTATAAAATCAGATTCAGGAACTGAGTTTAAAAATGAGGTCCTGACTGAACTTAGTAAATTGTAAGATATTGACTTAAAATTTTCTACCAGTTATCACCACCAGACGGTAGGCACAGTGGAACGCAATCACCGATTTTTAATGAATACATTAGGGCATATATAGGTGAGAACAGGAATGATTGGGACACTTATATTAAGCATTTTACATTTTACCATAATACCACACCAAACTCAGTTTTTGAGAACAAGTATAAACCCTTTGAGTTAGTATTCGGCAGAAATGCTACCTTGCCCAATGAGACAAAGACAAATTTAGATCCTGTTTATAATATTCAGAATTACAGCAAGGAAGTGAAATATAGGCTACAGAAAACGAATATATTAGCTAGACAATTAATAGACAGGCATAAACAACGAAATAAGGCACTTTATGACAGATTTGCGTAACCAATTCAATTACAGGTGAATGACATGGCCTATTTACAGAAACAACCGTATGACAAACATAGCAATATTTATGATGGACCTTTCATTATTAAAGGGTTGGAAGGAGTTTATGCAATAATATTTGACGAGAGAACAAAACAAGAGAAGGTTGTCCATAAGAACTGATTATGAAAATAAAGATATGAAAGAGGTATATATATATTTTATGAAGTTATTAATTGAAAAGGGAAAGAAAAACCTAAAATACGAAGAAAATTACAGTAAGAATTGAAATTTAATGTACATATAACAAAATATACAAATATTGAGAGCACAGTAAAAGATAAGAGTAATTGAAATACATTTGAATATACACTCCCATAAACCAAAAAATGTGAAGTAACCAAGCCTGATCAACTTGATAATTTCATTGTTTTGTTTTATCATGTATCACAGACTATACAAAAAAATTAATGTTTTCGAAGAAGAGTAAATAGATACTCTTCTTTTTGAAGAAAGGGAGGTATATGCCGGTTTTTTTTTTAAATACTCCGCAGTAAGGCAATGAAATATAGCGTTTCATGTTACGAATTTTTGGAAATGTATGTCCTAATGTCGGGTACACCATACTGTCAATATTTGTATATTAATTCAGTCAATTATTTACTATTAATACTAAATATATTGGATATAAATGATAACGTTATGAAATTGTTCAATATTACCTATATAAATTGTTAGCATTAAGAATTATAAAAAATTACTGAAAAAAAAGAATTTTCTCTTATTATCTTAATATTTTCTTGGTATCAAATACAAGAGAAAATATTGTTATATATTTTTTTTTAGGAGAAAAAGGGAGGTGTAATGGTATAACAGTAAATAGTGTAAAGAATTAAAATACCATCACTGATGTGTACCCTTTTGGTACAACCATTAATTAGTAGTAGAAATAGAATAATAAGCGTAGTATAATCAAAGTAGGTTAAGAAATATGAAAGCCAGTTACAATCAGCGTTGCCGTTGTGACACTAAAGTACCACTTTTAACCCTTTTTCATGCCAATGACACTTTTTATGATCCTTTTTTTAATTTATCTCATTGTATCATTTTAACGAAATATATGGCACTTTGTGACCCTTTTTATTTATTTATTAATTACAATACAATTACAAATTATATTCTAATTATATAAGAGCGGAGTAACTTTACCATATGCTCGGTGTAGTGTCACAGGCCAGAGCATCTGATGGGAATCGAACCCACGACCCTCAGGCTAATAGTCTAGCACACTACCCACTAGACTACCAGGGCAACCTTGCCCCTTTTTAAAAATGAATAAAAGTTCCAAAATTCCCCGCGAAAGTTCTCAGTGCACTTGAAAAAGGAGTAAAAGATATTGATTTTGAAAATATTTTATATACAAAAGACCCTTTTGATATACATATATAGGTCATGATGCAGAGACCGAAATATGTATTAATTTTTATCCGAGATGTGATGTTATAGAAATAAAAACTAACATTTTGAATTTTTATAAAAAATTGTGTCAGGATATGATATCAAGAATATGACAAATAAAAGACTTAATATTTTAAGATATTTTTACCCAATTTTTATAAATTCCAAACAAGATATAAGTTTAAAGACATAATTGTCGAACCAGAAAATTTTGTCAATGAGTTTCCATCGCTAGAAAGTAATATAAACAGCAAAAAGTATGAAGATATACTTAAAATAACTAACGCAGAAAAGTTTTGGTTCGAGATTGGAAATTTCAAAAATAGATTTGATGAAAATATATATTCAAATGTATATGAATTCGTTACATATGTATATATTTACTTTGCCTCATAGTAGTGCTTCCGATGAAAGAATTTTTTCAAAACAACTATCACTAATTAAAAATAAACTTACTAGCAAATTTAAAATAGAAACTTGTGAATCCATGCTTTCCTCTCTCAATTTGCTCGAATCGAAGCTGGGTATCTAATGAACTGTTATAATTCGTTTTTTTACTGAAATAAATCTTATTTTTTGTTCACAAAAAACTTGACCCGATTTTACTTTTAAATACTCTCTTTTGACCCTTTTTTCATTAAATACCCTTTTTATGACACTTTTTCGAAATTGTCAACGGTAACCCTGGTTACAATAAAGCATTCGTTCTTTGATCATGAAGATAAACGGTTTGTTTGTTTTATTATAGAATCCGCAAGAGACACGATGGGGTATTTTTTCCCATTCTGAATCTAATTTTTTTTTCTAATTTCGCCAAATATGAAGGCGATTCTTAACTTTCCGATCTAAAATCTCCCATAGGTTTTCTATGGGGTTTAGATCGCGAAATTGTGACGGCCATTCCAAAACTTGCACATCATGGTCGCTTAGGTAGTTACGAAACAAGTAACTAGAGTGCTTCGGGTCATTGTCTTGTTGGAATATGCTGTTTGTGGGCATTTTTTCCAGAAGATGTGGGAGCATATTTTCTTCTAGATCTCACAGTATTTAGTGGCATTCATAATACTATCGATTTTCACCAGCGGACCAACTCCGTCACGAGAAAACGCACCTACCAATACATTACATAAAATAAAGAATTTCGGTGAAAAACAAAAGTAACTTACCCTACACCATTAGTGAACCTCGGCCATGTTTTACTGTTGGTAGCTAATATTTGGGAGAATATCTCTTATATCTTCGAATATGTTTTATACCATCAGAACCAAAAAGATTAAATTTACTCTCATCACACCACAGCACCACATTGCCCACTTGACCAATTTTGATACCGCTTCGCAAAATCAAGGCACTTGATTTTATTGTCATTAGTTATTAGCGGTTTCTTTGCGGGACGTCTGGCAAATAAATTGGCATCATTCAATCTGCGCCGAACAGTATGCACACAAATGGAAATACTCATTTGCACATTAGCAAATTTAGTAACGTCCACAGCTGTCATTCTTGGATCAGCTTTAACCAGTCTAATCATTTGGCGATCTTCACGCGGGGTATATTTTCTTTGGCAACCGCTGTCAGACTTTCTTTCCACGCTTTGTTGTTTGAAATTTAGACCACTTCGGCACACAGTTGATTTGTTTACGTTGAATATTTTCGCAATTGCTCGCATGTTTTTACCCTCTTCCAGAGCCTTAATAATGGCTACCTTGCTATCAGTTGATAACTGTTTCTAATGGTTAATAAATATTGTAAAAAATATTAACAAAAATTTTGTATAAATAATTTTATCTACTTACTTCCACTAATAATTCACTGCGTTGCATTTTTTGCTCGCTGAAATTTGTCACTTTTTTTCTTAAATGTTAAAATAAAAATAAGTGGATAGAAAAATTTTGATATTGTAACCTGCATTTGTTAACTAAGTTTGTGGAGCATAAAAGTCAAATGAAGTATTTAATTTCTTTACCGTTTTTTTGAAAGAGGCGTACATAAAGATCAATCGGGTTAGTGTTGCATTTTTTTGCTCGCTACTGTATATATAGTGTAAAGAACAGTACACTGCCTTGTGGAATTCCAGCTTTTGATTTAAGAACTAAAGAAAAAGGTGCAGCTAGAAGTAATTTTAGTTTGAAAAGAAGACCAGGATGCCACACTCTGTCTTTATACGTAATAGTATTTATTTACTAATTTCACAATTCATTTAAAAAGTAACAATTCATATATAAATATTGAAAACTAAAAACAAAATAACTAATATAATTCAATTTCATTCTGGCTTTAATTTTAGCTCCATAATGTATGCCATTATGTGCTGAATAGCTTCTGCTTGCCCCGCTCGAAGCTCATAGTTGCAAGTGGCGCCACTACAATTTGCCCAAATCCTTTAAATGGTCCTTTCCGTCCTCCATTTTTCTATTATTCTGTTTCTGCTGCAGTTTGGAAATTCGCAAAATTCCTCTGTTAATGCAGGTGTTAAGTCCGTGGTCTGTATAGGAAGGTGTATAGGTGGTGGTGGATATGCTATTGTGATGATGGAGATACTGTTGTGACGGTGGAGATGGACTCCTGTTGAATCAAAAATTGCACTTTGTGTCAGGAATAAAAATAAAGAAATATAAAAGATCAGAAAAGAAAACTCTTTCTCTTTTTAATTTTAAACGGCACTCGAACAATTTCCCCTTTTTTATTTAATCACTTCATATAATGACTGGTGATGAGCACACCTTGGACGTATTTAAATTTTTTATTTTTTTTTGATGTTTTATTTTTCTTATTTTTTACATAAAATTCTTATGTTTTGTTTCACTTTCTTTTGGATTTAAATAAATTATTATTATTTAGCACTCAAACACAATGAATTTAAGTTAAATTGTAAATTAAATTAAGTAATTTTTTTTTGATTAATCACTATTAATAATAATCAATATTAGCTGATGCTGGTTAACAAACGAATGAATTTTACGTTTAGCTTGTTCAATCAAGAGGCCTAAATTTAAAGCAATTACAGGGTAATGTTAAAAAACACCAAAGCTTAGATAAAGTAGCATTAAGTGTTGGATAAAAGCTTAAGCTACTATTGTAACCCTCTGTTGGTGGCTAGTCCTCTTCAAGGTGATCACCGGAGATGGGATTTTGCAATCTCCGGACATAAACAGCAGGTGACTGAGCTAATGCTTCGGACGAGCTTGTCTGGTCTATCACGTTGAAGGAACAACGAGTTCAGAAAAATATATCCATACTTTCAAATAAAGTTAAGCATTAAAATCTGAAAACTACTTACACCCTTGGAAAATATGTGGAGATATGAATTCCATTGGCTCCATAAAGGGCCAGCCGGTTTAGCCTTGGAACCGCTACCCAATGGAAGAAACTCTATGGGTTTTTCCTTCGCATATCTGTCCCTTACGCATGACCACCTCTTTATACAAACATCTAAAAATGTTCACAATATCATACATTTTTTTTTATTAATTTTTGGCCTCGTGTGATATGTAAGGAGAGTAACTTACCTGGTAAATTCATTTCCTGGGCGATCTCCTTTCAAATCCTTCTTTTATTGTCTGCTAGTTTAAAATCCGGGCTGTTTTTATTATATAAGCACTCAATAGCTTGCACCAATAAAATAAGTAAAATTTGTTAATTTTTCTTTGTATTTTAATTTTATTATTGTTTTTTTTAACAAATTTAATATTTGTTTATAATATTAAAAACTTCGTTTTCACTTTATCAATTTTAATATGGCGCCTTTTGTTTTACTTTAATTCAGCTGTTAACCAGTGTTTTTAGATTCATTTTGACAATTTTATATTTACTTAAAGGTACTTATTCAAAGTTTTATGTACTATTTCTATAAGCCCAACAATTTCACTTAAACAAAAACACTCAATTTAGTTTGCGTTTGTTTATTGAGAAAAACGCAAACACAAAATTGAGTGCTTTTGATTGTATTTTCCATATAAATAAACAAGCAAGTGAAATCGTTTATCCTACAGAAACAGGTCAGGTATTTCGGAAACCAAATTTTTATGAATTTTAAAACGTTTTTATCTCCTCTAATAAAAGTAAAATACAAACTGAAATGCTTTTTAACGCTTTAATTAGTTAAAAGTCGATAACTATTTTTCTAATTTAAAATAAAAATAAACACTACCTACATAATGTAATAGTAAAATAGTGTTTATTTTTATTTTAAATTATAAAAGTTAATAATGAAATAAATTATAATTTGGGTCTTTAAATATGTGAAGTTTTATTTAAAGAGAATTCCACATACAGACAAACATAACATACGTACAAAATAAAAATTCTGTTTATAATTTCAATTTTCCGTTTTGGTAGTTTTTAATATTGACATGTTGTTAACACTGCTAAACAGATGTCACGTAAAAATGTACGAAAATTCTATTTTTTACAGATTCTTACGTTCCGGTTACGTTACATTACATTTCTATAACCATTCGTATTGCTTTATACATAACAAAAACCATCAACTGATTCTTACTATTTCAGTTACGGAAGCATAACTGGGGCTTAAGGCAAGCGTAAGACGGTCATAGAGCCTAAGAATGACATATACATTTGATGAGAATTGATGACAAATTCTTATTGTCATTTTTAAAAAATTGAACAACAGATTTATTTTATTTTAGCAAAATACAGAGAATATCATCACAGCTGTTCGCAAACAACATAAAAATATAAAATAACTACCTCATTTACTCTTTGTTATTTCTAATCTAAATTTGCAAAATCAACAATTGCAAATTTTTAAAGTGTCACTTAGCCAAACGTAACGTAACGTACCGAACGTTCTCTCTAGTTATCTTGGCAACACTCATCACTGTTCTGAACAGCTGACTTCGTGCAAATGTATGTATATCAATTTTTTTGTATTGTGTTCGTGTGTGTGTTGCTTAGTGTTCTGTTTCGTTTTTATTTACACTTTTCGTAGACATATCCTGTTTTTAACGATTCATAACTGCACAAACGTGCTTACAGCAACGTTCGTTACGTTTTTACGTTCTCTACGCTTGACTAACTAGTTATGTAGTTATGATTACACTGTATGAACATTTTTCTTCATCTTTCTTTTTAGTCTTTTTTGTGAAATCCGTTACTTTTAGTAGAATGAAATTTTTTTGGACAGTGATTAAAATGTAGTAATTTACTTTTGTTTACGAACATTTTGTGTTGCTCTTAATTTAGCAGTTTTTCCACATGATGAGCGAAGGCATCAGAAGAACTTCACAACAACCGCATTGGCCTGTATGGACCATTTTAATTCTACATATTTAATTAAAACTGGTCAAAGACTTTTGCTAATGCCGAGTGTTGTCCCTGCTATGCAGGCAAAAGTAACCCAGAACAGAGCTACATACGTAGTGTGGAATATATTTCAACTGCAAAACATTATGTAGAAAAGGAAACGCAAACAGAGTAAGTTTAGACCTATTTTATAACCTATTTAGTAATTGTATATATACATATTATATACATATATGTATATTATACATATTTTGCTTTCTTCAAAAATTTTTTTCTTAGTATGTTGTTTTTGTTTACGATTCTAGACCACTAATATTAAATTTAGAGGGGAAAACAAAATATATTTAAACAAAATTAATGGTTTGGAGAACCAAATAAAGGAGCTAAAAATAAAATTGCACCAAACAACTACAGCTATCAATTCTGTGCGCTCGATTTTTGCCGAAGGTCAAATTCGAAAACTTACGTTTCGGACGGACCAAAATTGGAAATGGCCAGACATAGGTGACGCCTTATGTTTACATGCAGCAAGTCCTCGAGCATACCATCATCTGTACAAGAAAGGCTACCCGCTGCCACACGCTTAAACTTTCCGGCGATGGTGTGACAAGATATATATTGATACAGGTATAATATCACTCGGTATTGAATTTACGCTATACATCGCCGATTTAAAAAGTGAGGATAAAGTTTGTGTACTCTCATTCGACGTGCTGAAGGTACAAAAACTTTTGAGTACGACAACTTTAATGACATTTTGAGAAAGCTGGCAAATTATGTTCAATTGGTTATGGCTCGAGAACTTAGAAAATCTGGAAAGCAGCCGGGTTTTTTTAAATTGCAAAATAGATAAAAAATATTTCAGACAAAATAATAATTGAGCTCGGAAAAGTTGGATTACCGGTAGTCGCAATAGTATGCGACATGGGATCCACCAACCGTAAGTTATGGAAAGAGTTGGCAGTTACTTCAGGTAATTTTTTCATATATTTAACACTTGTTAATTTAAAAATGATTGATTTTTATATCAATTATATCATCGTCAGTTATATAGAATTAAAAATAAAAAAATAACAAAAATAAAAATAAACAAATACATTGTGACTTCACAAAGATATGACCGTAATACGCAGAGTATGCAATTTCAAGTGCCTTGCGTTGATTAATATGGGTCACTAGAAATGTATTACAAATGAAATTTATATTACCATCGGTATAATTGTGAGTCGCTAAGCTATTAACAATTATTATTAGGAGAAAGAAAAATGAAGAAACGTAGAATAAGTAGGGAAAATAGTTTATTATTATAAGAAACATAGAATGAAAATAGCCACAGATATTTAAAATAAAAATCAGAATCAATTCAGAACTCAAACTGTTTCAATTCTCAAAAAAACTTCGGCAATTGACTTTGCCATCAGATAAAGCCGACTGTTACTCTAAGGCTCTTAAATAAATCAAGAGTATTATAGGGAAATAACTTAGACCGAACGAACTTATTACAGCACCTTATATTTTGGTAATTACTAATAACGTTAATAACTAAACTTAACGTTTGGACTAACCGACAAATTATAATTTGCTGTAGCATAAAATTATATTAAAAAATTTAATGCTAATATAATAATATACACTTCTTTTAATTGAATTATTATATCAGATAACCCCTGATTTCCCAATCCCACTAATTCGGCGGACAAGATGTTTACATTTGGATTAGTAACTTCAAGGACAGTGAAAGAACATTTAAAATACGCGACGACCGAACATTTGTTGGTAAGAAAAATTATACAGTAATATAATTGATATTAGTAAATTAAACTTAAAATTTTTCAGGAAGGCAAAAAGCTAAATTGGCTGCACAACTTTTGTCAAATACAAGAGCCCATGCTATTAGGCAGGCTCTTATACAACGCCCTTGACACGACAGAGTTCATTCAGCTAACGAACGACTGGTTCGACGTAATAAATTAATTTTTATTAAATTCTTATTAGTAAGTAATAATTTATGTAATTTTCTATTATGAAGGAACCATATGGCATTAATCTTAAAGACAAACAAAAGGTTCTTCAAAATATGACTGAATTAATGTCCAAACCTATTTTGCCACAAAAACTTGAAGTGGTTCCAAAAGGCTTTATTATTTCTAATAATGCTCCAGGGGTATGTCGCAAAATTTAAAATGGAATACGTCTGCACAAGCCGCTTTAATCAAGACATGCTCGAGCATTTTTTTGGAGCCATTCGCAGCAAAGGTGGCTTGAACGTCTCCAAAAGATTTTAAATACAGAATGAGAAAATATATCTTAGGTTTCTAGGAGTAAATTAAAAATTTCGTGTAATTGCTAATATATATATATATATATATTTCTTTTAATTTCAGAAAGAAATACAGAAATTTTGAGTGGACATGGAAACGTTGAATGTGATATCACTGAGTGGATCAATTCAACCACAGCCAGGGAGAAACCACAACAAATGAAGACTGATGAGACAATATCACAATTATTGGAGGAAAGTGAGGAAGAACAACAAAATGATGCTCTGATCGACCTAGATGAATCGTACTTCCATGGCATTGCTTTTCTCAAAGAGGATGCTTTAGAGTATATATCAGGTTATATAATTCGAATAATCAATATCATGAAAGTAAGTTTACATGGGTAGATCAAGTACCAAAGGTTTAGCTAACGAAGCCATTAGTGCATTAGTGGAAAACATTAAAGCATTTGAAGAAGTTTTCCACAAACAAAATGGCTTAGAAATCTCCTAAGGACAAAATATTTTCAAAACGTAATTGAGTAATTGAGTCAAGCAAATTTATTGATGTTGCTGACAAAATTAAAGAATTGTTTTTAAGTGTCGAATTCAGTTTCGAGTTAACTTAAATAAACGCTTAAAAATTCAGAAGGCCAAACTGAAAATAATAGGATATAAAAAATCCTAGAAATACAGTGGCTGCGCGCTAATGTGAACACCGCATAATATGAACACCACCTAATGTGAACATTTTTTTGCTTCAGTGACTACTCTAAAAGATGAAAAAATTTAAAAAGCCCTATAATTTTGACAGAATTTTTTTTTAAATTTGAAACATTAAAAATCTGTTTATTAGTTGCAGGAATCCCCGTTTTAGGTGTACATATAAATATGTATGTGTTAATACATCTGCTTGCATATTTCTTCTTCAATTGCTGTTTAGATACTGTGAAGAACGTTTGTGAAGATTAAATTATAAAATGTGTTCTAAAAAAAATAAAAAATTCATAAATGATTTTTGTTTAAAAGGTGGTATAATTTTGTTTTAAAATTTTCGGTATTCGGAAATGTGAACAATTCGTAAAAGTGAACAACGCCAGTTTTAATTAGTTCACATTAGCGAGCGTGCACTGTATATCTTTAAAATATTATGTTTATCACCGTTTTGCACACTAATAAGTAAGTAAAGTTTTAATAATTTAAAATGTATTTATGGCGAGTAATGAACATATGCATTTATATTTCTTTCAGATAAATTACATGAATATATTATTTCTTTTAATTATTATTACTATTAATATTATATTGTGGCAATTTGTGAATACGATAAAACTTGCAAGCTATTGGTACAACTTTTCTCTCAGAAAAAAGCCCGTGAACAAAAGAACCTACTGCAAACATCAAATGCAAATGCAATGGATATAAAACAGTTTCAATTTTCTTAATTTATTGATGGTCAATTATTTAATTATTCCACTTCTTTGTCTTTCCTTTTTTGAACAATTTTATGGACTTTTTAAACACTTTTTTATTTATTTAATCAATGCACTTTTAATATTTTATAAATATCCAATTATTTGTTTTATTGCTTAACAAAATAATTTACAGAAAGAATTAAACAAACATACAACTTTTAAGTCTTTTCTTAATTCACTCCTTCATCAAATGCAAATCCAATGTAGATGGGGAATGATTTTACAACTTTCTTACGCCCTTAACCAGTTTGTATTTTATATTTATTTATTAATTACATTACAATTACAAATTATATTTAATTATATACAAGCTGAGTAGCTTTGACCAAATGCTCGGTGTAGTGTCACTGACCAGGGTCTCTGGTGGGAATCGAACCCACGACCCTTGGCCATCTTGGCCCTGTCTTAATTGTTTTCCCAATGAAGAGGCCTGCTGGGTCTAGCAATATCTTTAGCATCACGAGTTCCTTACACAATGCTATGCTATATATGTACATATTTATATCCATATATGCACGTATACAATTTTATTATTATTTTCGTCATTTGTAATTAAAAAAAATAATATTTAGTTTAAAAATCAATTTATTTTTTAAAAATTCCCCTGTTGTGATTGGTTTGTTGTAGAATTGCTCACACCTTATAAGTAATTTCACCATGGCGATATGAGATATCAAGTCAATTTATCTTGTGAAAAATTTCCTCTAGTACTTTTTTGTCCCACTAATGCAGTGTCCGGCTTCGTTAGGTAACCCTTTCATAACATTAATTAATTCTCTAATTAATTAAATTAATTAATTAATTTGATATAATTATCAAAAATATTTATTTATATTTCTTGAATCCTCCAAACTGGTTTTACTTGACAATAACTATTTTTTTGGACTTTAC